>JBBBDQ010000276.1:6070000-6092500 GCA_037127315.1 Ascarosepion bandense
ACTATACAGACATATACACAAACACATCTATACACACACACACTATACAGACATATACACAAACACATCTATACACACACACACTATACAGACATATACACAAACACATCTATACACACACACACTATACAGACATATACACAAACACATCTATACACACACACTCTATACAGACATATACACAAACACATCTATGCACACACTATACAGACATATACACAAACATCTATGCACACACTATACAGACACATATACACAAACACATCTATACACACACACACTATACAGACATATACACAAACACATCTATACACACACACACTATACAGACATATACACAAACACATCTATACACACACACACCCTATATACAGACATATACACAAACACATCTGCACACACACACCTATACAATGACAGACATAACCACACAAACACATCTATACACACACACACTATACAGACATATACACAAACACATCTATACACACACATATGCAGACATATACACAAACACATCTATACACACACTATGCAGACATATACACAAACACATCTATACACACACACACACTATGCAGACATATACACAAACATCTATACACACACACACACCTATGCAGACATATACACAAAAAAACCCCATCTATACACACACACACTATGCAGACATATACATACATCTATACACACACACACACTATGCAGACATATACACAAACACATCTATACACACACACACACTATGCAGACATATGCACAGACACATCTATACACACACACACACACACAGACATATACACAAACACTATACAGACATATACATAAACACATCTATACACACACACACACTATACAGACATATACAAAAACACATCTATACACACACACTATACAGACATATACAAAAACACATCTATACACACACACTATACAGACATATACACAAACACATCTATACAGACATATATGACATACATATACAGACATATACACAAACATCTATACACACACACTATACAGACATATACACAAACACATCTATACACACACACACTATACAGACATATACACAAACACATCTATACACACATACATACAGACATATACACAAACACATCTATACACACACACACTATACAGACATATACACAAACACATCTATACACACACACACATACAGACACATGCACAAACACATCTATACACACACACATATAAGTATATACACAAGCACACATCTATATACACACACACTATGCAGACATATACACAAACACATCTATACACACACACACACTATGGGAACGCACATACAAACACATCTATACACACACATACATACAGACATATACAAACACATCTATACACACACACACACACACACTATGCAGACATATACACAAACACATCTATACACACACACACACATACAGACATATACACAAACACATCTATACACACACACACACACACTATGGGTACACATAAACATATACACACACACACATATGCAGACATATACACAAGCATCTATACACACACACATACACAGACATATACACAAACACATCCCTTTTTGCACACACACTAACTGAAACATATACACAAACACATCTATACACACACACACACTATGCAGACATATACACAAACACTATACAGGCACACACAAACACATCTATACACACACACACACACACAGACATGCATACATACATACATACACACACTATATAGACATATACACAAACACTATACAGACATATACACAAACACACATCTATACAGACATATACACAAACACATCTATACACACACACTATACAGGCATACATACACAAACACATCTATGCACACACACACACGAACACACACACAAACACATCTATGCACACACACACTATACAGACATATACACATACATCTATGCACACACACACACACTATACAGACATATACACAAACACATCTATGCACACACACACACTATACAGACATATACACAAACACATCTATACACACACACACTATACAGACACACGAGCACATCTATACACACACACACATATACAGACATATACACAAACTATCTATACGCACACACTATACAGACATATACACAGAAAACACATCTATACGCACACACTATACAGACATATACACAAACACATCTATACGTACACACTATACAGACATATACACAAACACATCTATACGCACACTAAGACATATACAAGCACTCACGCACACATACAGACATATACACAAACACATCTATACGCACACACACTATGCAGACATATACACAAACATACATATACGCACACTATACAGACATATACACAAACACACACATCAGCACACACAGACATATACACAAACACATCTATACGCACACACACACACATACAGACATATACACAAACACATCTATACGCACACACACTATACAGACATATACAAACACATCTATACGCACACACACACACATACAGACATATACACAAACACACATCTATACGCACACACACATACAGACATACACAAACACATCTATACGCACACACACACAAAGACATATACACAAACACATCTATACGCACACACACACTATACAGACATATACACAAACACATCTATACGCACACATATACAGACATATACACAAATACATCTACGCACGCACACACACACTATACAGACATATACACAAACACATCTATATGCACACACACAGACATATACACAAACACATCTATACGCACACACACACACATATACAGACATATACACAAACACATCTATACGCACACACACACTATACAGACATATACACAAACACATCTATACGCACACACACATATACAGACATACACAAACACATCTATACGCACACACACATATACAGACATATACACAAACACATCTATACGCACACACACACTATACAGACATATACACAAACACATCTATACGCACACACTATACAGACATATACACAAACACATCTATACGCACACACACACTATACAGACATATACACAAACATCTATACGCACACACACATATACAGACATATACACAAACACATCTATACGCACACACACACTATACAGACATATACACAAGCTTTATCTATCGCACACACACACACAGACATATACACAAACACATCTATACGCACACACACTAAGACATACAAGCATACATCTATAAGCACACACACACTATACAGACATATACACACAAACACATCTATACACACACACATATACAGACATATACACAAACACATCTATACACACACACACATATACAGACATACACACAAACACACATCTACACACACACACACACCTAGCAGACATATACACAAACACAAACATCTATACACACACACAAACCCAGCTATACACACACACACACACATACAGACATATACACAAACACAGCTATACACACACACACACACTATACAGACATATACACAAACACAGCTATACACACACACTATACAGACATATACACAAACACAGCTATACACACACACACACACTATACAGACATATACACAAACACAGCTATACACACACACACTATACAGACATATACACACACTATACAGACAGTCTATTGCCAAATCTGCTGCTATGAAAATCAGCTCTCTGTGCAAGGACTGGGAGTTTGTCCCACCTGAATCTATTCTGCAAATATACAAATCTACCATCCGCCCATGTATTGAATATTGCTGCCATATCTGGTCGGGTGCCCCTGCTGCTCTCCTTGGGCTTCTTGACAAAATACAAAGGAGGATCTGTAACGTGGTTGATACTGACTTGGCAGACCGGCTGCAACTACTCTCTCACCGGCATCCCTGTGCCTCTTCTACAAGTACTTTCATCGTTTCTGCTCCGATGAACTTAGAGCACTGGTGCCGCCTAAGCACGAATTTACACAAGATACTAGATTAGCAATTAGCTCGCACCCTTTTACAGTTAAACAAATAAGATGTAACCGTAAATTCTACTCCAACAGCTTCTTTTCTCGTGCTTCCCGCCTGTGGAACTCCCTTCCACAAGTCTGCTTTCCCGACAGCTACAATCTCCAGGTGTTTAAATGAAGGGGCAATAGATACCTCCTATCACCCTAACTCCCAATTATTCTCAGAACACTCATCTACCCAACCATCATTCTCGGTATCCTTACCCGCCTATCACCCACCCACTGACATTTCCTATATTTAACCATCCTTTCTCCACTCTATGTAGCCCCCTGCGCAGTAGTAGCAGTGACATGATTTGCTCTGGGTGAAACGCTTATAAATACACGCACACCACACGGACATATAGACATACATACCCAAACACACGCTACACGGACATAGACATACATACCCAAACACACGCTACACGGACATATAGACATACATACCCAAACACACGCTACACGGACATATAGACATACATACCCAAACACACGCTACACGCACATATACATACATACAGCCCAAACACACGCTACACGGACATATAGACATACATACCAAACACACGCTACACGGACATATAGACATACATACCCAAACACACGCTACACGGACATATAGACATACATACCCAAACACACGCCTACACGGACATATAGACATACATACCCAAACACATCACATACGTACACATACATACCCAAACACACGCCACACGGACATATAGACATACATACCCAAACACACGCCTACACGGACATATAGACATACATACCCAAACACACGCACACACACACCGACATATAGACATACATACCCACACGCCACACGGACATATAGACATACATACCCAACACACGCTACACGGACATATAGACATACATACCCAAACACACGCTACACGGACATATAGACATACATACCCAAACACACGCTTACACGGACATATAGACATACATACCCAAACACACGCTACACGGACATATAGACATACATACCCAAACACACGCTTTCTACACGGACACAGGCAGACATACATAAACAAACACACGCTACACGGACATATAGACATACATACCCAAACACACGCGCCACACGGACATATAGACATACACACTCCAGCCCGCGCACGCTACACGGACATATAGACAGACACATTCCAACACACGCTACACGGACATAGACATACATACCCAAACACACGCTACACGGACATATAGACATACATACCCAAACACATACACGGACATATAGACATACATCTAAACACACGCCACACGGACATATAGACATACATACCCAAACACACGCTACACGGACATAAGGCAGACATACATACCCAAACACACAGACATATAGACATACATACCCAAACACACGCTACACGGACATATAGACATACATACCCAAACACACGGCTACACGGACATATAGACATACATACCCAAACACACGCCACACGGACATATAGACATACATACTCAAACACACGCTACACGGACATATAGACATACATACTCCAAACACACGCTACACGGACATATAGACATACATACCCAAACACACGCCACACGGACATATAGACATACATACCCAAACACACGCTACACGGACATATAGACATACATACCCAAACACACGCTACACGGACATATAGACATACATACCCAAACACACGCCATACACGCACATATAGACATACATACCCAAACACACGCGCACGGACATATAGACATACCCAAACACACACGCCACACGGACATATAGACATACATACCCAAACACACGCTACACGGACATATATATATACCCAAACACACGCTACACGCACATATAGACATACATAAACACACGCTACACGGACATATAGACATACATACCCAAACACACGCCATGGACATATAGACATACATACCCAAACACACGCCTACACGGACATATATAGACATACATACCCAAACACACGCCTACACGGACATATAGACATACATACCCAAACACACATACGGACATATAGACATACATACAAACACACGCTTACTGACATATAGACATACATACCCAAACACACGCTACACGGACATATAGACATACATACCCAAACACACGCTACACGGACATATAGACATACATACCCAAACACACGCCACACGGACATATAGACACATACATACCCAAAACACACGCCAAGACGGACATATAGACATACATACCCAAACACACGCTACACGGACATATAGACATACATACCCAAACACACGCTACACGGACATATAGACATACATACCCAAACACACGCTACACGGACATATAGACATACATACCCAAACACACGCTACACGACATATATAGACATACATACCCAAACACACGCTACACGGACATATAGACATACATACCCCAAACACACGCTACACGGACATATATAGACATACATACCCAAACACACGCTACACGGACATACATACCCAAACACACGCTACACGGACATATAGACATACATACCCAAACACACGCTACACGGACATATAGACATACATACCCAAACACACGCTACACACACATATATACATACCCAAACACACACACGGACATATAGACATACATACCCAAACACACGCTACACGGACATAGACATACATACCCAAACACACGCTACACGGACATATATAGACATACATACCCAAACACATACACGGACATATAGACATACATACCCAAACACACGCCACACGCATATAGACATACATACCCAAACACACGCTATACGGACATATAGACATACATACCCAAACACACGCTACACGGACATATAGACATACATACCCAAACACACGCTACACGGACATATAGACACATACATACCCAAACACACGCTACGGACATATAGACATACATACCCAAACACACGCTACACGGACATATAGACATACATACCCAAACACACGCTACACGGACATATAGACATACATACCCAAACACACGCTACACGGACATATAGACATACATACCCAAACACACGCTACACGGACATATATATACATACCCAAACACACGCTACACGGACATATAGACATACATACCCAAACACATCACAGACATATAGACATACATACCCAAACACACGCTACACGGACATATAGACATACATACCCAAACACACGCTACACGGACATATAGACATACATACCCAAACACACGCTTACACGGACATATAGACATACATACCCAAACACACGCTACACGGACATATAGATATTGTACATACCAAACACACGCCACACGGACATATAGACATACATACCAAACACACGCTACACGGACATATAGACATACATACCCAAACACACGCACGGACATATAGACACATACATACCCAAACACACGCTACACGGACATATAGACATACATACCCAAACACACGCTACACGGACATATAGACATACATACCCAAACACACGCTACACGCATATATAGACATACATACCCAAACACACGCTACACGGACATATAGACATACATACCTAAACACACGCCACACGGACATATATACATACATACCCAAACACACGCTACACGGACATATAGACATACATACCCAAACACACGCTACACGGACATATAGACATACATACCCAAACACACGCTACACGACATATATAGACATACATACCCAAACACACGCTACACGGACATATAGACATACATACCCAAACACACGCTACACGGACATATAGACATACATACCCAAACACACGCTACACGGACATATATATACATACCCAAACACACGCTACACGGACATATAGACATACCCAAACACACACGCTACACGGACATATAGACATACATACCCAAACACACGCTACACGGACATAGACATACATACCCAAACACACGCTACACGGACATATAGACATACATACCCAAACACACGCTACACGGACATATAGACATACATACCCAAACACACGCTACACGGACATATAGACATACATACCCAACACACACGCACAGACATATAGACATACATACCCAAACACACGCTACACGGACATATAGACATACATACCCAAACACACGCTACACGGACATATAGACATACATACCCAAACACATACACGGACATATAGACATACATACCCAAACACACGCTACACGGACATAGACATACATACCCAAACACACGCTACACGGACATAGACATACATACCCAAACACACGCTACACGGACATATAGACATACATACCCAAACACACGCTACACGGACATATAGACATACATACCCAAACACACGCTACACGGACACATATATGGACATACATACCCAAACACACGCTACACGGACATATAGACATACATACCCAAACACACGCCACACGGACATATAGACATACATACCCAAACACACGCTACATAGACATATAGACATACATACCCAAACACACGCTACACGGACATATAGACATACATACCCAAACACACGCTACACGGACATATACATACCCAAACACACGCCATGGACATATAGACATACATACCCAAACACACGCCATACACGGACATATAGACATACATACCCAAACACGCTTTTTTCTTATTCCCCACTCTCGAATTGATAAAGCTAATGTTACTTCGCAATACACACTTTGGGAACAAATACAAGCTGCTTGGCAGGAGATATCATTAGATACATTGAAGAAGCTGGTGATGTCAATGTCTGACAGAATGAAGGCTGTGATCGAAGCAAAAGGCTATGAGACTAAATATTAAATTTATTTTATAACTATTTTTTCTTGTTAAAATAAAATTACTTTAATTGTTTATTTTCTGTTAATATGCCTCATTAAAGATAAAATAGTTCTTGACCTAATACTTTTGCATAGTACTGTATATATACTAGGTGCGATTGATAAATTGCCGCAATTATTTTGATGACTAATGAAAGATAAAATAGTTCTTGTCCTAATACTTTTTCACAGTACTGTATATATACTAGGTGCAATTGGCAAATTGCCGCAATTATTTTGATGACTCATGAAAGATAAAATAGTTCTTGTCCTAATACTTTTGTACTGTTTTAAATTCTCTTTATTATTTAAGTGAAAAATGGAATTTATACTAACCTAATTTCAGGAAACTGGGAATCTGGTTTAAGAATCATTTGAAATCAATATAGGATAACTTGTTTTAAATCCACTTAGGGAGTATTTTTCTGAATTTCCGATTTAATAAGCAGTTCACAATGGATCACGAATTTTTTTCCTGAAGTTCATTAGAAATTTTTTATTTCCTGTGTTAATATTACTTATTAAAATTAATTTCAAATGAAATGGCTCATAAAAACTGCCAGTTATATCTGCACAAAACCTACACCAGAAATTCACAATTATATATTATATAGATATTTTATTAACACAGTTAAGAGAAATCATCTCCCTTGATATATTGTTGTTAGTATGCGTTTAATACTAAGAGAGTTAATCATGTTCAGTCAGTTAAGTGCCATACGTGATACACGCTTGTGTGATCATGTCTCGAAAGAGACATGACTGATTGGGCAGAAGATTTTCTATCCTGCTCTTTAAACTATAGCTGAAGGTAGAAGAAACGGATTGTATTAATAAGTAGTAATTAGTGGGGGATCAGTTTATTACTTAATAACAATAGAAAACTCATCCCCCACTTATTGTCCAGTAGAAGCTTTACTTATGTTTCCAACTATTATCTTCATTCAGTCAGTTAAGTGCCATACATGATACACGCTTGGGTGATCATGTCTCGATACAAGCGTGTATCACGTATGGCACTTAACTGATCATGTCTCAACATGACTGATTGGGCAGAAGATTATCCCGTAGTAGGTTGCCATTGCTTTCTGCAGGAGACTAGTTGCCAGCCAAGGCAATAGAACCCAATCTGTCATATTATTTAATCCATAACTGGAGGGAAGAGAGGGATTAATACCTTTTCCAAGGATATTTGTACGTAAGTGAATGAAAACAAATGCAACTGAAATTTGAACTCGGCACCCCGATCTCTCGTGTAATATCCACTGCAAGTGTTTTGTACCAAAAGATTCAAATAGACCAGATGCTACACAATTCAATCAGTTAAGTGCCATACATGATACACGCTTTGGGCGATCATGTCTCAAAAGAGACATGACTGACTGAGCAGAAGATTATCCCACAATAGGTTGCCATTGATTTCTGCAGTAGACTGGTTTCCGACCAAGGCTACAGAACCCAATCTGGACTATTATTTTACCCATAACTGGAGGGAAGAGAGGTATTAATACCTTTCCCAAGAGTATTTGCACATAAGTGAATGCTATAAATTCAAATGGAATTTGAACTCGGCTCTCTGATTTCTTGTTCTGAACCAATATTCACTGCACCACAACATGCCTAATAGTAGAAGTGGAAAAATTTTTTTTTTTTTAAGAAAATGTTCCAACACCATTTGAATTCACGTGCAGTACTAGACTGGTGACAAGGTCTCATTAATTTACTTTTGAGTTGGCTACATGTAAATATATGTTCTATGCTAACAGTCTTTTCTCGTACTTCTCACTTGTAGAACTCCCTTCCGACTCCATACTTTTTAACCGGCTTAAATCTTCAATAATTTAAATGCAATGTCAATTGCTATCTAAAAAGAAATAAAAACCTTTTTATTTTATTTTGTAAAACTAAAATTTATTTGTAGGCTTAATATAGATTCTTACTGACAATATTAAAATATCATATAATAATTCTGCTTGCTCCTTCCTTAGTTAGTTACTTAGTTCCTCCGTCTGTTACACCACTGAAAAAAGATAACACACTTACTCTCTACAAGAGCTTTTCCTTCACCTCTATCTTTTTATAAATGCTACTCTCCTCAGCTTTTCTCTCACCTTCGCCAAACGGAAGGGTAGTAAAGAGTGAGAGAGTAGGAGGAGAGAGCCTATAGCATTACCATAGCAGTAGCAGCTTGAGCTGGTGGTTGTAGCAGTAATTGTGTTTGTGTGTGTGTGCGTGTGTGTGTATACTGTACAATATAGTAAAAATAGGTAGGTTTGTTGTCATATCCCGCAACCTAATAAAATTTCTGGCCTCTACACCCTTGGCCATTACTCAGTTGGTTTTTTCTGTTTACAATGGACACAGGTGCCATGATTTTTCAGTAATAAAAAAAAGTTTTCTCTTTCAAAATCTCTCACAAAATAGCATACAGTATTTTGTTATGGTTTGTGCATACGCCACTTAATATAATATAAGATTACAGTAAAGTAGCTTCTATGGACATTACTTTTATAGATATTTTAATAAAATTACAATCTGTGTTATCGTTATTTTATTATCCAATACCTTTATGTTTGAAGACGTTACTATCATTTGTAGTATGACAAAGTAAAATTTTTCAAGAAAATCATAATTATCCTTCCATGGAAATTCCATGGGTTCTGCTAGTGCATTTATAAATAAAATACAGAAATGGAAATGGTTATTTGTGGCTTAGCCTAGTAACAATTAAATTCAACTTAAGTCGCCTCTCCTGGAACAAATTTCTGACATAAGGTGAGGTATACCTGCACACTGTAATTACTAAGAAATACTTTTTTTCTGTTTCCGCAAAAATTTTTGAGCCTTTTTTTTTTTTTTTTTTTAAATATGTATTTTAATTTTTATTTGTTATGAAAATTTCAATAATAGCATTGTAGTTGTGGGTGGGCCTCTTTTTTTTTTCCTCACAACTAATATTTTTAAACCCAGTCTTCCACTGTATAAGGTTATTAATTTTTAAGCATTTGCAAAAACCTCATTCTCATTCACACAGGTGATCAAACAATATAATTTTCCTTATCAACCTGCTGCATTGATTGAACACATTGCTTTTTTATGACTTATCAACCTTTTGCAGGTTAATTAAAGCCAGAAAATATTTTTAGATTGTAAGAATTTTTTGGAAACAATGATTTACTGATACAAGGCCTACTAATTAAAAGAAAATTACTTATTAAACCCATAGCTGGGGGACGGGAGAATTCATACCATTCTCAGATGTATTTGTATGTATATAAATATAATGAACTTGACTGGAATTAGAACTCAGCACTCCATTTTCGAGCCATTATCCTTTACATCACCTAGTATTCTCAAGCGGTCACCGATCTAGGTAGACCAGGCTCAGCATTGCTTAATGCTTGTCCTACCAACTTATCTTGCCATGAAGAAAAAAGTAAAAGAACAATGTAAACTTCACAATTATTGTCTAAAGCTGCGATTTCTATTGACAGTTACAACAGAAACAATTTTCTTTTTTTTTTTGTTTTTTATTTTAAGAAAGGTTATTAATATATCCAGTGTTGTACACTTGAATCTCTAAAGTGCTTTCATAATCCAACTGAGAAACATTTTATTTTAGTAAAAATCCAAAACACAGAAGAAAAAAATGTTAAAAATAATCTATTTTGTGATGTAATGTATTATAGTAAAAAAAAAAAGTTACATTTTATAATTAATTTAATTTTTTTTTCATTTCATGTGCCATGTCTACTCAGAGTTTTGGTGATTGTGGATCTCCATGGTTTCCTATCTTTTATAGTTCTGAGCAACATTTGTCTTCTTGCCATTCCTCAGTCCCTAATCATTAGGTAGATTATTCTCTTTGCCTTTCTCCCTCTCGTTTTCAATTTGTCTTGTGAGTGTCAAATTCTCCAAGCCCCCCTTCTTCATTGGGTATCCCAGAAATTTCAAGTTGATTTTTATATAATTTAAATCAATAATGCAGCATTTTGACTTCATGTCAGAATCCCCAAAACAAGAATTGTACTCAAGTCACCTGTCTAATAGCCTAGTAGAACTGAACTAATTAATAAAAGTAAGAAATTAATTTATTCAGACCAGTTTCTATATTTTGTTTTGTCTTCCTCTTTCAGTCACTGTACATTCCAGGTTTCATTGACTATAATCATCTAAACTTATTTATAAATGGAACTTTGTCTGTGTGCATGTTCGTTACCTATAGACTCCGAAATGGCTGAACCGATTTTCTTGAAAATTTACATAGTTGTAATATAAGCGTCTGCGAGTGTTCTTAGCTAGATTTTGTGTCGAGGTATTCCCGATGATAATCGAAAAAATCGTATGATAGAAGGAGTGGTCTGATTTTAATCAAATTTGATATAGACAAAGACATAAGAAACAATATTCAGAAGTTTCAAGGTTGCAGTTCTTACAATAGTGCAGAAAATCGATAATATATATACATATATATATATATATATTAAAAAAGGATTAATTCAAAGATGTTGAATGGCCATTTCGATATGAAGATCCCCACGGGGGACGACACATCACCTCAGCAACAGAAAAAACCTTTCAGAAAAAGGTTTTTTCTGTTGCTGAGGTGATGTGTCGTCCCCCGTGGGGATCTTCATATCGAAATGGCCATTCAACATCTTTGAATTAATCCTTTTTTAATATATATTTGCTCTGTAATATTTTATTACATGGAGCTCTCTTCCTGTATCATTTTTTAATATTAAAATAAATTTTTAATATTAATTAGGATCGGGTTTTTTTGAATTTACCTTCCTGCTTTTTTCACTTGGATTGAAGTATCTGAATTAAAATATATATATATATATATATATTTTCTCTGAAAAACATAAACATGTAGGTAATATCAGACAGATTTTGGTCAACAATACGGTGATCCTTACTCATACACACAGTAAGAGGAACCTGCAGATATTGGAGGCCATGTACATCAAATCAAAACAACCAACACTCAATAAAATCAACTTTAAAACAGGAAATAACATATTACATTGCATTTGACTAGATGGTTTTGTTGTCATTTCGCGCTATCCCGCGGTGTGACGTCATAAAACCGCATCGCAAACTTAAGAACTGCGTTTATTATTTTTGGTAACTATTGCCGTTGCCAAGCGGAGTTTTATGTCAACACAAAATAAAATCGTCGGTGATGGTGGATTTTATAATATTTCAGTTTAAACTACCTCTCTGAAGATGGCTCATGTGAGCCGAAAGCTTAGAAGAAAACCAATAAATAATTATCCAAATGTTGGAGAATTTTTGTCTTTATTTTCAACTGAAATTAAAGCAAAAATACGACGTTTAGAACGGCTCATGATTAAACATAATAGACATTCATTGTCTCTTATATTTAATAGCATATGTCTAGAAAATTACTTGCTGCCTCGATATACTATATATATATATATATATATATATATATATAAAAGGCAAGATGTTTGTGTGTGTATGTCTGTTCATCTGTCTGTATGTCCTTTATACAAATCCACAATTTTTATCCGATTCTCACCAAACTTCACACAAATATTCTTTAGGCTGAATCTGAGCTCCAGGACCATGGATTAGTTTTAAAGCTTTCATTACACCCGAGCAACGCCGGGCTATACTGCTAGTTTTAATATAAAACGTTAGACCAGTCAATTTGTTTGGGTGGTGGGGTCTATAAACATGCAGTTGTGGGTCGTGTGAGGAATTTGGAATTTGTGAGAATGGGGAAAAAAATTCAGTTTATCTAAGGGACTTATCTTTAAGTGATTCTAAACCACCATGATATTCCAACACATTGTTTAAACACAGATCATAGTTCATTTCTTAATTATTTTCAGTCAGTCAGTTATGTGCCATACATGAGTGATCATGTCTCTCCACAGTATCCTCACCTAAATCTTTGTTGACTTTTTTTCAGTTAAGTGCCATATGTGGTACATGCTGTGGCAATCATGTCTCGAAAGAGACTGGGCAGAAGATTTACCCACAGTAGGTTGGCATTACTTTCTGTGGTAGACTAATTACCAACCAAGGCTACAGAACCCAATCTGTCCTGCTATTTAACCCATAGCTAAAGAGAGAATAGATTAAATTATATTAATAAGTAGTAATTGGTAGGGGATCAGTTTATTACTTCATAACAATAGAAAACCAATCACCCACTTTAGAAGCATTAATTGTATTCGTTTCTGATTATGTTAATGTGTACTAATTCTAAGGGGATCAGTTTATTACTTCATAACTATAAAAAACTGATCCCCCACTTTATGCCCAATAGAAACGTTACTTATGTTGCCAACTATTATATTCAGTCAGTCAGTTGCGCCATATGCGATACACGTTTGGGCGATCATTTTCTTTAAAAAGACATGACTGACTGGGCCGAATATTTTCTCGCAGTAGGTTGGCATTACTTTCTGTGATAGACTGGTTGCCAACCAAGGCTATAGAACACAATCTGTCTTACCATTTGACTCATAGCTGAAGGGAGAAGAGGTGGATCAATACCATTCCCAAGGGTCAGTCAATTGAGTGCCATACATGATACACACTTGGGCAATCACGTCTCCAAAGAGACATGACTGACTGGGCAGAAGGTTATCCCGCAGTAGATTGCCATTACTTTCTGCAGTAGACTGGTTGCCAGCGAAGGCTATAGAACCCAATCTCTCCTGTTATTTAAGCCATAACTGGGTAGTTGTGCACAAGTTAATGCAAGGAATACAACTGGAATTTGAACTCAGCTCTCCAATTTCTCATTCCAAGCTGATATCCACTGCACCACAACGCATATCCGCAATTATCTTACAAGAATGTATATTTAGAACCACACACACATATTATATATATATATATTTTAATTCAGTTTGCTCCTACCTTTTGGTAGTTGAGCTCTCTTGGTTTATTCCCGGATTTTTTCTACCAATACAACACCACCTTTCCTATGGAGAAATTTACCCCGGAGTATTCTTTGAAGAATATTCCTTTTCCTAATCTGGATTCCTTTCTCTTTCATCTTACGGAAAAAATTGAAAGTATATATATATATATATATATATATATATATATATATATATATATATATAGTATTGGTGAAACTTACAATTATTAAAACAAAAAAGAAAACTTGGGAACCAATAAAAAAAAAAAAAAAGGAACAAATAGGTAACACTCTGAGAAGACAAAAAAACAAACCCCCTTCCTTTACAATAATAGACGGTGCTCAATGTCTAAATGACCAAGACAGAGAAAAAACACTAGCTAGTAACACCTCTCAAGATAGAGGCAAAGTTCAAATAACTACTTGAGTTTCTTGCTACTGTGATCCTCAAGCAACCAGCATGTGGGTAGTGGGGATATAGTAGGTCGATGAAATTTGAGTGAAAAAAAAAAAATGATCATAAAATATTCATTGTACATTATTAGGCCTTTCAACCAAATAGAACCATTGAGAAAAACTGTTAAAAAATAAATTTTTTTAGACATAATATACTATAAATATTTTTTTTTATCATCATTTATTTTTATCTCTTGAGTTTCTTTCATCAGCCGACAACTGTACAAATCACAAAAAAAAATAAAAATTAGCTCTAAATTTCTGTTTGTCCTTCTTTCATCTATAACTAGCAGTATAGCCCAGCATTGCTCGGGTGTAATGAAAGCTTTAAAACTAATCCATGGTCCTGGAGCTCAGACTAAGGAATATTTGAAATAATAAAATAATTGCGACAATTTACCAATCGCATCTAATATATATATATATATATATATATATACTAGCAGTATAGCCCGGCGTTGCTCGGGTGTAATGAAAGCTTTAAAACTAATCCATGGTCCTGGAGCTCAGACTCTTTGAACGTTGGCACGAAAGACTAAAAAGCAATAGTTGTTTCCAGTTAAAGCGAAACCGTAGACTGAAAGAAAAATGAACGGATGTAAGTCAAATTTTGATTTCCTGGTATCGATATCAAATTTTCTGCACTATTGTAAGAACTGCAACCTTGAAACTTCTGAATATCGTTTCTTATGTCTTTGTCTATGAGTGTATTAAATTTGATTAAAATCGGACCACTCCTTCTATAAACTGATTTTTTCAATTATCGATATTTATTGGGGATACCTCGACACAAAACCTAGCTAAGAACACTCGCAGACGCTTATAGTACAACTGCATAAATTTTCAAGAAAATCAGTTTAGCCATTTCGGAGTCTATAGTTAACGGACACACACACACACAGACAAAGGTCCATTTATAAATAAGTTTCGAAATATAATAGTAAAAAATTGTCCACATATAAAAGCATATGTGGACAATCTTTTACATATATGGACAATATATTATAGCTGAAAGAAAGACAAACAAAAATTTAGCGGTAATTTTTAGTCAATTTTTTTAAAAAAACTACTGCTAAATTTTCCCTTTCTTGTTATGTTACTTGCCTTAAAACAAAAATAGTCAAAGTTTAAATTTTTGATTAAGGAAATTATATATTGTGTGTGTGTGCGCGTCAGAGGAGTATTTTACATTTCAATGTTATTGACATCATTTTCTCATGATTTTATAAGCATATAGTACTTAGCTAATGAACATCATCATTTCAGTTTAACATGATATCAAGAGGACAAATATACGATCACATTTACTTATGAAACAAGCAATACATTACCTTTCCTTGCTAGAAATTGAGCCATACCTGACCAGGACAGAAATTGAGCCATACCTGACCAGGACAGAAATTGAGCCATACCTGACCAGGACAGAAATTGAGCCATACCTGACCAGGACAGAAATTGAGCCATACCTGACCAGGACAGAAATTGAGCCATACCTGACCAGGACAGAAATTGAGCCATACCTGACCAGGACAGAAATTGAGCCATACCTGACCAGGACAGAAATTGAGCCATACCTGACCAGGACAGAAATTGAGCCATACCTGACCAGGACAGAAATTGAGCCATACCTGACCAGGACAGAAATTAAGCCATACTGATGATGATATAAAACTAAGTGTCTATCAAAAATCCACTAACAAAAACAATACCCTAAACGGTACAAATCATAAAAAAAATATCTAACATTATTATCAGTTTCTGTTTTAAAGCACATAGAATTTGTAGCCCCCCCCCACCCAACCACCAAAATATTTACACAATGAGATCACTTCAGCATGGTACAATGGATGACAAGCTTGTCTCACAAGATCAATTAATACCAAGTAGCGAGTTTGATCCTCACTGGATACTCTCAGCTAACACTTGAGTTTTATGAACACTAATAAGTCATGAATAATAAGGTTGTTTCAAGAGTTCATTTATGACAGAGTATCAAGTCCAATCCTAACTGGGTGTTCCAAAATTGTACTACACTTAGTAAATTACTCTTAAATTATATTAGTAAATGTTTACAAGAAGACAACCATACAGAAAATACTTCGAAATTTTACCAATATCTTAGTTCTTTCATATACGAGGGTCATTCAATAAGGCAAATTTTTCGGTATAAGAACTTCTAATACAGATAGAAGCTTACTTTTTTTTATTTTTTATTTTTCAACGTAGTCTCCCAGCAGTGTCACACACTTTTCCCATCTGTGCACAAGCTTTCATATTCCCTCAGTATAAAAATCTTTGGACTGATGTCTCAGCCAATTGCTCACAGCACATTTGTCTTCATCGTCACTTTCAAACTTTGTGCCTCTTGTGAACGCTTTCAAAGGACCAAACAGGTAAAAGTCTGAAGGGGCAAGTCCTTATAATGAAAAATTCACCTTATTTATTGAATGACCCTCGTAGAAGTCCTTATACCAAAAAATTCACATTTATTGAATGACCCTTGTATTATACACAAACAAGATTTTATGTTTCTGTCTGAAATTCTGGGATGATTTATTTATATTTACAAGTGGACTATTGTCCTCATCATTGTTGATGCTATTGAGATGAGGACAATGGTCCATACGTAAATGATTTTTTAAATGTTCACTAAAGCCCTATTTGATAGTTTGATTTTTTTTCCTTTTTATAGACATTCAGTTGCTTGTAAAACAAAAATGTTGAATTCTCACTCTTAACTTAGAGAAAGTTTGGCGCAACACGATCTTCCTTATCCTTCCCCATCTGGCTTTAGGCCAGAGTAAACAGTCAAATCTTACATGCCTTGTCATGGTGGGAGTGAAATATTAATTCCCCTCCCCCCACATCTGTTCTGATTTCATATACAAAAGTTATCTGAAGTAGGGTGGGTCGGAAGATAAATTTTAATTTTTTTTTTTTTTTTCCCCCAACTGTCCATATCTTTTTATTCAAAAGAGGTCAAACCTGCCTGTCTGCCGTTATGATCATTAAAGAGAAATCATATTTTAGCCTGTGGCTTCACCACAGCAATCTTTTTCAGCATTCAGCCAACCTAGAAACTGATGTTGATTGAGGATACTGACCACAAATGCCTCAGGATTTTTTTAAGCAAATATTTCAAGGACTTACTTCTGCAACACTGGAAAATAAAACATGAAAATTACTGTCAAATTATTTTTTAAAGCTGTCATTTTCAACATATTTTTTATTTTAAATTTTCTCCACTATTAGTTACCGTCTCGCACAGGACTGCAAAATACGATTCAATATACAATTTACTTTTTAATAACTTCCTTCACATTAAAATACAAACATTTATATTGACAATTTGTTTTGGGGAATTTTGTTTTTTCGGTATTTAGTTAATTTTCAGTATTTACTTTCATTTGGAAAATGTTTGCCTTTTTTCTTTTTATGAAAAAATTGTAAAAGTTTTAAAAAGAATTTAAAAAACATGAAATAAAAAAGTTAATGAATTGTTGTTTTATAAAATCTGTTAAATCTTATAAAAAGATTTTTTTTTTTTTTTTAAATCAAAATTTTTAATTTACTTTGTTTTGAATTTAAAAAAAAGATTATTCTGTTGAGTTTATATATATATATATATATATATATATATATGTGGAACCAATGTTATTGAACTCGTAAGAAATCTGGTTGATTTTTATCAATATTTTAATGTCCAATATCTTCAGAGTATTGTCAACACTTATATTGATAATAAAACAAGGAGGGTTTTAAAGACTCCAAAGGAAAGTTATTTTGAAAAATGATAAAGAGAAGACCTGTTTAAAACTTTACCAAAAAAATTTAAAAAATACAGAAAATGAAAAAAAAATTTTAATTTAAAAATTAAGTTAAAGAAAAAGCAAACAGCATATCAGCTGATAAAAATACTTTATGTAGACATTCAGTATGAATGAGAGTTATTTATACAAAGAAAAAATAGTATCTTCAATTTCATATTTTTCTTAATTAAAAAAATTTCTTACAAAAAGAAAATTAAAAAAAAAAAAAAAAAAAAGAAAGAAAAAGTAAACAATTTTTTTTTTTTTTACCTTTTCAATGTTTGTACCTGAATGGCAAATTTTTTCTTTAATAAAAATGCTCCCCCACCCACCTCGATAAAAAAAAAAAAAAAAAAAAAAAAAAAAAAAAAAAAAAATCATTTTTTTTTATTGTTATTTAAATCTTTTTAGCTTTTTTTTATTATCTTCAGAAATAATTTAATATTGACTCAAAATTTAAATGTTTACATCTTTTTTGTTTGTAGATTCACCACTATATACAAACAAAATACAACATTAAACACCTAAATAGTGGGGAGGTTTTAGATACACACTTATCAGAATTTTAATCACTTGAACATTTTCACATGGAATTTTTAATGCCATAAATATGAGGAGGTACTTAAAATCTGTCAACCAGACCAATATTAAAAAAAAAAAAAAAAAACATGGCTAACTTTTGAGAAGTTAGTGGGTCTGAGCACTTTTTAACATCCTCTCCTTCAGTTAAACTTAATAGTGTTATACCTCAACAGATTTTACCTTTGGATCTGAGACTAACAACACTTGAAAGATTTTCTAGATATCATGCTACACAGAATCAATAACAACCTTCAATTGGAGGCTTAAAAGAAAATCTACCATCAAGAATGACCTTAATAATTTCTAGTCTTACCACTGCAGCAGAATAAAATCTGGAATAATTATAAAATTCTATTTAAGAGTAGTAAGAATCTGTAGCCCCCAATATTTACCTGAAATATATATATATATATATATATATATATATAACACATATTATATAAGTAAAAACAATACATATTGAATGTCAGCAGAGTGTTTGTAATATACAAATACATCATTGGAGCCTTCGACAAGAATGGAAAACAGAAAATTCTTTTTTTTTTAAATAGATTTTTTTATGATCAATACATTTATTTTTGTCAAACATCCTGATGAGTGAATTAAATATTACAAACACAATTTTGACATTTGATACTTATTGAACATTTTTACTTATATTTTAAGAATTATTGATCCAGTCTTATATTGAGCACTTTATTAGCAGAAATTCTAAGTTAATATTACTGCTAGTATTTTAAGTTCTGTGTGTGTGTGTGTGTATATGTGTGCATGTGTGTGTGTGTATATGTGTGCATGTGTGTGTGTGTATATGTGTGCATGTGTGTGTGTGTATATGTGTGCATGTGTGTGTGTGTATATGTGTGCATGTGTGTGTGTGTATATGTGTGCATGTGTGTGTGTGTATATGTGTGCATGTGTGTGTGTGTATATGTGTGCATGTGTGTGTGTGTATATGTGTGCATGTGTGTGTGTGTATATGTGTGCATGTGTGTGTGTATATGTGTGCATGTGTGTGTGTGTATATGTGTGCATGTGTGTGTGTGTATATGTGTGCATGTGTGTGTGTATATGTGTGCATGTGTGTGTGTGTATATGTGTGCATGTGTGTGTCTGTGCATGTGTGCATGTGTGTGTCTGTGCATCTGTGTGCATGTGTGTGTCTGTGTCTCTGTGTGTATGTGTGTGTCTGTGTGTGTCTGTGTCTCTGTGTGTGTGTCTGTGTCTCTGTGTGTGTGTCTGTGTCTCTGTGTGTGTGTCTGTCTCTGTGTGTGTGTCTGTGGCTCTCTGTGTGTGTGTCTGTGTGTCTCTGTGTGTGTGTCTGTGTCTCTGTGTGTGTGTCTGTGTCTCTGTGTGTGTGTCTGTGTCTCTGTGTGTGTGTCTGTGTCTCTGTGTGTGTGTCTGTGTCTCTGTGTGTGTGTCTGTGTCTCTGTGTGTGTGTCTGTGTCTCTGTGTGTGTGTCTGTGTCTCTGTGTGTGTGTCTGTGTCTCTGTGTGTGTGTCTGTGTCTCTGTGTGTGTGTCTGTGTCTCTGTGTGTGTGTCTGTGTCTCTGTGTGTGTGTCTGTGTCTCTGTGTGTGTGTGTCCATGTCTGTGTGTGTGTCTGTATGTGTCTCTGTGTGTGTGTCTGTGTCTCTGTGTGTGTGTCTGTGTCTCTGTGTGTGTGTCTGTGTCTCTGTGTGTGTGTCTGTGTCTCTGTGTGTGTGTCTGTGTCTCTGTGTGTGTGTCTGTGTCTGTGTGTGTGTCTGTGTCTCTGTGTGTGTGTCTGTGTGTCTCTGTGTGTGTGTGTCTGTGTCTCTGTGTGTGTGTCTGTGTCTCTGTGTGTGTGTCTGTGTCTCTGTGTGTGTGTCTGTGTCTCTGTGTGTGTGTCTGTGTCTGTGTGTGTGTCTGTGTCTCTGTGTGTGTGTCTGTGTCTCTGTGTGTGTGTCTGTGTCTCTGTGTGTGTGTCTGTGTCTCTGTGTGTGTGTCT
>JBBBDQ010000276.1:6097500-6627500 GCA_037127315.1 Ascarosepion bandense
AGGGTTAAGATTTAAATAAACACAAAATTAAAACGTGGTTTGACAAATTCAACTCTTGCTTCAGGAAGGCATGAACCCTGAACCAGAAATTGGAAGAAAGAAATAAGTTATGGTGATAGCTGATAAAGATGAATGAATTTTCCAGTACAGATATCAGTGCAAAAGACTTTTTGGCTTTAATGGTGTTGCTTTGCTGATAGGCAGGACATGGATGTGTTTTTTTTTGTTTTTTTTTTTTATGAACTCTACCTGGGTCGTCACTGCGTTTGCTTGAAAGGGTTAGTACAAGATTTAAAAAATGATAATGGTAAAAATATTAGTTTGAAGCTGGGGGCTAAAGAGAAACCAGATATCCCTTTTCTGCAACAATCATCTGCATTTCTTGTAATAATTATTATTTTGCATTTGTCAGGGAATCTTTCACCACTGGAACAGCCGTCTGGTTAATTTATGGAAGTCTGGAGATACAGACATTGCAATTTGTCATTTTCTGGGACCTGGTTAGATAAAGTGAAGCCATTAATCATTGTTATTAAAGAAAAATTCCTTCATATAGGCCAGCATGCATTTCACCTAGTCATTTTCTATGTGGGAAGCAAACAGGCCTGATTTAATACACACCCACATTTTGCTGAATACACAAATACAGAGAGAATCCTAAGACGTCATTTCATTAAATTTTGTAGTCTTATTTTTTTTTTTTTTTCGCTTGCCATTAGATTTTGTTAAGTTTACAGAACATACTTGGTTTGTTCATCAAGGAACTTTTCTCCCCTTCAAGCCCAATCCACCTGGCACTATCTAATGCAGCAAACCAACCAATTGTAATCGAGTCCAGTGACAAGGAACTGACTACACCCTCAGATCACCCTGTTATGCGTGTACCCATATTTTGGGACAAATCACTAACATTATATGAGGTGCAGATCTTCCCCTCATTCTGTCATTTCACATTAAGACACTGGTTCTCGTAAAATCCTAAAGTTAAGCAACACTGAGTTTGGTCAGTATCTTGATGGGTGACCGCTAAAGTATACCACATATGGTTAGATGCAATTCTAGTCAAGTTTGTTATATTCAGTTATGCACAATTCCACCTCTTCTCCCCTCAGCTATGGGTTAATTAGTAAAACTTGTGTAGCAATGTCACTATGCTAAACACAAACTCCCTTATTTGAACATTCAAAAGGTTGAACAAAAATCTATCTAAACTTATTTATAAATGGAACTTTGTCTCTGTGTGTATGTGTGTGTGTATATCCGATACCTATAGACTCTGAAATGGCTGAACCGATTTTCTTAAAAATTTACACAGTTGTACTATAAGCATCTGTGAGTGTTCTTAGCTAGGTTTTGTGTTGAAGTACCCCCGATAAATATCGAAAATCGATAATAATAAAAAAAAAAATCGGTTTATAGAAGGAGTGGTCCGATTTTAATCAAGTTACACTCATAGACAAAGACATAAGAAACGATATTCCAAGGTTGCAGTTCTTACAATAGTGCAGAAAATCGATAATATATGTATGTATAAATCGATACCAGGAAATCAAAATTTGACTTATATCCATTCATTTTTCTTTCAGTCTACGGTTTCGCTTTAACTGGAAACATTTTAGTCTTTTGTGCCAACGTCCAAAGAGTCTGAGCTCCAGAACCATAGATTAGTTTTAAAGCTTTCATTACACCTGAGCAATGCCGGGCTATACTGCTAGTTAAACAATAAATCTCACTCCATTTTATAATAATGATGATGTTATTTTCTATGTCCACATTTGAATAGTAGGAAACCTCTGTGCATTCATTTTGTTCCTCTCTTCTTTCTACAGCCGGACAGCTTAGAGGAAGGAAGTATAGGTGGGAGAGAAAGAGAGTGGCAAAGCCAATGTTTATTGTCTGCTTTTTTTGACAGCCCAAACAGATGGTTCATGGCTCTATGTGTTTGTGTGCTTTCTTTTTAGTTTCTTTTTCAGATGTGGGGAGAAAAGAGAAATTAAGAGAGTAAGAAATGCGTTCAGTTATTACACACAACTCTCTTGGTCCCTTTTCCCTGTCCTCTCCCCCAAAACTATTCATTTTTATATCACTTTTTTTAGGGAACACTTTCACTTTGTTGACCATGTCCACCATAGTTTATGAATATAGATTACAGCACAGTACGTAATCTGTTCAATGATACAACATCAAAGATTAACACTCAAGAATCAGACACTCTACTGAATTTGACTATATCGCCAATACTCGGAAAAATATGGTCACCTTTTATACACGTCGCATTGAATATTTTGAGCCTTCTGATTGGTTAACCCTTCTATTGGTGAACTATGAAATGAGTCAGCCCATGGCTAGCTCACCAGTATACAACTGTACCCAAAAAAACTCCAACACAGTCCTGGCAAGAGATGCTTCTAGAATCATCTAAAGTCTTCTAGGAAAGACTAGACTTCTTTCAAAACATCCCGAAGTGAAAGTCCTTTATTTACTTTTATCTCCTCAGCCTTTCTCTCATCTTTGCCAAACGGAAGGGTAGTAAAGAGTGAGAAAGTAGGAGGAGAGAGCCTATAACATTACCGTAGCAGTAGCAGCTTAAGCTGGTGGTTGTAGCAGTAATTGTGTGCATGTACTGTACAATATAGTAAAAATAGGTAGGTTTGTTGTCATATCCTGCGACCTAATAATGAAATTTCTGGCCTCCACACCCTTGGCTATTACTCAGTTGGTCTTTTCTGTTTGGTTTACAATGGACACAGGAGCCATGATTTTTCAGTAATAAAAAAAAAACAAAAAAAAAACATTTTCCCTTTTAAAATCTCTCACAAAATAGCATACAGTATTTTGGTTATGGTCTGTGCATACACCGCTTAATATAAGATTACAGTAAAGTAGCTTCTATGGACATTACTTTTATAGATATTTTAATAAAATTGTGTTATCGTTATTTTATTATCCAATACCTTTATGTTTGAAGACGTTACTATCATTTGTAATATGACAAAGTAAAGTTTTTCCAAGAAATCATAATTATCCTTCCATGGAAATTCCACAGGTTTCGCTAGTACATAAATATGTTGATTTTTGTAAATATGGAAGTCCAGAGGGGACATCAGGAAATATGAGAAGTAACTATAATAAATTTAAAGTCAAAATACCTAAATTTAATAAAACAGATTAATTTTTTAGATTACTGGCTAATTAAAAAAAAATATATTCATCAAGTAATTATGATAGATATGTCCCTCATAGAAAATACTTCTCCAAATATAGGTCTATTGAGATAGTTGATAGCATCTCACAAAAACACCCACTACTATGTTGTTGAATAAGTGCAAGCAAAAAAGTTAATTGCACAGGATCGATTTACTATAAGGTTGTATGAAAAACTGAGCCCCCACTAAATTGTTTAAATGTTGAAATTTTTCCAAATTTTTTTTTTCGAAATCAGAAAGTTTAGGGTTTAATCAACAACACTGAACTAAAAACAAAAGTAAAAAAGAATTGATAATCAACCAAATTTACAGGTGGTTGTAATGTCGTACCGGCAAGTCATTCCAAAATGGAGGATCGATTTACTATAATGTTGTATGAAAAACTTAGCCCCCCCCCACCTTAAAATTGTTGAAATATTGAAATTTTTCCAAATTTTTTTGGTCAATCGGAAAGTTTAGGGTGTAATCGATAAAAAAAAGTAATGAAAAGCAACAATTTTAAAGGTGGTGGTAGTATCCTCTAGGTTAGCCAAAACTTCTAACAGCTAAAAAAAAAAAAAAAAAAAAAAACACACAAGATTCATAACTGACTTTTCATAACAGACTACTGCATTAATCACTTACATTATAATACCTCATCTCAGAAATGTAGACAAATTATACATTCATTTTTGAAAGATCATGTGCCGCAGACGTATACTTTATTTTTGCTAGATTTTTAAAACCGAGAATGCTTTCTTTACAAATACATCGATTGCATAAAAATGGCTGAAAATTTGAAAGATTAAAAAAAAAAAAAAAAAAAAAAAAAATTTTTTTTAAATTTTAGATTCCTGTCAATTTCTGTTTGAAATACACCAGTTATTTTTACTTACTGGAAATAGAAATAGAAAATTTAAATCATTTGCTTTCAGTTAGAATAAAAATTTCAAGAAAACTTTTTTTTTTATTTTTAGAAATTCAATTTAAAAGTTAGTTATCAAAAAATAAAATGAGTGGAGAAACCTATAGCATTTTTTATTTTTTATTTTACTAGTGGGAGTAAATTTTCTAAAATAAAGACAAAATTTTCAAAAATAAAAAAAGTAATAATTTACCTTCTTCAGCGACTTCTGTATTTTAAAAAAATTTTTTCCTAACAAAATTTAATTTCTTAAAATTTCATGAAATTATGTGGAGGCGGGGGTAAGAGATGTAAAAAAAAAAAAGAAAAAAAAAGGTAAATTTTGGTTTTGTTCCCCGAAGGCCTTTACCCCTTCCAATCTCTCAAAAACATCTCTATTTTCGTACAAATGTATGTCCTGAATTCAAATCGGTAATTGTTTATTGAAGATACGTACCTTTTTTTTTTTTATTATATCGAGCAGAAAAATATGGAACTTCTTGTTGCTGTTTATCTCACCCCGTAACCGCGGTTCAAAAATGTTATTCACTGCTGACTGAATTCATGCGTAGTTTTACGATTTTTCGTCCTTTTTTCAATCCCTACGCGCAAAATAAGTTCCGAAACCGAACAATTCGCGGAGTAATTGCTCAATTGGAGAAAATCGACCGAAAAAAAGAAAATCTACGCTTGAATTCATTCAGCGGTGAATCAGAGATGACAACAGTAGAAAGGGGTGGAGATATAGTCCCATGTATTTATGGTCGATATCATGAAAGAAAGGTAGGTTTCTTCAATAAACAATTATTGATTTGAGTTCAGCATGTACATTTGCACAGAATTAAGGATGTTTTAGAAAATTTTGACGGGGTAAAAGGCCTTCGGGGAACAAAACAAAAATTTAACAAAAAAAAAAAAAAAAAAAGAGAGGTAAAAAATTATTTCTGCCAAGATATTTAAAAAATTATTTCATTCATTTTTTAAGTCCTGAAAGTTTCAAAATCCGCCATTTTTATTTTTTTTTCTTATTTTTTTTTTTGCAAGAATTTCCATATAAATTAAAATTTAAAATTTAATTTAATTATTAAATGTGTTTGCCACTGGAAAAAATGAGTTTTCGATTGTAAAACTCTCGTAACGATTTGGTTAATTGCTAACGTTAACTCTAAAAATCAAAACAAGATTTTTTTTTTACCAAAATTTCGAACGTGATTAATAATCGAAAGGGATTAAAAAAAACTGCTTTTTATATATATATATATATATATATATTAAAAAAGGATTAATTCAAAGATGTTGAATGGCCATTTCGATATGAAGATCCCCACGGGGGACGACACATCACCTCAGCAACAGAAAAAACCTTTCAGAAACTGGAGAAAAATTAGTCTACTTTTCCTTTTTAAATAGATTGCAAAGAAATTAAAAAATAAATAATAAAATAAAATAAAAATAAAAATAAAGGGAAAGAAAAAGAAAACGAAAAAGAAAAAGAAAAAGATAGAATAAAATCAAATAAATAAGAAAAGAAAAAAAATTGACATCGTCTGGGTTCGCAAAAAAAAAGGGAGAATGTAACTAAAAATTAACAGACAGCCGTGTTAAATCGACGTAAGTTTAAGCAACACGGAAAAAAGGTGGTAAGAGAAATAAAAGAAGGAAAGGAGGGAAAAAGAAAGAAACTAAAGAAAAAAAATTTTTTAAATATTACAGACGCTGGACAAATTCAAAAACCTAATTTCCCCAAAACGTTGAAGTATTAGAAAAAGGCCTTAACTTAAAAAGGCATAATTATTAATAAAAGGGAATAAAAAGATATAGGATTTAAAATAAAATTATTTTTTAAAAAATTAGGTCATTTGAAATTAAACTAAATAAAGACAACACTAGGTAAAAAAAAAAAAAAATTAATTACAATTATTATATACATACCTATAGAAGTACACACATACATACATATATATACACACACAATTCTACGAATAAGAATATATATACATACACACACATACATTCAATTTATTACACTTATATACATATACATGCGCATACACACATATATATGTGTGTACACACCTATATACAAAAAATTCATATACACATAATATACATGTGTACACATACATGCACACATATACACACACACACACACATATATATATATATACACATATTCCATATGCACTCACATAGGTACGTACAAAATATCGCTAAAAAACAGCATGAAACAGCATAGTATGAATAAAAAAGTTCATAAACTTAATAAAACTAACTTTTTCCATCAAAATATTTATATTTTTATTAAGAGGAAAGATCAAAGCAATTTTTAATTATTTTTAAAATTTTTTGAATCTCTGCTAACATTTTCGAAATTTTGATAGAAAATGTTGTTTTATTTGAGTTAGCGGCTAAAAAAAAAATTACGCCTTTATTACAATAGGTTACGTGGTAATGCTGATACAACCCACTTTTTTCACGGTAACAAACACATTAATTTCAAAATTCTCGCAAAAATCAAATAATAGTCAGATTTGAATGAAACTTTCAGTACTCATTCATAAATGAATGAAATTATTTTTGAAATTATTATTTTTTTAAATTTCTTGGTGAAAATATTTTTTTTTAACTCTGTTACCCCCCCCCCCCTCTACGTAAATCCATGAAATTTTAATAAATTTTAATATCTGTATAAATTTTTTTTATTAGTTAAATGCAGGACTCATTGGGGCATATAAATCATCTATGTTTTTTATTCTAAAGTGGACAACCTGGCCGAAAATCTGCTCCGAAGAGTAAAATAAAAATGCAATAAATCTCTGATATAATTTAATTTGATAAACTTTTAATTGCTGGAATAAATAATAATTATTAAGGACATTATACTCTGAAGAAAAAAAATTTTTTCGTTTACTAATAAAATTTTGAAATAATTGTTTTTATTTTTTAATTTTTTATTATAATAATTCATAAAAGTGTTAAAAATATTTTAAAAACCTTTTATTTAAAACGTTGTTTAATTTCCTCTTACTTAAGAATTGATTATCACATTGCCTATCGAAAATTGAAAAGTTTAATAAAAATCATTCACCCATTTTACTTTTAAAATAATTAAAAATAATTAAATTTTGGAAATTTTTATTAAGTACGGTGTTCCATACGGATCGAAACAAGTTTCCGTAGAGGTCGTATTGTTTTTAGAAGTTAACAAGTCTTTGGATGAATTCCCCTTACATCGAAAACTAAACAAACCAAACTTTGATTCTAATTTCATTCTTTTTTTATTAAATTAAAATTATTCTAAAAGAAATTTAATTTTTTCAGAAAGCATATTAATAATGTAAGATAAATATGTAATATCTAAACATAAAAATATTTAATATTTCAGAAAAATATTAATAAATAACAGTTCGGTTATTTTAATTTAATTCTTTCTTTTAAAAGAAATTTAAATTTTTATTCATTCAGAAAGCATATTTTTATTTATTCAGAAAGCACATGTTATTTTTATTTATTCAGAAAGCATATTTTATTTTTATTTATTCAGAAAGCATATTTTATTTTTATTTATTCAGAAAGCATATTTTATTTTTATTTATTAAGAAAGCATAGTCTGGCTATAAATCTAAACTAAAATTCTATAAAATGTTATACTTGCTGAAAATATTATATTAAATTTTTAATTTTACTATTTAGTTAAAAAACAAAAAAAAAATTTAAATTTCCAAATATTACGTTTTAAGCTACACGATTTTTTTGTCACTTACGGCCGCCATCCAAACGTCATTCACACCTACTACTTGTCAACACGTAATTTATCGCCTAGATAAGCGCTGACAAGAGGGCTACTGTTTTTAAAGAGTGATTTATTTCGTAAATATCAAGTCAGTAAGCACTTAATACTTGTTTGAAATCAGATAAAGGAAGGTTTCAATTATAAAAACCAACTTAAATAACGTGTCAAGGAGGTATATTTTTTTTTTGCAAGATTTTTAAATCAGAAATTTAGCTACTGTTTACATGATCTGTCGATTCGTCAATAATGGCGGTAAATTTAAAAAAAAATTTTTTTGCAGTGAAATTTTTGATTCCGAGCAATATAATTTCGGTTTGAACTAAACCAGGGTATTTTGCTTATGGTAATTAGTAAATTTAATCTCTTGGCTTTCAATTAAAGGTAAAATTAAAGCTTCAAGAAAACGTTTTTATTTTTAAAAATTAAATTTAAATTGAGGTATCGAAAATCGGCAGTGATTTTTTGTAATGAATATTATGAAAAGGAGCATTTAAATAGCTAAAAAAAATTTTTCAAAATTACATATAGCCCACATACATAAATACATATATATATACATATATATATACAAATATGCACTTTAATTAATTTTATTAATCCTTTTTTAATATATATTTGCTCTACATGGAGCTCTCTTCCTGTATCATTTTTTAATATTAAAATAAATTTTTAATATTAATTAGGATCGGGTTTTTGGGAATTTACCTTCCTGCTTTTTTCCCTTGGATTGAAGTATCTGAATTAAAATTATATATATATATATATATATAATTTGTTCTTTCCTCTTAATAATAAACATTTTGATTTTTGTTAAAAGAAAGTTCGTTTTTATTAAGTTTTGGGGGCTTTTTATTCATACTAATGCTGTTTTTTTTTTTAGTGATTTAGGGTCCAGGTACCAAATTCAACGTTAAAAATGACTCAAAAATTTTAAAGTTCTCTCCCATTCGCAAACACGTGTAGTTATGTAAACATAAATATTACAGTAATATTTATTTAAAAGTAATATTATTACTTTTAAACTAATTCGATAAAGTCTTTAATACTTGTTTGAAATCAGATAAAGGTAGGTTTCAATTATAAAAATCGACTTAAATAACGTGTCAAGGAGGTATTTTTTTTTTTTGCAAGATTTTTAAATCAGAAATTTAGCTACCGTTTACATAATCTGTCGATTCGTCAATAATGGCGGTAAATTTTTAAAAAAAAATTTTTCAGCAGTTAAATTTTTTATTCCGAGCAATATAATTTCGGTTTCGAACTAAACTAGGGTATTTTGCTTATGGTAATTAGTAAATTTAATCTCTTGGCTTTCAATTAAAGGTAAAATTAAAGCTTCAAGAAAACGTTTTTATTTTTAAAAATTAAATTTAAATTGAGGTATCGAAAATGAGCAGTGATTTTTTGTAGGTAGCTACTTTAAATGATGAGAGATAGATTTTTTTTTTAATTAGTTGTTATTTCCCTAACAATAACATTGTTCTGGTATATGAACAGTTATAATTTTCTCCTCGATAAATAAATTTTTATAGTGCGAGCAAACCTTCAAGTAACTAAAAAAAATTTAATTATTTAAAAAATTTTAAAAATATAAAAATTTTATATATTTAAAGACAATATGATTAAAGACAAAAATAGAAAACTTACCTTAGTCAATGAATTTCGTACTATAAAGGAATGTTTTTTTTTGTTTTTTTTGGTTTTTTTTTTAAGTCAATCAGAGAGACTAACGCACCGACTCAGCTAAGTTTTCCTTTGGTCATGTGTGTTAGACACACAGGTTCGGAGTAGTATTTCGTGTGCACGCACAGCAAAGGTAGATAATTCTAATCAAATTTCACTTTAGGTTCTGGGAGTTATTTACCTTAGATTATCAAGTTTTATTAGCTTTGTACAAAATTATATTATAAAATAAATAGTCAGAACTATTTTAATTTCCGACACCATCTCAATAAACACTGGGATTGACAAGACAAAAAATGACTGACATCTTCGTCTGCAGAAACAGGCCATTTTTCATATGAAAGGATTTTGAATTTCATTGTTTAATAATATCTGCTCTGTATTTAAATACATTGAAACTCTTTGCGAATCAATTATTTTACTTACTATTTCATAATTTTTAATATTTTATATCACTAGGATACACTTGGATTATTTACTACGGATTCATTACTGTTGCTATATATATATATATATATATATATATATATATACTGCTATTATATATATATATATATATTACTTCTATATAATAGCAGTATAGCTTTAAAACTAATCCATGGTCCTGGAGCTCAGACTCTTTAGACGTTGACATGAAAGACTAAAAAGCAATAGTTGTTTCCAGTTAAAGTGAAACTGTAGACTGAAAGAAAAATAAATGAATGTAAGTCAAATTTTGATTTCCTGGTATCGATATCAAATTTTCTGCACTACTGTAAGAACTGCAACCTTGAAACTTCTGAATATCGTTTCTTATGTCTTATATATATATATATATACTACTATTATATTAATATATATTATTTCTATATAATAGCAGTATAGCTTTAAAACTAATCCATGGTCCTGGAGCTCAGACTCTTTGGACGTTGACACGAAAGACTAAAAAGCAATAGTTGTTTCCAGTTAAAGTGAAACCGTAGACTGAAAGAAAAATGAATGGATGTAAGTCAAATTTTGATTTCCTGGTATCGATATCAAATTTTCTGCACTATTGTAAGAACTGCAACCTTGAAACTTCTGAATATCGTTTCTTATGTCTTTGTCTATGAGTGTATCAAATTTGATTAAAATCGGACCACTCCTTCTATAAACCGATTTTTTCGATTATCGATTTTCGATATTTATCGGAGGTACTTTGACACAAAACCTAGCTAAGAACACTCACAGATGCTTATAGTACAACTGTGTAAATTTTCAAGAAAATCGGTTCAACTATTTCGGAGTCTTTAGGTAACAGACACACACACACACACACAGACAAAGTTCCATTTATAAATAAGTTTAGATTAGATATGAAAAAGATTTACTAAATTATAAAAATGAACCAAGATCAATAACATCATTAATAATTTATCATTTTATAAAATTCAAATCAATCGGCAATTTTGCTAACCATTCTAAAGAACACCATCACCTTTGTCAATTACTTTATCCATCAGCGCTTGGCTCAGTTCTACATTACAATCAATATAAAGTGTGGGATCAGTTCTACATTACAATCAATATATAAACTGATCCCTCACTTTATGGCCAGAGTCATCCGTCTCTTACCATCCGCCTGTGCATTGAATACTGCTGCCATATCTGGTTGGGTGTTCCGGCTATCCACCTAGGGGTCCTTGACAAAATCCAACGAAGAATCTGTAATATGATCGATCCCGACTTGGCAGCTCAGATGCAGTCACTTTCTCACCGGCGCAATGTGGCTTCCCTGTGTCTCTTCTGCAAATACATTCACGGCTTCTGCTCTGATGAACTTAGCTTGGGGCTATATGATTATTTAAAAAAAAAAAAGAATTCTATACTATTACAACGTGGGTATAAATGGGGGATCAATTCTACATTACAATCAATATGTAAACTGAACCCTCACTTTATGACCACAATCATCCTTCTCTTACCACTCGTCTATGCACTGAATACTGCTGCCATATCTGGTCGGTTGCTCCTGCTATCCACCTAGAGGTCCTTGACAAAATCCAACGGAGAATCTGTAATGTCATCGATCCCGACTTGGCAGCTCAGCTGCAGTCACTTTCTCACTGGCGCAATGTGGCTTTCCTGTGTCTCTTCTACAAATACTTTCATAGCTTCTGCTCCAATGAACTTAGCTCACTGGTGCTCCTTATATATAAATTTACTCGAGCCACAAGATTAGCAACTAGGTCCCACTCTTTTACTGTGAAACCAATAAATTGTAAATGCATATTTTACCCCAGCAGACTTTTTTCTCGCACTTTCCGCTTGTGGAATTCCCTTCCATTTACTTGCTTTCCCGACAGCTACAATCTCCTAGAATTTAAATGTAAAGTCAATAGTCATCTCCTCTGTCACTAACCTGCATCCTCTCTCTCATGCTCCTTTCTCCATCCCCTCTCACCAGTTTTCTCATCCTTCTCTTACCCACTTCCTGACACCCCCTATAACCTGTCACTCTTTCTCATAACTTTCCTCCTATGTAAAACAGTGGCAGTAAAATGCCTTGCTTGGGGCCACATGATTATAAAAAAAATTTCTATACTATTATAATGTGGGTATAAAGTGGGGGATTAATTCTACATTAATTCTACATTACAATTAATATATAAACTGATCCCTCACATCTTTCTCATAACTTTCCTTCTATGTAAGCCCCTGCTCAACAGTGGCAGTAAAATGCCTTGCTAGGGGCCACACGATTATAAAAAAAATTTCTATACTATTATAATGTGGGTATAAAGTGGGGGATTAATTCTACATTACAATTAATATATAAACTGATCCCTCACATCTTTCTCATAACTTTCCTCCTATGTAAGCCCCTGCAAAACAGTGGCAGTAAAATGCCTTGGTTGGGGTGATATGATTATTAAAAAAAAATTTTTAAAAAAGCAAGTAAACTTGACTTTGCTGGAGTTTTCGTCTTGGTTTTTAGTTAATTAGGCATCCATGATCTTAGATCAGTTTTTAAAAAATTGGAAAATTTTTAAAAAAGATGTAAAATAATTTAAAATATTTATTTAAATTTAATTGATTCTATAGTTCCTTGATATTTTTTTTCAAATTGTAAATTTTTATAGTTATTTATAAAATAGTAAATAAATGTTCTATTGGTGTGGGTTCACATTTCTGATGATCTTGTAAACAAACACAATACAGACAGATGTAAAAGATAAAACTCCTTACGGAGGTGGGGGATGATAAAAAAAACACATTACACGCAGACGCAAGCAATAAAACACGTTACACACAGATGCGAGCATTAAAACACGTTACACGCAAACACGAGCAATAAAACACTTTACACACCAGACGCGAGCAATAAAACACTTTACACGCAGACGCGAGCAATAAAACACGTTACACGCTGACGCGAGCAATAAAACACTTTACACGCAGACGCGAGCAATAAAACAACTTTACACGCAGAAAACGCGAGCAACAGTGACGTTTACACGCAGACGCGAGCAATAAAACACGTTACACGCAGACGCGAGCAATAAAACACGTTACGCAGACGCGAGCAATAAAACACGTTACACGCTGACGCGAGCAATAAAACACTTTACACGCAGACGCGAGCAATAAAACACGTTACACGCTGACGCGAGCAATAAAACACTTTACACGCAAACGCGAGCAATAAAACACTTTACACGCAGACGCGAGCAATAAAACACGTTACAAGCAGACGCGAGCAATAAAACACGTTACACGCAGACGCGAGCAATAAAACACTTTACACGCAGACGCGAGCAATAAAACACTTTACACGCAGACGCGAGCAATAAAACACTTTACACGCAGACGCGAGCAATAAAACACGTTACACGCTGACGCGAGCAATAAAACACGTTACACGCAGACGCGAGCAATAAAACACGTTACACGCTGACGCGAGCAATAAAACACTTTACACGCAGACGCGAGCAATAAAACACTTTACACGCAGACGCGAGCAATAAAACACTTTACACGCAGACGCGAGCAATAAAACACGTTACACGCAGACGCGAGCAATAAAACACTTTACACGCAGACGCGAGCAATAAAACACGCTACACGCTGACGCGAGCAATAAAACACGTTACACGCTGACGCGAGCAATAAAACACTTTACACGCAGACGCGAGCAATAAAACACGTTACACGCAGACGCGAGCAATAAAACACGTTACACGCTGACGCGAGCAATAAAACACTTTACACGCAGACGCGAGCAATAAAACACTTTACACGCGCAGACGCGAGCAATAAAACACTTTACACGCAGACGCGAGCAATAAAACACTTTACACGCAGACGCGAGCAATAAAACACGTTACACGCAGACGCGAGCAATAAAACACTTTACACGCAGACGCGAGCAATAAAACACGTTACACGCTGACGCGAGCAATAAAACACTTTACACGCAAACACGAGCAATAAAACACTTTACATGCAGACACAAGCAATAAAACACTTTACACACAAATGCGAGCAATAAAACATGTTGCATGCAAATGCGGGCAATAAAACACGTTACATGCAAACGCGAGCAATAAAACATGTTACACGCAAATGCAAGCAATAAAACACGTTACACGCAAACGCGAGCAATGAAACACGTTACACACAGGTGCGAGCAATAAAACACATTACGCACAGATGCGAGCAATAAAACACGTTTCATGCAAACGCAAGCAATAAAACACGTTACACGCAGACATGAGTAATAAAACACATTACAAGCTGATGTGAAAGATAAAACACATTATGGGTGGCCATGAAAAATTAAACACATTATGGATTGGCATGAGATGTGAAACACATTACAAGCAGGTGTTAGAAAAAAGAAAGACATTACAGGGTGGGGGTGGCTACTAAATTACTAAAGACATTACAGAGGGTGGGGTTCTTAATAAAAGCATTACAAGCAGACTGTTGTGAAGTAAATAAGACATCCCCGGAAACACTAATGATCTTGGGAAGGCACCTTAGTGTCGTCTGTTGGAATCAGTTGAGGATAATTTTTAGTGACATCATGGCAGGTAGCTTGAGTATGAGACAATATAATAATTGCTAGGAGTGAGGGTTTAGTGACAAAAACGGATCAAAATTTACACAGAGCAAAAAATGGCACTTTTTACTTCGGTGCACTTGATAACAGTGACGATGAGAAATTATGTTAGTGTAATTTTTTCTTTGGTGTATGTGTAAAAAAAAAAGTGGTGGGGAATTATTTAAATATGAAATAATTTTTAGCCCAAGTGGAAAATACTGTAATTTTGTACAGAAAAAAAAACGGGAGAAACTTGCTTTAGAGAAACACTAAATATTCTGAATAAAATTTTTAGTGACAAAAGTTTCTTATTCAATATTCATTGAAAATGCATTGTGACACTATCTCCCACAGAGATATGTTCCCTTCTCCTACGGGGATACTTTCCCTGGGTTGGTTTAAAAACAACAGAGAGAGAAATTGATATTTGCAAAATGCTTTATTGCAATACACGACGTGAGCTTAAGAAAAAAATAAGTTTTAATACTATCAAATGCTTGTAAAATATGGGGAATAGAGAAATCAACTATTTTTACTATCGTGTACTATTAAAATCAGGGGTATAAAAATTAACTAATTCTGGGAAGGAAAAAAAAGGAGAGCAACATAAATTTCTCTTCTTTCAAGGTGTGGGGGGGGGTTGAAATAAACATTTCATGTAAGCCGAAAACGCTTAGACAAAACAAGTGTCAGAGTTATTTGATAAGGTCACACAAGGACTAAGGCTCCCGACAGACCTTCTGGTGGACACAGGAGTCTGTGGGAACCTGGAGGAAATCAAAATCCCGGGTGAGTTGGCAAAATCTTATTCGTCGAAGCCTTCCGAAAATCGAGTAGGTGGAAAATGATTTCATTGGCCGAGAGCTTCGGGGCTGGCTGGATCCCCAGAGAGGATCGAAACTGGTTATAAAATCCGGACTCAGCGAGAAAAATCAGTTGCTGAGAGTTTTTACTCAATATTCAGCTTTCTCTTGGAGTTGCTATCAGTCGAAATGTAACGACTGGGGAAAAAGGTTGCCAACCAGGGAGCCATGACCACGGCTGGTCGCTCACCATAGAACTTATGGCTAAAGAGTTAATTTCGAATGAAGCCTTCCGCAAATTGACTCAAGGAGTTAATTTGGAATAATGCGTCATCGACGTGAATCCCGAAAGAACATTATTTTTATTTTTTTTATCACTGGAAAATCGAAAATTCTGATTCTTCGTTCGCTCAACTTCGGCAAACTCCGTTAAACTCCGATAAGGACCTGAAGGAACTTTGCTGTTTTAGAAGCTACATAGAAAATTGACAACCCTGATTATAGAGAATAGGTGAAAAGACTTTAATGAAAATTTAATGAATACATGAAAAGACTTTAGTGAAAATGTGAAGAGATCTGTTTACTTTAACGCTAACGAAACTTAAACAAGACATTTTTTTTAAGGATTAGAAGCTATGATGCTTTTAGCAAACTTTCTCTCTCCGTTGCAGTAACCAACATTTTCGACAACCGTATTCCTGGGAAAAGAAAGACATTGTTTTTTCTTTATATAAAGACATTCTTCGTAACTCTCCAGGCGTTTCCGACCATTATTCATTTATTTTATTAAATTTTTTTTGGTGCCGTAATTTTTTTTCTCAAACCACAAGTGTACACCAGTGTCCAGACTGGCTCAAAGGGACAACTATTAAGAATTGCACAACGTGACCACTGGGATTTAATCACAACATGGAACGGTGGCCCGTTGTTGCAAAAGGCATTCTGTAATCCAGCTTTTGTGGTAACATCATCGGACGAGATCGTCACGACCAGCAACAGCGACCAAACCAACAGTACAACTGGGTGGCAGTGTCACAACTGGGATCATCACGACCGTCAGTGAGAATGAGCGTCACATTAGACAGACGGCCAGCCCGTCACAACTGGTGCCGTCTCATCCAGGATCTGACCTGAGGGTTGCCAACCCAGCCTCCAGTGTTACACATGAATCTGACAAAAAAAGAAGAAAAGGTTTTGCCACATATGCTGGAATCATTGATAAGGAGTGTGAGAGATTTAAATTAAACAAAGTGATTCCAGATATGTTTAAAATAGCTAATTTTTACTCAAGGGTTAACAACAAAAAACACGACACAAAATCGTAACAAAACTGCAACATAATTAAAAACCAACGCTACAAAAAATATTGGACAATATCAGGCAAATGTCAGAGAATACTAATTCAGATGTAATATGGAAGAAATTAAATTTTTCAAAATTGGCAAAAAAAGCGTTTTTCATAGGATGTATGAATGCTGTTAGCAGTGGTTTTGTTGGTCGCTTGAAATATTAGTATTTTACAAGTATCACACATCTAGAGGCTTTCGAATGTAAATCCTTAAAAGATAAGGAAGAAGCATGAAGATTATGGTATTTATCTTTAAATGAAGACATACTCAGGAGAACAAGGAATAGAACCTTTATGTATAAACAAAGATAATACGGAATATAACTAAATAAAAATGAATACAGTCAGTTAAGTGCCATACATGAAACACTCTTGGGCGATCATGTCTCGAAAGAGACATGACTCACTGGGCAGAAGATTTTCTATCCTGCTCTTTAAACTATAGCTGAAGGTAGAAGAGACGGATTGTATTAATAAGTATTAATTAGTGGGGGATCAGTTTATTACTTAATAACAATAGAAAACTGATCCCCCACTTTTTGCTCACTAGAAGCTTTACTTATGTTTCCAACTATTATCTTTATTCAGTCAGTTAATTGCCATACGTGATACACGCTTTGGGCGATCATATCTCGAAAGAGACATGACTGACTGGGCAGAAGATTATCCCGCAGTAGGTTGCCATTGCTTTCTGCAGTAGACTGGTTGCCGACCAAGGCTATAGAACCCAATCTGTCCTGTTATTTGACTCATAGGTAAAGGGAAAATAAATCTATAATATTACTATGTAGTAATTAGTGGGTGATCGGTTTCCTATTGTTATGAAGTAATAAACTGATCCCCCACTTTATGACCAATATAAGCCTTAATCATTATTTCAACTATTATATTCAGTCAGTCGGTTAAGTGCCATACGTGATACATGCTTGGGCGATCATATCTCGAAAGAGATATGACTGGGCAGAAGATTATCCTGCAGTAGGTTGCCATTGCTTTCTGCAGTAGACTGGTTGCCGACCAAGGCTATAGAACCCAATCTGTCCTATTATTTGACTCATAGGTAAAGGAAAAAAAAATCTATAATATTACTATGTAGTAATTAGTGGGTGATCGGTTTCCTATTGTTATGAAGTAATAAACTGATCCCCCACTTTATGACCAATATAAGCCTTAATCATTATTCCAACTATTATATTCAGTCAGTCAGTTAAGTGCCATACATGAAACACTCTTGGGCGATCATGTCTCGAAAGAGATATGACTGACTGGGCAGAAGATTATCCTGCAGTAGTTTGCCATTGCTTTCTACGGTAGATTAGTTGCCAGCCAAGGCTATAGAACCCAATCTGTCCTGTTATTTGACTCATAGCTAGAGGTAAAGAAATATATTATATTATTAAGTAGTAATAAGTGGGGGATCATTTTATTACTTCATAACAATATAAAACTAACCCCCCCCCCACTTTATGACCATTAGAAACCTTTGTTTTCAACTATTATATTCAGTCAGTCAGTTAAGTGCCATACGTGATACACGCTTGAGCGATCATGTCCCGAAAAAGACTTGACTGCCAAGGCTATAGAACCCAATCTGTCCTGTTACTTAACCTATAACTGGGAGGAAGAGACAGATTAATACCTTTCCAAAGGGTATTTGCGCGTAAGTGAATGCAATCAATTCAACTGGAATTTGAACTCGGCTACCCGATTTCTCGTTCCGAGCCGATATCCACTGCACCACAACGCACATCAAAATGAATACAATTGTTCCAAAACATAAGGCAAAAACTGAACACGTTATTTCAGGAATTCAAGTTACATTGAAGCAAAGTCTCACTTGCTTGTCAGATGATCATTTTCAGTGAGTTCTGGTTAACAGCTCCGCTGTAGATACAAAAAAAAAGGGAGAATTGTTTCTTTGCTGGCTTTTTATATATAATTAATAGCCCTTAAGTGTCACATCTAAGAAAGATAACTCTGAAATGTCCTAACAATGCAAAGGAAAATGTAGGAAGACAGGGCCATAAGCTTGTGGGGCTTGATACATTGACACCCACACACACACACATGGTCACTCAGCGTTCACGTGATAACTTAGTTCCCGCGTAAACGATGCCAATAAAAACGGGGAATGTCACGTGCTACGCTAGTTAGGATTTTGTCCCGGACAAGAGCAGACATGTTTCCCTAACTCACAAAAACAAAAACACACGCACTAATTGTGGGTAGCAATTAGGAGCGCAATTTTTTATTTCTCACCAGGGAAAGAACTTCTCTTTCCTTAATTTTATGCATGCTGTCAACCCTATGTAACCTTTGTTAATATATTGTTTTTCTCGTTACTTTCGCCTTTTCGTTCTTTCTTATTTCCTGCTTTAAATCATGACTAAGGTTACGTCAAGTCGACTCGTAAATCTAAATTAGTAATGGACGCTTCGTCCCCTACAAGCTCATGAATTGGAAAAATGATATATAGTGAAAGGAAAAAAATGGGAACATAAAAACAAAAACACTCTGGAATCAGAAAAGGTTTACTGAAAAAAAGCCGGCAAGAAAGGAAGAACCTATACAAGTTTTGTATGATATGTTTGACATACCAACACTGAGAATTTGTTGAACATACCAGTGTTATTATCAGAAAGAGGAAACGTACAGAATAAACTAGAAGTTGACCCAAAACGCAATACAAGTTTTAGTAAGTAGTGAATTCTCTAGAAAGTAGCATGACGTGAATACTAAGAAATATTTACTAATATTTACTAATGATAAGAAAAAATTCTTAAAATAGTTGCAGGGGGAGGGGGGTGTTGTAGAGTAAATAAGGAACCCCCCCCCCCACACGCACACCAGTAACAAAAATGAATTAGGCAAGATGCCTGAATTAAAGAATGCAAGTCAATCAGAATTAGTCGAGTTTGAGTTTTGTTTAATGGTATATCAACACCTCTGTGGGTCATTTAATGCCAGAAAGATGGAGTTTTAATGTTTGGTTATAGTAAAAAGGTTGATTTAGTCAGGTTTTGATTAAAATTTTTTTATTTTTTTATTTTAGAAAACTGAAGATGTCTTGTCTCGTATTCAAAAATCTATTGCTGGTAATAATTTTTCCTTCAAAAATGTATAATGGTAATAGTTTTTTGTTTTTTTTTCAAAATTCTATTTTGGTAATATTTTTCCTTCAAAAACGTATATTTTTCTATTAAAGTCTATTTTTATGTATATATTCCCAGAAAGTGTATTTTTATACTTTCATAGTGTTTTAACCCCAGTTTGGGGGTTAACTGGTGATACCACTTCAAGTCAGGGTGGACCTGAGAACAACAGCAATTAAGAGGTGGTTCCATGCTCCTCACAACCTCCCAATCAGAGGCCTTGCTTCCAGATGCAGTTTATCGTCATACCCAGGACCAATCAGAATTAGTCTAGGAGAATTTCTGGTGACATCATGGTGAGTAGCCTAAGTAGGACAAAATATTATAACCGCTACGAATAAGCCATAACACTGACAAAGGGGAAAAAATAAAACATAACGGGCAGACACAAGAGAAAAGAAGATGAAGAGGCATGAAAAAAAAAATAGGCAGACGCATGAAAAAAAAACAGAAGTAGACGCAAGAAAAAACAGGTAGACACAAGAAAAAAACAGAGGTAGACATATGCAAGAAAAAAACAGAGGTAGACACAAAAAAAAAACAAGTAGACACAAGAAAAAAAGAGGTAGGCACAAGAAAAAAACAGAGGTAGGCACATGAAAAAACAGAGGTAGGCACAAGAAAAAAAAACAGAGGTAGGCACATGAAAAAACAGAGGTAGGCACAAGAAAAAAACAGAGGTAGGCACATGAAAAAAACAGAGGTAGGCACATGAAAAAACAGAGGTAGGCACAAGAAAAAAAACAGAGGTAGGCACAAGAAAAAAAACAGAGGTAGGCACATGAAAAAAACAGAGGTAGACACAAGAAAAAAACAGAGGTAGGCACATGAAAAAACAGAGGTAGGCACAAGAAAAAAACAGAGGTAGGCACATGAAAAAAACAGAGGTAGGCACAAGAAAAAAACAGAGGTAGGCACATGAAAAAACAGAGGTAGGCACAAGAAAAAAAACAGAGGTAGGCACATGAAAAAAACAGAGGTAGGCACAAGAAAAAAACAGAGGTAGGACACATGAAAAAAAACAGAGGTAGGCACAAGAAAAAAACAGAGGTAGGCACATGAAAAAAAAACAGAGATAGGCACAAGAAAAGAAAACAGAGGTAGGCACATGAAAAAAACAGAGGTAGGCACAAGAAAAAAAAACAGAGGTAGGCACAAGAAAAAAAAACAGAGGTAGGCACAAGAAAAAAACAGAGGTAGGCACAAGAAAAAAACAGAGGTAGGCACATGAAAAAAACAGAGGTGGGCACAAGAACAAAAAAACAGAGGTAGGCACATGAAAAAAAACAGAGGTAGGCACAAGAAAAAAACAGAGGTAGGCACATGAAAAAAACAGGTACATGCAAGAAAAAAACAGAGGTAGACACAAAAAAACAGAGGTAGAAGCCAAAAAAAGCAGAGGTACACGCAAGAAAAAATGTTACAGACAAAGCAAAAATATAACGTTACAGGCAGACGCAAGAAAAAAACGTTACAGGCAGACGCAAGAAAAAAACGTTGCAGGCAGACGCAAGAAAAAACATTACAGTCAGATGTGAGAAAAAACATTACAATCAGATGCAAGAAAAAAAAACAATGCAGGCAGATGCAAGAAAAAATTTTACAGGCAGACACAAAATAAACATATATTACAGGCAAACACAAAAAAATGCAAAAAATAATACTATTACAGTATGGCGAAAAAAAGCATTGCAGGAAGATGTAAAAAAAGAACATTACAGGAAGGCATAAAAAACATTGCAGGAAGGTTTAAAAAACATTGCAGGAAGGTGTAAAAAAACATTGCAGGAAGGCATAAAAAAACATTGCAAGTAGGCGTAAAAAAACATTGCAGGTAGGCATAAAAAAAACATTGCAGGTAGGCAAAAAAAACATTGTAGGAAGGTTTAAAAAGACATTACAAGAAGGTGTAAAATAAACCTTACAGGAAGGCGTAAAAAAACAAAAGAAAACCAATTCAAATTGTTCAGGTCTACATTTCAAAGCAATTGAAATGTGACAGGTTGACATTAATAAACGACATCACATAAAGATAAAACAAGTGAAATGAAAGATGAAAGCAATATTAAACAGCATTGATACAACCATGAACTGACACCTGACTGTTACAAATGCATTAATAATAAATTGCAAAAATTCTTTGGCAAATATTATTTCATGCATCACCATGTTATCTTTCAAAGCAACAATTTCAATATGCCAGTTAATATTCTAAAGATATTTGCTCTTTTCACACCCGAGTTAACAATCTAATGTAGAAAGCATTTTGTTCAACAAAAAGGAACATTTAACAGTTTTTTCCATCAGCCAAACTAACATTTCCTGACCTCAGTCATCAAGAACAGATTTACTTGGCTAAGATTAGTCTGGCACAAGGTCCCAAATAATAGGGAGCATATTATGTTCCCAGTGGGTGAAAATGTGGTTTTGTGAAAAAAAAAATGAAACAAGACGATAACTGTTAACAAAATTTGATTACTTAAATAGCGATTGAAGCCGTTGGATATGTAATGATAAAACGTAGGCCTTGGAAAACTCTCCACCTCACTTTAGTGTCATGGCTGAAACTCTCTGTACCCAGAATGACCAGCTTTCAAACAGAGGATGTGACAAAAACCTTATTTTTCAATCGTTCAGTGAAAGAAGGGCAGCAGTCAGTTAAATTCCATATGTGATACACACTTTGGGCAATCATGTCTCGAAAGAGACATGACTGAGTGGGCAGAAGATTATCCCACAGTAGGTTGCTATTATTTTCTGTGGTAGACTGGTTGCTAACCAAGGCTATAGAACCCAATCTGTCCTGTTATTTGACTCATAGCTAGAGGGGGAAGAGATTTATTATATTATAAGTAGTAATTAATGGGGGATCAGTTTATTACTTCATAACAATATAAAACCGATCCTCCACTTTATTCCGTCAAAGCCTTAATCATGTTTTTAACTATTATATTCAGTCAGTTAAGTGGCAAGCGTGATACACACTTTGAGCAATCATGTCTCAAAAGAGACATGACTGAGTGGGCAGAAGATTATCCCACAGTAGGGTGCCATTGCTTTCTGCAACTGGTTGTCAGCCAAGGCTATTGAACACAATCTGTCATGTTATTTGACTCAAAGCTAGAGGGAGAAGAGATGTATTATATTATTAAGTAGTAATAAGTGGGGGATCAGTTTATTACTTCATAACAATATAAAACCGATCCCCCACTTTATGCCCAGTAGAAACCTTAATCATGATTCCAATTATTATATTCAGTCAGTCAGTTAAGTGCCATACATGATACACGCTTTGGGCAATCATGTCTCGAAAGAGACATAACTGACTAGGCAGAATATTATCCCACAGTAGGTTGCCATTGTTTTCTGTGGTAGACTGGTTGCTGACCAAGGCTATAGAACTCAATCTGTCCTATTATTTAACCCATAACTGGAGGGAAGAGACGGATTAATACTTTTCCCAAGGGTATTTGTGCGTGAGTGAAAGCAAGAAATTTAACTCATCTTAAATATTTTTCTTGGGGCCCAATTGTGCCTTAACAGTACACAATGACAAAGCTTGTGAGCCATCACCTGATGGAAATCATTTTTATAGTTCACTTCTGTCAGAGTTTCTGGAAAAAGAAGTTATCATTTACATGATGGCTATTATGTATCTATACTTCTGAGATGAAGTAGTATTTACATTGTTCAGACTATTGTCCTTATCTTTTTTGGCAGTGGTTTGCTCAGGACTTATTCAGGTGATCGGAATTTCTTCAAGGACACATGAGCCAGTAGATAAAAGCGTTGGTTAGAAACGGTAACTTGACCCAAAAGAGTCGTGAGTTCAATACCTGCAGTGTTGAACAAATAACTTAGAGAGTTTAGTTAAAAGGGAGTTAACTGAGACATCCAGAAGTGGCATGACTCATGAAAAAAGAACAATATATCTCACTTATTGCAATAAAGGGCTCAGTTTCAAATTCTAATCACCTGGAGAAGATCAGAGCATACAACAACCACAAGATCATGAATATGGCAATTAAGGTGAAAACAACAGTCCAAGTAAATACACCCAACACAGCAAATGGAAAGCTTCTCTTAGGCTTGAACACTGATTTAATATTGTGTTTAAGTCCGAATTTGATTTCAGTCTTTCGGGGAGACGAGTTCGAATTCCAGTTGCATTCCTTGCATTCACTTATGCACAAACACCCTTGGGAAAGGTATTAATCCGTCTCTTCCCTCCAGTTATGGGTCAAATAATAGGACAGATTTGGTTCTATAGCCTTGGTCGGCAACCAGTCTACTGCAGAAAGCAATGGCAACCTGCTGCGGAATAATCTTCTGCCCAGTCAGTCATGTCTCTTTTGAGATCGCCCAAAGTGTGTATCACATATGGCACTTAACTGACTGACTGAATATAATAGTTAAAAACATGATTAAGGCTTTGACTGGGAATAAAGTGGGGGCTCGGTTTTACATTGTTATGTAGTAATAAACTGATTCCTCTCTAATTACTACTTAATAATATAATAAATCTCTTCGCTTTCTAGCTATGAGTTAAATAACAGGACACACTAGGTTCTATAGCCTTGGCTGGCAACCACTCTACTGCAGAAAGCAATGGCAACCTGCTGCGGAATAATCTTCTGCCCAGTCAGTCATGTCTCTTTTGAGATCGCCCAAAGTGTGTATCACGTATGGCACTCAACTGACTGACAGTATCTAAGACCTTCTGCAAACATTTGTGGAAATTCATCTCTTAATTTGGAAATTAATTTTTCTGTTTCTTTTGCTTTTTCCTTTATGGCAACATACACCTTCTTACAAAAAGAAGTTAATGGGTAAATTCCCATAAGTCGAACAGAATTATCCAATCAGTGCCAAGTTTGTTGCGCCTGGGATTATGTAGACTTCCAATTTGTAAGTCCTTTTGGACAACGAAATATTACAACTAAATTTGTCTTTGAAATTTAGTTTTTTACCAGACACACCTCTAGTAATTTTTTAAGCTTGTCAATGTTGAACGATCAATTTTTTTCCTAACTTGTTTGTTTATAATTAAAATATCACTCCTGGTATCGACTCCTAGTTTTACTGTATGACCATTTATCTTTGCTGTTATGTATTTACTTTTATTCGTTGTCCAACATTTCTTTTTTAGATAATACAACATTCACTTCCATTTTAAGTTTTTCTTCCTTTTCTGTTTAAATCTACAGTGCAAGATTCTGTGGCTGTGGTAACCAAACAAAAAACAGATCTTGTCTCTTAAAAAAAAGAGTTCTTTTTCAAATGGTACCCCCCACATGCATCACAAGTGGATATCTTTTTTTTTTCTTTTTTTTTTAATCATATCACCCCGAGCAAGGCAGTAACGCCACTGATGTCCAGGGGGCTACGTAATTGTGAAAAGATTGGAGAAGAAAGCTATGCGGAAACCACATCTAAACAGGGAACAAAGGGATGAGACTCTTAACCTGTTCAATAGACGTATGTGGAGTGTGAACCGGGCGATAGATAGATCTATCTCAATTGAAAAAAAAAAAAAGACAAAGTGAGAAGATTGGAAAAGAGAAAGCCAGAAACCACATCCTAAACAAGGAACAAGGGATGAGCCTCTTAACTATATTCCAATAGACGTGTGTGGGTGAACCGGGCGATAGATAGATCTATCTACTCCAATTGAAAAAAAAAGACAAAGTGAGAAGATTGGAAAAGAAAGCCAGAAACCACATCCTAAACAGGGAACAAGGGATGAGCCTCTTAACCTGTTCAATAGACGTGTGTGGAGTGTCTGAACCGGGCGATAGATAGATCTATCTACTCCAATTGAAAAAAAAAAAGACAAAGTGAGAAGATTGGAAAAGAGAAAGCCAGAAACCACATCTAAACAGGGAACAAGGGATGAGCCTCTTAACCTGTTCAATAGACGTGTGTGGAGTGTGAACCAGGCGATAGATAAGATCTATCTACTCCAATTGAAAAAAAAAAAAGACAAAGTGAGAAGATTGGAAAGAGAAAGCCAGAAACCACATCCTAAACAGGGAACAAGGGATGAGCCTCTTCACCTGTTCAATAGACGTGTGTGGAGTGTGAACCGGGCGATAGATAGATCTATCTACTCCAATTGAAAAAAAAAAAAGACAAAGTGAGAAGATTGGAAAGAGAAAGCCAGAAACCACATCCTAAACAGGGAACAAGGGATGAGCCTCTTAACCTGTTCAATAGACGTGTGGGTGAACCGGGCGATAGATGATCTATCTACTCCAATTGAAAAAAAAAAAAAGACAAAGTGAGAAGATTGGAAAAGAGAAAGCCAGAAACCACATCCAAACAGGGAACAAGGATGAGCCTCTTAACCTGTTCAATAGACGTGTGTGGAGTGTGAACCGGGCGATAGATAGATCTATCTACTCCAATTGAAAAAAAAGACAAAGTGAGAAGATTGGAAAAGAGAAAGCCAGAAACCACATCTAAACAGGGAACCGGGGATGAGCCTCTTAACCTGTTCAATAGACGTGTGTGGAGTGTGAACCGGGCGATAGATAGATCTATCTACTCCAATTGAAAAAAAAAAGACAAAGTGAGAAGGTTGGAAAAGAAAGCCAGAAACCACATCCTAAACAGGGAACAAGGGATGAGCCTCTTAACCTGTTCAATAGACGTGTGTGGAGTGTGAACCGGGCGATAGATAGATCTATCTCTCAATTGAAAAAAAAAAAAAAAGACAAAGTGAGAAGATTGGAAAAGAAAGCCAGAAACCACATCCTAAACAGGGAACAAGGGATGAGCCTCTTAACCTGTTGTCCCAATAGACGTGTGTGGAGTGTGAACCGGGCGATAGATAGATCTATCTACTCCAATTGAAAAAAAAAAAAAGACAAAGTGAGAAGATTGGAAAAGAGAAAGCCAGAAACCACATCGACAGAGAACAGGGATGAGCCTCTTAACCTGTTCAATAGACGTGTGTGGAGTGTGAACCGGGCGATAGATAGATCTATCTACTCAATTGAAAAAAAAAGACAAAGTGAGAAGATTGGAAAAGAGAAAGCCAGAAACCACATCCTAAACAGGGAACAAGGGATGAGCCTCTTAACCTGTTCAATGAACGTGTGTGGAGTGTGAACCGGGCGATAGATAGATCTATCTACTCCAATTGAAAAAAAAAGACAAAGTGAGAAGATTGGAAAGAAAGCCAGAAACCACATCCTAAACAGGGAACAAGGGATGAGCCTCTTAACCTGTTCAATAGACGTGTGTGGAGTGTGAACCGGGCGATAGATAGATCTATCTACTCCAGTTAGCAGAAAAAAAAAAAGACAAAGTGAGAAAGATTGGAAAAGCCAAAACCACATCCTAAACAGGGAACAAGGATGAGCCTCTTAACCTGTTCAGCCAGGCGATATTAGTGTGAACCAGGTGATAGATAGATCTATCTACTCCAATTGAAAAAAAAAAAGACAAAGTGAGAAGATTGGAAAAGAGAAAATAGAGAAACCACATCCTAAACAGGGAGCAAAGGGATGAGCCTCTTAACCTGTTCAATAGACTTGTGTGTGGAGTGTGAACCGGGCGATAGATGAGTCTATCTACTCCAATTGAAAAAAAAAAAAGACAAAGTGAAGATTGGAAAAGAGAAAGCCAGGGAAACCACATCCTAAACAGGGAACAAGGGATGAGCCTCTTAACCTGTTCAATAGACGTGTGTGGAGTGTGAACCGGGCGATAAGATAGATCTATCTACTCAATTGAAAAAAAAAAAAAGACAAAGTGAGAAGATTATGGAAAAGAGAAAGCCAGAAACCACATCCTAAACAGGGAACAAGGGATGAGCCTCTTAACCTGTTCAATAGACGTGTGTGGAGTGTGAACCGGGCGATAGATAGATCTATCTACTCCAATTGAAAAAAAAAAAAAAAGACAAAGTGAGAAGATTGGAAAAGAGAAAGCCAGAAACCACATCCTAAACAGGGAACAAGGGATGAGCCTCTTAACCTGTTCAATAGACGTGTGTGGAGTGTGAACCGGGCGATAGATAGGTCTATCTACTCAATTGAAAAAAAAAAAGACAAAGTGAGAAGATTGGAAAGAGAAAGCCAGAAACCACATCTAAAGCAGGGAACAAGGGATGAGCCTCTTAACCTGTTCAATAGACGTGTGTGGAGTGTAGACCGGGCGATAGATAGATCTATCTACTCCAATTGAAAAAAAAGACAAAGTGAGAAGATTGGAAAAGAGAAAGCCAGAAACCACATCCTAAACAGGGAACAAGGGATGAGCCTCTTAACCTGTTCAATGAACTGATATCTTGGAGTGTGAACCAGGCGATAGATAGATCTATCTACTCAATTGAAAAAAAAAAAAGACAAAGTGAGAAGATTGGAAAAGAGAAAGCCAGAAACCACATCCTAAACGGGGAACAAGGGATGAGCCTCTTAACCTGTTCCAACTGAACGTGTGGAGTGTGAACCAGGCGATAGATAGATCTATCTACTCCAATTGAAAAAAAAAAAAGACAAAGTGAGAAAGATTGGAAAAGAGAAAGCCAGAAACCACATCCTAAACAGGGAACAAGGATGAGCCTCTTAACCTGTTCAATAGACGTGTGTGCCAGGTGTGAACCAGACGATAGATAGATCTATCTACTCAATTGAAAAAAAAAAGACAAAGTGAGAAGATTGGAAAAGAGAAAGCCAGAAACCACATCCTAAACAGGGAACAAGGGATGAGCCTCTTATGTTCAATAGACGTGTGTGTGGAGTGTGAACCGGGCGATAGATAGATCTATCTACTCCAATTGAAAAAAAAAGACAAAGTGAGAAGATTGGAAAAGAAGAAAGCCAGAAACCATCTAAACAGGGAACAAGGGATGAGCCTCTTAACCTGTTCAATAGACGTGTATGGAGAGTGTGAACCGGGCGATAGATCTATCTACTCAATTGAAAAAAAAAAAAAAGACAAAGTGAGAAGATTGGAAAAGAGAAAGCCAGAAACCACATCCTAAACAGGGAACAAGGGATGAGCCTCTTAACCTGTTCAGTAGACGTGTGTGGAGTGTGAACCGGGCGATAGATAGATCTATCTACTCCAATTGAAAAAAAAAAAAAGACAAAGTGAGAAGATTGGAAAACAGAAAGCCAGAAACCACATCCTAAACAGGGAACAAGGGATGAGCCTCTTAACCTGTTCAATAGACGTGGGTGGAGTGTGAACCGGGCGATAGATAGATCTATCTACTCCAATTGAAAAAAAAAAAGACAAAGTGAAAAGATTGGAAAAGAGAAAGCCAGAAACCACATCCTAAACAGGGAACAAGGGATGAGCCTCTTAACCTGTTCAATAGACGTGTGTGGAGTGTGAACCGGGCGATAGATAGATCTATCTACTCCAATTGAAAAAAAAAAAAAGACAAAGTGAGAAGATTGGAAAAGAGAAAGCCAGAAACCACATCCTAAACAGGGAACAAGGGATGAGCCTCTTCACCTGTTCAATAGACGTGTGTGGAGTGTGAACCGGGCGATAGATAGATCTATCTACTCCAATTGAAAAAAAAAAAAAGACAAAGTGAGAAGATTGGAAAAGAGAAAGCCAGAAACCACATCCTAAACAGGGAACAAGGGATGAGCCTCTTAACCTGGTTCAATAGACGTGTGTGGAGTGTGAACCGGGCGATAGATAGATCTATCTACTCCAATTGAAAAAAAAAAAAGACAAAGTGAGAAGATTGGAAAAGAGAAAGCCAGAAACCACATCCTAAACAGAGAACAAGGGGATGAGCCTCTTAACCTGTTCAATAGACGTGTGTGGAGTGTGAACCGGGCGATAGATAGATCTATCTACTCCAATTGAAAAAAAAAAAAGACAAAGTGAGAAGATTGGAAAAGAGAAAGCCAGAAACCACATCCTAAACAGGGAACAAGGGATGAGCCTCTTCACCTGTTCAATAGACGTGTGTGGAGTGTGAACCGGGCGATAGATAGATCTATCTACTCCAATTGAAAAAAAAAAAGACAAAGTGAGAAGATTGGAAAAGAGAAAGCCAGAAACCACATCCTAAACAGGGAACAAGGGATGAGCCTCTTAACCTGTTCAATAGACGTGGGTGGAGTGTGAACCGGGCGATAGATAGATCTATCTACTCCAAATGAAAAAAAAAAAAGACAAAGTGAGAAGATTGGAAAAGAGAAAGCCAGAAACCACATCCTAAACAGGGAACAAGTGATGAGCCTCTTAACCTGTTCAATAGACATGGGTGGAGTGTGAACCGGGCGATAGATAGATAGATAGATAGATAGATAGATAGATAGATAGATAGATCTATCTTCTCCAATTGAAGAAAAAAAAAAGAAACCAAAGTGAAAAGATTGGAAAAGAGAAAAGCCGGAAACCACATCCTAAACAGGGAACAAGGGATGAGCCTCTTCACCTGTTCAATAGACGTGGGTGGAGTGTAAACCGGGCGATAGATAGACAGATAGATAGATAGATAGATAGATAGATCTATCTTCTCCAATTGAAGAAAAAAAAAAAGAAACCAAAGTGAGAAGATTGGAAAAGAGAAAGCCAGAAACCACATCCTAAACAGGGAACAAGGGATGAGCTTCTTAACCTGTTCAATAGACGTGGGTGGAGTGTGAACCGGGCGATAGATAGATCTATCTACTCCAATTGAAAAAAAAAAGACAAAGTGAAAAGATTGGAAAAGAGAAAGCCAGAAACCACATCCTAAACAGGGAACAAGGGATGAGCCTCTTAACCTGTTCAATAGACGTGTGTGGAGTGTGAACCGGGCGATAGATAGATCTATCTTCTCCAATTGAAAAAAAAGAAACCAAAGTTAGAAAATTGGAAAAGAGAAAGCCAGAAACCACATCCTAAACAGGGAACAAGGGATGAGCCTCTTAATCTGTTCAATAGATGTGGGTGGAGTGTGAACCGGACGATAGATCTATCTACTCCAACTGGAAAAAAAAAAGACAAAGTGAGAAGATTGGAAAAGAGAAAGCCGGAAACCACATCCTAAACAGAGAACAAGGGATGAGCCTCTTAACCTGTTCAATAGACGTGGGTGGAGTGTGAACCGGGCGATAGATAGACAGATAGATAGATAGATAGATAGATAGATAGATAGATAGATAGATAGATCTATCTTCTCCAATTGAAGAAAAAAAAAAGAAACCAGAGTGAAAAGATTGGAAAAGAGAAAAGCCGGAAACCACATCCTAAACAGGGAACAAGGGATGACCCTCTTCACCTGTTCAATAGACGTGGGTGGAGTGTGAACCGGGCGATAGATAGACAGATAGATAGATAGATAGATAGATAGATAGATAGATCTATCTTCTCCAATTGAAGAAAAAAAAAAGAAACCAAAGTGAAAAGATTGGAAAAGAGAAAAGCCAGAAACCACATCCTAAACAGGGAACAAGGGATGACCCTCTGCACCTGTTCAATAGACGTGGGTCTTTGCTTTATTTTCAGATACTTTTTTTTTTACTTCATGTACACAAGAATTATACTTCTCTTCGATTCTAAGTTTGAGTTTGAATTTTGTTTAACGGCATATCAACCCCTGTGGGTTATTTAATGCCAAAAAAATGAAGTTTTAAGGTATTTTTTTAATGTTCAGTTTGCTTCTAATAATTTTTTTCCTTCAAAAATGTATATTTTTTATAAAACTCTATTTTTATACTTTCGTTGTGTTTTGACCCCAGTTTAGGGAGTGGGGGTTAACTATTTGCCCATAGCTGGGACCCTAACAAGTACTACCATTCCGACACAGTGGACCTGGAAACAACAGCAATTAAGAGGTGGCTCCATGCTCCTCACGACCTCCCAATCAGAGGTCTTGCTGCTGAATGCAGTTTACAGTCATACCCAGGACTTCTTGAATTCTAAAATTGTCCTTCTTATTATTAATTAGCCTTTGGCACTTTTTGGTTACTTTTTGAAGTTTACTGTCCGAGTCCTGCTTAATCATTGTTAACACAAGGGATTTAATGATTTTTATCTTTCGGGGCTGTCAACCCCTGTACAAATATCAGACATTTGAACATGTCAATTGATAACTCACACAATTTAAACAATTCACATTGCGAGCTTACAAGTCTGGCATATGTGATGAAATCATCCTGTTTGTCTTTCACAATATTCAGGCATTTGTACCATGAATGGAACAAACTATCACTTTTCTCAAAAATGTTCGACAAATTTCTAATTGTCTCTCCAAAAGACATTTCCTCGGTTTTTTATTTTTTTTAGTAGAATTAGATTTGTGTCACCTTGTGGTGATGTTGATATCAACTCGGAATGAGAAATCGGAGAGCCGAGTTCGAATTCCAGCTGAATTCCTTGCATTCACTTCCGTGCAAATATCCTTGGGAAAGGTATTAATCATTCTTTTCCCTCTAGTTATGGGTTAAATAACAGGACAGATTGGGTTCTATAGCCTCGGTCAGCAACCAGTCTACCGCAGAAAGTAATGGCAACCTACTGCGGGATAATCTTCTGCCCAGTCAGTCATGTCTCTTTCGAGACATGATCGCCCAAGCGTGTATCACGTATGGCAATTAACTGACTTGCTATTCTCTTCAGTTCCTAGTTTTTGTAGTTGTAGGGTGTTTTTCTCCTTGTCAAACCATCCTTGATATCGTTTCATGAAATAGTTTTACATCCCCAGGAAACGTTATACCATTTTCCAGATCATATCTAAACTCCAATAATAGATTTGATATCCCTTTGAGAGAGAAAAACCTAGGATTCCATTCTTCTATAGATCTAGCCATTATAGTTTCACAAAACAATCTTGTGTCCTTAGCTTGGTGTAACATTTGTTCTTGAACAGACCTGGATATATACAAGGTCTAATCAAGCAGTATCAGAACTGGGGCTATAAAAAGCAAACTACAACACTTAGCAATTTGGTATTTAATCTCCTTTGAAGCAGTACCTTTCTGAAACCCCAATGTAGTCATCTTGTGGCCTTGGCCGAAATAGAACTCACTACACCCCTCCAGTATTCCGTGTGCATTTGGAACCCTGGCACAGTTTATAGCGAAATTCATAATCTTGTCAAATAGCTGAATACTTGATGCTTCGCCAGGGCTACCAAGGATGTTTTTATTGTGACACCAACACTAGATGGGTTGCCTCCAGGCCTCATCCTGTTATTTAACCCATAACTGGAGGGAATGGACGAATTAATACCTTTCCCAAGGGTACCAGTGCTAAAGTGAATGCAGGGTACTCAACTGGAATTCAAACTTGGCTCACCGACATCTCTTTTCAAGCCGACATCCACTGCACCACAACGCACATCGTAACTAAACACTTACAGCACCTGGTATTCCCAAGCAGTCACCCATCTAAGTGCTGACCAGGCTCAACATTGCTTAACTTCGGTGATCGAGCGAGAACCGGTGTATTCAATGTGATATGGCCATAAGCATATAAACCCCAACACTGAATCCACACTCAACATGTTTTCCTTCCAAGCACTACAATGAACAATGGAAGTACTCTATGGCAGGCACCGTCAATATGATGTCTTAATTCCTTTTATTGTTCTTGCTTCTTAACAATACTTCTCCTTTTCTTTCACACTTAGTCACTCCTTGTGCTTTAACTTTGGTGATCATATGATAGCCAGTGTCCGAGTCGCTTGAAGTTAAAGTTACATTTTAGATTTATTCAAAAATGTATTGCTAGTAATAATTTTTTTCCTTCAAAAATGTATTGTTGGTAATATTTTTCCTTCAAAAATGTTGCAGGTCAGATAGTGTGGAATAGTATAAGAATAAAATATACATTTTGTATTTTAAAACAGAGATTTATTAAAAAGGAAAGAATAACATAAGTTGTAGAAGTTAATGTGCAATTAGAAACAATATTAAGAGGTTAAGGGTAGAGTTCATACAAAATGTTTGTAGTAGTAATTGTTGAAAGGGAGAAAGAGAAAGAAGACAATGTCCAGTCACCTGAAGTTGAAGTTACATTTTAGATGTTTAGTCTTACAGCGTCCATCTGACTCTCTGTCTGACTAACATTGATGAAGTCCTTTTATTGTAACCTAGATTTTATGCACTTACTTGGAAGTTCTTTTTGATCTTGCAAGTCACTCCCATTCAAAAATCATTTTGACACCTACTTGCGAATTCTTGACTTTTTCTTTAAGCACTGGGCCAATTCTTTTTCTATTTGGGAAAACCAGGATTTTATGCATTTACTTAGAAGTTCTTTTTGATCTTGCAAGTCACTCCCATTCAAAAATCATTTTGACACCTACTTGCGAATTCTTGACTTTTTCTTTAAGCACTGGGCCAATTCTTTTTCTATTTGGGAAAACCAGGATTTTATGCATTTACTTAGAAGTTCTTTTTGATCTTGCAAGTCACTCCCATTCAAAAATCATTTTGACACCTACTTGCGAATTCTTGACTTTTTCTTTAAGCACTGGGCCAATTCTTTTTCTATTTGGGAAAACCAGGATTTTATGCATTTACTTAGAAGTTCTTTTTGATCTTGCAAGTCACTCCCATTCAAAAATCATTTTGACACCTACTTGCGAATTCTTGACTTTTTCTTTAAGCACTGGGCCAATTCTTTTTCTATTTGGGAAAACCAGGATTTTATGCATTTACTAAGAAGTTCTTTTTGATCTTGCAAGTCACTCCCATTCAAAAATCATTTTGACACCTACTTGCGAATTCTTGACTTTTTCTTTAAGCACTGGGCCAATTCTTTTTCTATTTGGGAAAACCAGGATTTTATGCATTTACTAAGAAGTTCTTTTTGATCTTGCAAGTCACTCCCATTCAAAAATCATTTTGACACCTACTTGCGAATTCTTGACCTTTTTCTTTAAGCACTGGGCCAATTCTTTTTCTATTTGGGAAAACCAGGATTTCACACATTGTGAATTTTTGTAAAAGTGAAGAAAGTTGATTTTAATTAATTTCCTATCCAAGTCACAAGCTCTATTTCCAAAGAAATGAGATGATTGTTGGGGTGGGGGTTATTTATTGCCAACTAAATTTTATTTATTTATTTATTGCTGGTAATACCTTTTTCTTTCAACAATTTATTGTTGTTTTTATATATGTTTTGTGTCTAGTAATACTTTTTTTTCTGAGTACCAAGATTCATTGGGATTTGTTTTTTTTAAGGGCAGGTTCCCAAGTTCTACCCTGTTATTTAATCCATAACTGGAAGGAAGGGACGGATGAATGCCTTTCCCAAGGGTACCAGTGCTTAAGTGAATGCAGGGTATTCAACTAGAATTTGAACTCGGCTCACCGATTTCTCTTTCTGAGCCGATATCCACTGCACCACAACACACATCTGTCACTAAGCACTTACAGCACCTGGCATTCCCAAGCGGTCACCCATCTAAGTACTGACCAGGCTCAACGTTGCTTAACTTCGGTGATCGAGCAAGAACCAGTGTATTCAATGTGATATGGCCGTAAGCATGCACATCCGTCACTAAATGTTTACAGCAACTGTTATTCCTAAGCGGTCACCCATCTAAGTACTGACCAGGCTCAATGTTGCTTAACTTCGGTGATTGAGCGAGAACCGGTGTATTCAATGTGATATGGCCATAAGCACACACATCCGTCACTAAATGCTTACAGCACCTGTTATTCCTAAGCGGTCACCCATCTAAGTACTGACCAGGCTCAATGTTGCTTAACTTCGGTGATCGAGCGAGAACCGGTGTATTCAATGTGATATGGCCATAAGCACACACATCCGTCACTAAATGCTTACAGCACCTGTTATTCCTAAGTGGTCACCCATCTAAGTACTGACCAGGCTCAATGTTGCTTAACTTCAGTGATCGAGCGAGAACCGATGTATTCAATGTGATATAGCCATAAGCACACACATCCGTCACTAAATGCTTACAGCACCTGGTATTCCCAAGCGGTCACCCATCTAAGTACTGACCAGGCTCAATGTTGCTTAACTTCGGTGATCGAGCGAGAACCGGTGTATTCAATGTGATATAGCCATAAGCACACACATCCGTCACTAAATGCTTACAGCACCTGTTATTCCTAAGTGGTCACCCATCTAAGTACTGACCAGGCTCAATGTTGCTTAACTTCGGTGATCAAGCAAGAACCGGTGTATTCAACATGATATGGCCGTAAGCCAAATGAGATGAAGATTCCCAGATGATACAGAATTTTTTCTAAACTCATATTCTTCTGGTTTCTTACACTGCTAACCTTTTTTTCCATATGTCTTTAACAGTTAGAAACATGAAAGAATGGAAAGTGACAAAGGAAAAGAAAAGGACTGATAGGAAATTTCAGTGAAATGGAAAAGACCTCAATTTCAAAATTTTATTTGTACTTTTACGAGGATGCATTTATAGATAAAAATAATATTAATAACGTCTATAAAAGTTATAGTAAGAGATATCAATTCTTATCAAATTCTTATCAAATTCATCCTAAGCAAGGTAGTGAAGCCCCTAAAATAAAAGGCGTAAAAGAATTAGTAAATTGAAAAATTATTAAGGAGTGAGAACAACTGAAGAGTCATCAGATAGACAGTAAATAACAACTGATATTGCATTTAAATTTTTCAATATCAAAGATGGCTAGAAACATGTAGCCAGAAGGGAGTTCCACAAGTAAAATGTGTGAGAAAACAAACTGTTAGCATAGAATTTATAGTTACGTCTGGCTAATTCAATTGTAAATTGAGGAGACTGTTTCTAATCTACTGGGCTTAAATTCGTAAAGTCTAAGTACCATAGTGAAGATCTCATCAGAACAATTACTATGAAAGTTTTTATAGAAAAGGCACAGGGAAACTACGTTATGGCGCTGGGAAAGTCAGCATCAATAATATTGCAAATTCTTGTTTGGATTTTATCAAGAATCTCTAAATACATAGCAGAAGCACTAAACTGTATGTAGCAGCAATAGTCAAGGCCTGGACAAATGGTAGACTTATAGATATATGTTACGAGGATGCATTTATATATAAAAATAATATTAATAATGTATAAAAAGTTATAGTAAGGGATTCTATTGAGTCCTACATGTTATTACAAAAAAGTTTTAATTCATGAAGTAGTTGTAGAAATAAGGAAATTAGAAATAGAACGTTTGGAAGATGCTAGAATGTTTGAGAAAATTCCAGTAGATTCGAGAGATTTTGAGAAATATGCAAATTAGGTGTTAGTCTCTATAGTTGCCTCGCTGTAACTGCCTTTACACTGTCAGATCTCTGCCTTCGGGCAGGGGGCGCTCTCTGCTTCCGAGCAGAGAGCAATAACCCAGTCGTGGTTCCGCCGAAGGGTAGAACCACGACTGGGCAAAAATAGACAGACATATTTTTGGCCCGGCTATATGGCCGGGAATACCCACATTAAAATGACCATGTGTCACATCCGGCCTTGCGTGGGAAGGCTAGTAAATACAGTTGTTAACAGGATCTGCTGATATTATCAACTCTGAACTGATTTGTGGATCTGTGCGTCCGGTCGAAAGAGTCTTTAAGAAAAGTTGCCAACCAAGTAAAACCTGAAAGAGAACCTCATGGAACTAAATGGGTAAATAGATATTTTTGACTCTTTCATTGACCATACTGGAAATTATTCTTCATAAATACATTTGAGGACTTAAGTATAGCACTAAAACTACTTCGCTAAGTTAACTGGATAAAGATATTTGACACCTTCCTTCTCTCCTTGTAACACTCGCCAGTAGTAAACTATGTTTCTTGTTTTGAATGCAACAAAAATTGTATATTTGTAAATATTTTTTTGGTGTATTTTGTAAATTAAATATTTGTCTGTGATTTTATCTCTGAATTTTGGTCGATCATTTTTTTTTTCTTTTGTTACAACTTAGCACTTAACAGTACCACGACCTTCGTTATAATGAAGATCATGACAGTACCCACTTCTTAAAATAACAAACAGCATTCATGTTTATAATTGTTATTGGAATATATCGTTTTTTGTTAAGCTCAAATATTTACCAATGTAATAGTTGATGGTTGGTTGGTTGGTTCATTTAACCAGCATATCAACCTTCATTCGGTCATTTAATGCTGAAAATTGCTTTGATTTGTTTTATTTAGTTTATTTGTTTTATTGTTGTTGGGACGCCCGCACCTATTCAGCTATAATGGACTATTCCATTACTATGTAAAGTAATGGTGGCATCTACATAGGAGAGTGTGCTGAGCAGCCAATTGACAAGTCAGTCGTAGACTTCCGGTGACGACCCGGAAGTACCCATTGCTCATACTACGTCTTATGACGGTTGAGACGATTAACCCTTATTCTTGTATTGGATACTAATAGCCTTTGTAAATACTATTTTCACGGAATACAACAATTAACCTATTCCTGTTGTTGAGTTATTTATTCTTACTCACGACATAACAATTGTTTTTGTTTGTTTAAAGTTTTGTTGGTAACATTTTTCATTCAAAAAAGGTTTTGTTGGTAACATTTTATACTTTCATGGTGTTTTGACCACAGTTTGGGGTTAACTATTTGCCCATAGCTGGGACCCTAACAGGTGCTACCACTCAGGGTCAGAGTGGACCTGGGAACAACAGCAATTAAGAGGTGGTTCCATGCTCTTTACAACTTCCCAATCAGAGGCCTTGCTGCCAGATGCAGTTTACCGTCATGCCCAGGACCTGTAATATTTGAATTTCTCCTGATATTTTATTGTCAGAGAACTCGCCATGAGCTCATCCAATCATTAAGATTCATCAGCATATTAAAATAAGAAAACTGTAAAAAATTTTTTGTATCTTTCTAATGAACTAATTTTTGAAAAGAAAAAATTTCACTCTAACATTTTACAAATTTTCATTTAAAAATAAAAAAAATAGAAACAAAAAGAAATGGTTACCAAAAAAAAAAAAGTGTCAGTTTAAACTGATGTCAAGAGGATATGGGATGACCTTGTTCATTGAAATGGTTGATGATTTTGAGAATTACTCATATATCCGTTATGTTTGGTAGTCAAAGGCAGTACCGCTGCCTCTCGATTACACAATCTTGGCAAAAGGAAAGCAGAACTGAAGCATAAATTACAAAAGGATAGATCAAAAGTTACACAGAAACACAAGACAAAGCCTTTGAAGTCATATTAGATTTTCTCGTTTATAATAATGAGAAAGAACAAGAGTAAATGCACCTGTTATTTACCAAAATCAACTTATTATTTCAAGCCAAAGCACTGTTTCACTTATTAAGAGTAGCTTAGTTTGACACAAGGTCACAAGAAAGAGCATTCTGACAGGATCCAATTCATAACATTAAATGTAATTTATTTACAAAATTTAAAAAATCTGTTACAAAATGGATTAACATAAATGACATGTTTTTAATTTTTTTGTTTAAAAATTATTTTTAATGGTTACTCATATTTGAGTAGATACTATTTTTTTGTTGTTTCTTTTTAATAATAAAACAGTATATTTATTTACATCTACTGGCCTAAATAATCAAGAAATCTTGTTAGAAAAATATGTCCTCCAGCAGGATTTGAACCTCAGAGAAAACCGTCAATTGGTCTGATATGTCTTGACAACTCAACCATGAAGAACTTAGAGTGAAAAAAAAAGCTTATATAATGCCCAGGACCAACATATAAGGAAATTCTCTTCATTGTGGGAGGCTAGGAGTAAACGAGCCTATCCCTTCTGGACTCTAGTGGTCAACTGACTAGCGTCTTCCTCTTTTCAAATATCCTACAAAAAACTACCGTCCTTAACTCCTACTTCTTACTCCTACTCTTACTCCTACTCAAAAGAAACGGTTCCTTATTTTGCCACCCAATTTTGAATTCTTGGCATCAGTGTGTCTATCTTTTTCTATTTTTAGAACACTCGCCATTTTATAAACCATAACAAATTCATTTAAGTGCAATTGTCAGGGTCTGAAATACCATACACCAGAACATTTATCACCCAGACAAGTGTAAAAACACAGGGGTGGTGACATCTGCAATCTGATAGAGAGTGACAACCAAATTTGGTCAAGGTGTGAAAATAGCCATAAATACTTCGAAAGAGGAGAGGGGAGAAAGAAAAAAGTCTTTAATGAAAAAGTGATTTAATTTCAGTGTGAAAGAAAAAAGTGCTCAATGAAAAGTTCAGGATAATTAAAGCATCTGATGGGAAAGCATGCCAGAAAAGCAACAATAGACGAAATATCTAAAAAGTGCTTAATCCCATCGAAATACTCAACAGAGGTTAAATATTACACATAAAAAAACTAATAAGAAACTACTAAAAGGTCAGTCAGTTAAGTGCCATACGCGATACACGCTTGGGCGATCATGTCTCGAAAGAGACATGACTGACTGGGCAGAAGATTATCCCGCAGTAGGTTGCCATTGCTTTCTGTTGTAGACTGGTTGCCGACCAAGGCTATAGAACCCAATCTGTCCTGTTATTTGACTCACAGGTAAAGGGAAAAGAAATCTATTATATTATTATGTAGTAATTAGTGGGGGATCGGTTTCCTATTGTTATGAAGTAATAAACTGATCCCCCACTTTATGACCAATATAAGCCTTAATCATTATTCCAACTATTACATTCAGTCAGTCAGTTAAGTGCCATACGTGAAACACGCTTGGGCGATCATATCTCGAAAGAGATATGACTGACTAGGCAGAAGATTATCCCGCAGTAGGTTGCCATTGCTTTCTGCAGTAGACTAGTTGCCGACCAAGGCTATAGAACCCAATCTGTCCTGCTATTTAACCCATAACTGGAAGGAAGAGATGGATTAATACCTTTCCCAAGGCTATTTGCGTGTAAGTGAATACAATGGATTCAACTGGAATTCGAACACGACTAAAAGGTACTCCAAAATAAAAAATATTATATATGTTATGTCGTCAAGTATAAATGAATAACTCAACAACAGAATCAGAATATAAGTTGTATTCCGCGGAAAGACGGTTAGTATGTACAGAAGTGATTAGTAATATTTACAATAGAAAAGATACAAGAGTCCAATCCATTGTAAGACGTGTGTATACGTGATTACTTCCGGTACGCCACCGGAAGTGTGACTAACTCTTCACTGACTCGCACTGACTCTTCAGTAACTCATTAGAGACTCTCAAGTGACTCTCTAAGACTCCCTACGACTCTGCTGTAGAGAATCCACCATTGCTATATATAGCAATGGGAACAGTCCATTTGTAGTCAAATAGGAGCGGCGCCCTAACAATATATAAGGTTGATGTTTGTAATTTTTAAAATATTCATTAGAAATACACTTTCAATTTTCTGCACTGTATTAAGCATGTTTGAGATGTATGTATGTGTGTGTGTGATTTCGGGACAAGAAAAACCTTACCTATAAAAACAGTTTTAGTGTGTCATATCTAATCTAAACTTATTTATAAATAGAACTTTGTCTGTGTGTGTGTGTGCGTCTGTGTGTGTGTGTGTGTGTGTGTGTGTCCGTTACCTACAGATGGAGAAAACAGCTGAACCTATTTTCTTGAAAATTTACACAGTTGTACTATAAGCGTCGGCCAGTGTTCTTAGCTAGGTTTCGTGTTGAGGTACCTCCGATAAATATTGAAAATCGATAATCGAAAAAATCGGGTTGTCGAAGGAGTGGTCCGATTTTAATCAAATTAAAATTGCTCGGGTGTAATGAAAGTTTTAAAACTAATCCATGGTCTTGGAGCTCAGACTCAGCCTAAAGAATATTTGTGTGAAGTTTGGTGAGAATCGAATAAAAATTGTGGATTTGTATAAAGGACATACAGACAGATAAACAGACACACACACAAACACCTTGCGTTTTTATATATATATATATATATATATATATATATTATTCATTTTCTGCACTATTGTAGGAACTGCAACCTTGAAACTTCTGAATATCGTTTCTTGTGTCGTTGTCTATGAGTGTATCAAATTTGATTAAAATTGGACCACTCCTTCTATAACCTGATTTTTTCGATTATCGATATTTATCGGGGGAACCTCAACACAAAACCTAGCTAAGAATATTCACAGATGCTTATAGTACAACTGTGTAGATTTTCAAGAAAATCGGTTCAGCCGTTTTGGAGTCTATAGGTAACGGACACACACACAAAGATTTAGATATCACAGAAAAGCATTTAACACAGAGCTGGGTGTTTTTATAAGGTGATTCCAAATGAGAGAAGTGTATGAGCCCCTCCAAAAAATAAAATAAAAACTAAAAGATCAAAAATGCCTACATAAATATTTTCAGGCACCTCAAGCTAGATTCTGTGTATGAAAATAGAATGTCTATTACAAAAGTTTATTCCATCTCAAGAAGATATACATTGTTGCCATTTCATGTGGCTGGCTTGTCTATTTAACAGCATATCAACTCCTCATGGGTCATTTAATACAAAAATTCAGTTTTCATGGGAGATTTGAATAAAAATATGATATACAGTACTGTGCAAAAGTATTAGGACATGAACTATTTTATCTTTTATAAGGCATCAAAATAAAGTTTAAAATCACCCCTGTCCTAACACTTTTGCACACTACCAGTAGTATGCAAAAGTATTAGGACAAGGATTTATTTATCAACAAGACAGTCACCCTAAACATACTTCAAACCTTTTTAAGAATTATTTAACTAAAAAGGAAGAGGAAGGAAGGCTTCGGAACTTGAATTGGCCCCCACAAAGCCCTGATCTCAATTTTATTGAACATCTATGGAATATTTTGGATAAAAAAATTGATAAATCTAATGTTACTTTGCAAGACACACTTTGGGAACAAATACAAGCTGCTTGGCAGGAGATACCATTAAATACATTAAAGAAGCTTGTGACGTCAATGCCTGACAGAATGAAGGCTGTGATCAAAGCAAAAGGCTATGATACTAAATATTAAATTTATTTCGTAACAAGTATTTTTTCCTTGTTAAAGCATTTGTTGAGTAAATCAAATAAAATTACTTAAATTAAATTATTTATTTTCTGTCAATATGCCTCATAAAAGATAAGATAGTTCTTGTCCTAATACTTTTGCAGAGTACTGTGTATATATATATATGTGTGTGTGTGTGTGTGTGTGTGTGTGTGTGTGTGTGTATATTATATACTAGGTGCGATTGGTAAATTGTCGCAATTATTTTATTTTGTGTTAAAGCATTTGTTGAGTAAATCAAATTAAGTCAACATACCTCATAAAAGATAAAATAGTTCTTGTCCTAATACTTTTGCACAGTACTGTATGTTATCCTGCTTTCACAATTGAATACATGGTAGATAAAACTCAGCTTTTGGACATATTTGTGCAGACAATTATTAAAAGAAGTAATCTATGTAGTTTTGTTGAAATTATATTTTGGAATACAGTTTGATTTCTTTAAGAAATTTTAGAATATTATATGGATTAATGTCATGAAAGAGTTCTTTAATGCTGGTTATTTGGTTGATTTTGTTAAGCAGCATATCAGCCTCTTTAAATCCTTTAATGCCAAAACTGAAATATTTTGAATCCACATAGCTTCAACTAATTATTTTGAAAACAATTGCATGCTTTCAACTCCACATAAAATGGATTGTTGATCGTTGTTCAATAAAATGTAACACAGGTCATTTTGCTTCAAAGGTTTTGTTTTTGATTCAGGGGTGTTCACTAAGCTAAGACCCTAACAGGTGCTACCACTCAGAGTCATGGTCAATCTGGGAACAACAACAATTAAGAAGTGATTTCACACTTCTCAAAATCTCTAATCTCTCAAATAGAGACCTATGTAGCTTTCTTGAAATTGAAAAAGGACAGTTTTGTAGTTACTGAAGAATGTGGTCGAGAAAAAAAGGACAGTTTTGTAAACGCTGACAAGCATGGTCCCAAAAAAAGACAGTTTTGTAGTTACTTAAGAGTGTGGTCCCACAAAAAAAGGACAGTTTTGTAGTCACTGAAGAGCGTGGTCCAAAAACAAAAAAAAAAGACATTTTTGTTATCACTGAAGAGGGCGGTCAAGAAAAAAAGGACAGTTTTGTAAATGCTGAAAATTGTGATCCCCAAAAAAGACAGCTTTGTAGTCACACTTAAGAGCATGGTCCCGCAAAAAAGGACAGTTTTGTAGTCACTGAAGAGCGTGGTCAAGAAAAAAAGGACAGTTTTGTAAACGATGAAGAGAATGGTCCCGCAAAAAAGACAGTTTTGTAGTCACTTAAGAGCATGGTCCTGCAAAAAAAAGGACAGTTTTGTTGTTGCTGAAGAGCGTGGTCCCGCAAAATAAGGACAGTTTTGTTGTTGCTGAAGAGCGTGGTCCTGCAAAAAAAAGGACAGTTTTGTTGTTGCTGAAGAGCGTGGTCCCGCAAAATAAGAACAGTTTTGTTGTTGCTGAAGAGCGTGGTCCTGCAAAAAAAAGGACAGTTTTGTTGTTGCTGAAGGGTGTGGTCCTGCAAAAAAAAAGGACAGTTTTGTTGTTGCTGAAGAGCGTGGTCCTGCAAAAAAAGGACAGTTTTGTAGTTGCTGAAGAGCGTGGTCCCAAAAAAAAATAGTTTTGTAATCACTGAAGAATGTGGTCAAGAAAGAAAGAACAGTTTTGTAAACGATGAAGAGCGTGGTCCCAAAACGAATATCACATATTGTTGCTGCTGGCAAGGATAGCTGGGTGGAGCTGCTGCTGATGGCTGAAGTTGAAAGTGGAGCTGGCTGGCTGGCTGGCTGCTGCTTGAACAGATACTACTCTTTGATTCTAGGTATTTTGGTCATGGATTGTTTGTTTTTGTTAATTTCTTTAGGATTTTTGCATGCTGAGTTAGCTTTGCAAAAGTCCCTTGTCCTGGAAGCTGAAGTTACTTCTTCAAGTTGATTTTTTTAAAAAATGTGGGAAGATATGATAAATTCATCAAGGATCACCGAAGTTAAGCAACGTTGAGCCTGGTCGATACTTAGATGGGTGACCTCCTAGGAATACCAGGTGCTGTAAGCGTTTAGTGATGAATGTGCGTGCTTATGGCCATATCACATTGAATACACCGGTTCTCGCTCGATCACCGAAGTTAAGCAACGTTGAGCCTGGTCAGTAATTAGATGGGTGACTTCCTAGGAATACCAGGTGCTGTAAGCATTTAGTGACGAATGTGCGTGCTTACGGCCTATCACATTGAATACACCGGTTCTCACTCGATCACCGAAGTTAAGCAACATTGAGCCTGGTCAGTACTTAGATGGGTGACCTCCTAGGAATACCAGGTGCTGTAAGCGTTTAGTGATGAATGTGCGTGCTTACAGCCATATCACGGTGAATACACCGGTTTTCGCTCGATCACCGAAGTTAAGCAACGTTGAGCCTGGTCAGTACTTAGATGGGTGACCTCCTAGGAATAACAGGTGCTGTAAGCGTTTAGTGATGAATGTGCGTGCTTACGGCCTATCACGTTGAATACAGCGGTTCTCACTCGATCACCGAAGTTTAGCAACGTTGAGACTGGTCAGTACTTAGATGGGTGACTGCTTGGGAATACCAGGTGCTGTAAGTGTATAGTGATGGATGTGCATTGTGGTGCAGTGGATATCGGCTCGGAAAGAGAAATCGGTGAGCCGAGTTCGAATTCCAGTTAAATACCCTGCATTCACTTAAGCACTGGTACCCTTGGGAAAGGTATTAATCCGTCCATTCCCTCCAGTTATGTGTTAAATAACAAGGGTAGCAATGGGGGACTCTGCTCTTAAATACAAATCCCAATGAATCATGAAAGAAAAATGTTGTAAAAATAAAATTACCTTAACCAAAATCATTGATTATGACCTTAAATGATCCCATAAGGATTGATAGGTTGTTAAGCCTCAAAAACAAACAAACAAAAGGTGAGGATATAAGTGAATTACTTATGAAAATACCAATTTATTGAAGTGGAGTTTGTATAACACGACCCCTAGCTGAGTCTAGCCAACCTTTCTGAACTTCTATTTATTCCGCCCACATTGCATTTGTTGATCACGGATCGTTCAAAACAGGATCACTTGTCATCAGCTGACTAGGTTAGACCAGACACACGAAGGAATTATATATAATGAAAAACCAGATTTAAGACTGCCATGCTACGGTGTCGATTTATATATATTGAAGAAATAATAAATTAAAAGCGAGTCAAAGCTAAGTGACGCAAAAAAAATATCAGTTCGCTGGTATTTCAGTAGCACATTAATATTCATGATCTATTACCTCCATGGGATGATGGTTTATTCAACTTGTAGTTAATTGAATTTGAACTGACCGTCTCTTGTAATATCTCTGGTGGCAGGCTTGTCCACATCAATTCATCGCTGGTCCTCATCTCAGGATTTCTATTTCTCCCTATATACTTCTTAGCATCTCAAAATGTAAGTAATATCATTTAACTATTTTGACTTCCAATGGAAGGGGAGAAAACTTACTCGGTGTTATTGTCTGCCTGTTCCTATCAGCTGTCCTGGTAATCAGTACACAGAAAATCCTCATGGCCATATTTTGACCTAGGGTCACATATCATCAAACCCCATTGACAATATTTTGACTAACTAGCTTTGATAAATTCGCTTACTTCTCCCGACAAAAGCAATTTTGCACCCAATGTAACTTTGAATCTGTATTTTCCAATTTTTATCACTTCAGCTACTTTTCCTGACAAAAATAATTGTATTCTCCAGTTTTAGAGAAATCTTTTCTCATCTTGAAAATCAGTTAAAATTAATACCAGCCATCGGAAAATAGGGTTACATTTGAGTTACCATATATAACCACATATAAGACTTCATGTATAGTGCAAACACTGAAAATTTTTTTCATGATTTTTAACTCATCTAGAAAAAAAATTATCTGTATGTAGTTCATCTATAGTGGGTTGTCCGTTCTAGTGGAGAGTAGTTGTCTGTTGCTGCAGATTAACGGAATTTGGCCTCGTTGTAGATAGCCTACGTCATAAAGTAAGGTTATAAACCAAGAAAAGCAAATTGAGTTTAGAAACAACATTTTATATATACACATATCTATGTGTATTTATTAAATGTTCCTATCTTTATATTACAAAATGAATTCACCACATTTTACTACCCGATCATGCTGGTGTAACACGAAGACTTTATTGCTATTGCTTTATTGCAACTGACACCATTTTGGTCGGGTTTCATTCCTGGGTAAAGAAGCAATCGGAGTCTAACCGTACTGATGAGCTGTAATACGGCAAAACAGATCTGTCTGCGGATGACAATATATATATATATATATATATATATTTATAACAGACAAAAATGTAAAATAATATATATGTAGTATGTATAAATGCGTATATATATATATATATATATATATATATATATATATATATATATAATTTATATATATGTATGTATGTATTCTTTATATATATATATATATATATCTTATCACTATTACGTAGCCCCCTGCACATCAGTGGCATTACCGCCTTGCTCGGGGTGATATGATTAAATAAAAATAAAAAAAAGGTTAACAGAATTTGGCCTTGTTGCAGATAACCCACTATAAGTCATAAAGAAAGGTTATAAACCGAGAAAAGCAAATTGAGTTTAGAAACAACATTTTATATCTACACATATCAATGAGGTTTTACATTTAAAGTAAGTTTTTAAGTATGGGCCCAACAGACGTTAAAATGTTCATGGCAATAAATGCTGAAAAGAGAGTTTTTGCATATGAATGTAGGAGCATTGTAAATTAGGAATGTCTTTGATGTATCCACTCCTTTGGTTGGTAAGTAGTTTTGAGACAGCGAAGGATAAGATGATAGGGAAAGAAGGCGAGCATAGTAATTCGCTTGATGTCGGTCAAGGGAGATACTAATTACACTCATCTCTCTTGAGTCTGTCTGTGTCGGTCTGTCTGGTGATGCTTTCTGTATCAGCTTTTTATTTCGTCTTTTTAGATTGCAGCAGATCATTTGGGAATTCAAACTCATATTTGATTCTGGTCTTCCCATTGGCCAATAAATAAAATTCACATAGGTTCACAAACTGGAATTTGATATTTAATTAATTTTTAGTTTTCAACCAGAACATCTGCATGGAGCTGGGGTGCGCACCAACCAGTTTTGATAATGTTTTCTAGTCGTGAGAGTGCAAACATCCGGTCCCTCGCTTTGCTCAGTATGTATCACCACACATCCAGTCACCAAAAATACATGATTTTTAACCTTTTCAAAAACAAATTACCCATGTATAGTGGAACACTATTTTTTTTTTTTTTTGCATAAAGAAAAAAACAAAAACTGACCCTAAAAAAATTATATTTAAGTATATACAATACTCATAAAAATAACTAATTTATTTGAGTGGAGTTTGAAAACAAAACCTGATCCTATAAACTCATTATATTCCAGTATATACAATACTCATAAAAATATCTAATTTATTTGAGTGGAGTTTGAAAAAAAACTGATCCTATAAACTCATTATATTCCAGTCTATACAATACTCATAAAAATATCTAATTTATTTGAGTGAAGTTTGAAAACAAAAGCTGTTCCTATAAACTCATTATATTCTAGTATATACAATACTCATAAAAATACCCAATTTATTTGAGTGAAGTTTGAAAACAAAAACTGTTCCTATAAACTCATTATATTCCAGTATATACAATACTCATAAAAATATCTAATTTATTTTAGTGGAGCTTGAAAACAAAAACTGTTCCTATAAACTCATTATATTCCAGTATATACAATAATCATAAAAATATCTAATTTATTTGAGTGTAGCTTGAAAACAAAAACTGATCCTATAAACTCATTATATTCCAGTATATACAATACTCATAAAATATCTAATTTATTTGAGTGGAGCTTGAAAACAAAAACTGTTCCTATAAACTCATTATATTTCAGTATATACAATACTCATAAGCATATCTAATTTATTTGAGTGGAGTTTGAATTACTTCTGAAAATACCTAATTTAATGGAGATGACCTAGATTGACAGCTGTGGAAATATTATTAAATTGGTACAACCAATCAATTTTATCATTGAAATATCAAACTTGTCAAGAAGTAATGAGTATGTAAATAACAATGGGATATAGTTGGATGGATATTGTTGTGGTGGTAACTAGCAAGATTATCTGATATTGCTCATACTCAAAAAGAAACAAAATGGATTCTCAAATCAGAGTAAAAAATTATGACCACAGATGTGTATATTTTATGTGGAAATAATCAGAAAGTGGAACACCTCTACAAGACGTTTGATCTCATCACGGCAAGCATCTTTGGGACAGAATTAAGAAAAGTGTGTTGGAATTTAGGGGAAAAGGAAATAAATATTTTTACCAGATGCTTCAGCGAGAAAGTTTCTCAAACTGAAGTCATTAACATCAGTTTGATTTGGAATTTGCCCACTTTTACAAGTTTTTTTTTACTCTTATTAGTTTATATATATTAATTAATTCCAAATTGTCTGTTGTTTATAACCAAGTTTTGTTAAAATTCGTTAATTTCCGTAATATATATATATATATATATATATATATATATATATATATATATAGTACTGTGCAAAAGTATTAAGACAAGAACTACTTTATCTTTTATGAGGCATATTGACAGAAAATAAACAATTTAAAGTAATTTTATTTGATTTACTCAACAAATGCTTTAACAAGAAAAAAATACTTGTTACAAAATAAATTTAATATTTGGTATAATAGCCTTTCGCTTTGAAATAATAAAATAATTGCGACAATTTACCAATCGCACCTAATATATATATATATATATATATATATATACACACACACACACACACACACAGTATTACACAGTGATATTTAGTATAATAGCCTTTTGCTTTGATCACAGCCTTCATTCTGTCAGGCATTGACATCACAAGCTTCTTCAATGTATCTAATGGTATCTCCTGCCAAGCAGCTTGTATTTGTTCCCAAAGTGTATCTTGCAAAGTAACATTAGATTTCGCAATTTTTTTAACTAAAATATCCTATAGATGTTCAATAGAGTAGTTTTAAAATAATTTGTTTAATAGAAAATAGGAAAATTAAATATAACTTCTTTTTAATACATTTTTTACACCTAGTTTTAAATAATCAATATTTATTAGCAATTTACTTGGCTTTTCACCCTGTATTTGAATTTCAGTGAGGTTTTTAGGAAAATCACCCCTGTCCTAATACTTTTGCACACTACCGGTAGTGTGCAAAAGTGTTAGGACAAGGGTGATTTTAAACTTTATTTTGATGCCTCATAAAAGATAAAATAGTTCTTGTCCTAATACTTTTGCACAGTACTGTATAAATATATATACCTACCATGACCCCACTACCTACCACTACTAACTCAAGGGTGAAGCCACATACCTCCCACTACCAAAGAAGAAATTACTACTAAAATTCAGCTAGCTTAACCCTATAAAAACCAAAATCTCCCAACCCATTTCTTTACTAGAGCAAACCTCTGGGCTTAGAATTTTTCCTCATTCTTTGTTTATATGGGTTTGAGAAAGCATGTCTTAAAATGACATGTTGAAAATGGCTATTTCCCCTCTAAGTTTTATCTGAATTTACAGATAAATAAATAAATAAATGAATATATATATATATATATATATATAGAGAGAGAGAGAGAGGGAGAGAGAGAGAGAGAGCGAGAGAGAGAGAGAGCGAGAATAGCAGATCCATAAAAATGAAGAGAATAATCCAAAAGATTTTTTCCAATTTATATAAATTATCAATTAAATAAAAACAGAGAGAGCTTGATGGCTATTATCCAGATCATTATAAAATATTGAGAAGAAAGCTCGACACATATTTAGACGGTTATAAATCAGGATCTATTACGAATTTAGTAATTTATCAGTAAATTTACTTAATTTATCTTTTTCAGACTGTTAAAAAATAAATAAATTCACTCAGAATTTTTAAAAAAAACATTGTTAACAGTGGAGATGAATCTTGTATTATTTAAACTGGTTTAATTAATACAAGCTTCACTTCCTCTTTTAAAAACGTTTTTAAAAAAATTTCTGAGTGAATTTGTTTTCATTGGTCTGAAAGAGACAATGTAAGTTAATTTACACTTTTGAAATAGACCCTGATTAATAAACATCTAAATATGTGTTGAGTTTTCCTCTCAATATATATATATATATATTTATTATAAATTATATTTTAGAACATGTACATAATTTTTCTATATATATCCATGACAAAGGTACATTTGTTTCGACATTGAGACTTCAATGTCTCATCAGGCGGTGATACCGAGCTTTATATATTATATATCGAGCACTGTTTTAAATTAATGTTTTTGGACGTTGCAAGAATTCTTTCTTTGTTCTGTATTCACTTTGATATATATATATATATATATATATATATATATTTACAGATAAATAAATAAATATATATAGAGAGATAGAGAAAGAGATAGAGAGAGAGATAGAAAGAGATAGAGATAGAGAGAGATATATAGAAAGAGAGATAGCAAGAGAGAGATAGAGAGAGAGATATATATATAGAGAGAGATAGATAGAGAGAGAGAGAGAGAGAGAATGGCAGACCTGTAAAAATGAACAAAATAATCCAAAAGATTTTTTCCAATTAATATAAATTATCAATTCGATAAAAAAAGAGAGCCTGATGGATATTATCCAGAACCTAAAATGTTGAGAGAAAAACTCAACATTGTTAGATGATTATAAATCAAGATTTATTACAGCAACATAAATTTACTTACACTTATTCAGTTGGGATTACCGCCAGTGTTGAGTTTTCCTCTCAATACATATATATTCTCAGCACCATGTAATTCTCTTTATTAAAATAATCTTTTAAAAATAAAATATATTTTTCTAAAACTATTTGAAGAAGATCAGATGATTTGAAACAAATATCTAAACTTATTCATAAATGGAACTTTGTCTGTGTGTGTGTGTGTGTCTGTGTGTGTGTGTGTGTGTGTGTTTGTGCGTGTCCGTTACCTATAGACTCCGAAATGGCTGAACCGATTTTCTTGAAAATTTACACAGTTGTACTATAAGTGACTGCAAGTGTTCTTAGCTAGGTTTTGTGTCGAGATACCCCGGATAAATATCGAAAATCGATAATCGAAAAAATTGGGTTATAGAAGGAGTGGTCCAATTTTAATCAAATTTCATACACTCATAGATAAAGACATAAGAAACATTATTCAGAAGTTTCAAGGTTGCAGTTCTTACAATAGTGCAGAAAATCAATGATATATATGTATAAAAGGCAAGATGTTTGTGTGTGTGTCTGTTTATCTGCCTGTATGTCTGTATTCTTTTCAGCCCTTTTATTTTAGTTTTTGCTTCAGGTTTGGCTCTAAGTAACTATAATTATAGTTCTTAGTCTCAGCCATGATACCATTTACTCAGAGGACTTATTTAGCCTTCAAAATTCAGTTTATGACGAAAAAAACTTATTTGATATCGATACCAGGAAATCAAAATTTTACTTGCATCCATTCATTTTTCTTTCAGTCTACGGTTTCGCTTTAACTGGAAACAATTATTGCTTTTTTAGTCTTTCATGCCAACGTCCAAAGAGTCTGAGCTCTAGGACCATGGATTAGTTTTAAAGCTTTCATTACACCCGAGCAACGCCCGGGCTATACTGCTAGTAGGTGCGATTGGTAAATTGTCGCTATTGTTTTATTATTTAAAATATTCTTTAAGCTGAGTCTGAGCTCTAGGACCATGGATTAGTTTTAAAGCTTTCATTCCACCCGAGCAACACCGAGCTATACTGCTCGTTAATTTTTAAAATGATGCAGAAAAGACTTTTAACACAACAGCATGCATTTTTTTATAAAGTGTTGACAACTGTCTTGATACACTTATGTTTGGAAATTTTGTTATCCAGGAGGTTTGAGCAAATTTTTTAAAATTTTATGCTACTCAGTTACCTTAAAAATTTAATGAAATATTCGAAGTAATTTGGATTTAAGTTTACCGCTCTTATTTTCTGATGAAGTTGTGTATGGGTGCCTGTATTTACAAAAATCAGCATATTTATATACACAAAAAGAAAATTCAAAATTCTTTTTCAAAATACTAGGTGGGGGTGCTAAATTGACTGAAGCTCTTTTTTATTTATGATTAATAAATAAACTCTCACACCCTGATTGAGTACTCTGGAAGAATAGTAGACTTTGAATAAACAGTAGCTACTCTAGTATCTACACATCAATCATTCAGTAATGAATTAGAACACTCTAACTACTGGCATATGTTTACATGATATATCACACGCTAAAAGTCTGGCTCCTTCTACCAAGCGCCCATAGCTCAGAGGTAGAATTGTCGACTGACGCCAATTCGGTCGGGTTTCAATCCTGGGCAAAAAAACAATCGGTTGTCTAACAATACTGATGAGCTGTGATACAGCAAAACAGATCTGTCTGCAGGTGACTATATATATATATATATATATTTTTTTTTTTTTTTTTCCATAGCACTACCATCTACAACTCAATACAGAATTTTTAAAAGATTTAAAACTTTATAAATTATTCAAATGAAAATTTTTTAAAAATTCCTTATTGATTGAAATTTTTTTTCTTAAAGCAGTGTCCCTAATATATCTTATTCATAAAAGCAATTAAAAGTTTTTCTAATTCAATGTCTTATTTTTATTTAAGGATTCAGAATGGAATTTCAATAACTGGAATCCTATTTCACAAAAAATTAGAAAATACAAAAACGTGTTTTTAAATCTCCAAGGACTTAACTAATAAAAATTACAAAAATTAATTTCTCAAAATTTTATAAAATTTAATAAGTGTGTGTGTATGGGTGTGTGTGTGTTGGGAGTAACATAAAAAAAAAAGAAATATTTCTAAAATAATTTCGTTTGTTTGTTAGTAAGTCCTGAAATTTTCATTTAAATCTGACAATTTGATTTTTGCAAGAATGAAGGTATTTTTCAAAACAAAAAAAAGAACACTTGCAGACGCTTAATTGTACAACTGTGTAAATTTTCAAGAAAATCGGTTCAGCCATTTCAGAGTCTATAGGTAATGGGGACAAACACACACACACACACACATACAAAGTTCCATTTATAAATAAGTTTAGATGTTACTAAAAGTAGACTGATGAAAAACTTTTGAGATATTTTAAACATGATTGTGAATTTTGTAAACACTCAAACTATCGCCCGGTTCACACTCCACCCATGTCTATTGAACAGGTGAAGAGGCTCATCCCTTGTTTCCTGTTTAGGATGTGGTTTCCGGCTTTCTCTTTTACAATCTTTTACTCATTTCCATTCTTTTCCTCTTTTTTTTTTTTCAATTGGAGTAGATAGACTAAACTATCGCCCGGTTCACACTCCACCCACGTTTATTGAACGGATGAAGAGGCTCATCCCTTGTTTCTTGTTTAGGATGTGGTTTCCGGCTTTCTCTTTTCCAATCTTTTACTCATTTCCATTCTTTTCCTCTTTTTTTTTTCAATTGGAGTAGATAGACTAAACTATTGCCCGGTTCACACTCCACCCACGTTTATTGAACTGATGAAGAGGCTTATCCCTTGTTCCCTGTTTGGGATGTGGTTTCCGGCTTTCTCTTTTTCAATCTTTTAACTCTTACATAGCCCCCTGCACATCAGTGGCATTACCGCCTTGCTCGGGGTGATATGATTAAAAAAAAAAAATATGAAAAACATGGAAAAAAATGGGCTACGTAAGAATGAAAAATTGGAAAAGAGAAAGCCAGAAACCACATCCTAAACAGGGAACACTGGATGAGCCTCTTCACCCGTTCAATAAACGTGGGTGGAGCAGGAACCGGGCGATAGTTTAGTCTATTTACTCCAATTGAAGAAAAAAATAGGAAAAGAATGGAAATAAGTAAAAGGTTGGAAAAGAGAAAGCCAGAAACCACATCCTAAACAGGGAACAAGGGATGAGCCTCTTCACCCGTTCAATAGACGTGGGTGGAGCGTGAACCGGGCGATAGTTTAGTCTATCTACTCCAATTGAAGAAAAAAAAAGAGGAAATGAATGGAAATAAGTAAAAGGTTGGAAAAGAGAAAGCCAGAAACCACATCCTAAACAGGGAACAAGGGATGAGCCTCTTCACCCGTTCAATAGACGTGGGTGGAGCGTGAACCTGGCGATAGTTTAGTCTATCTACTCCAATTGAAAAAAAAAAGAGGAAAAGAATGGAAATAAGTAAAAGGTTGGAAAAGAGAAAGCCAGAAACCACATCCGAAACAGGGAACAAGGGATGAGCCTCTTCACCCGTTCAATAGACGTGGGTGGAGCGTGAACCGGGCGATAGTTTAGTCTATCTACTCCAATTGAAAAAAAAGAGGAAAAGAATGGAAATAAGTAAAAGGTTGGAAAAGAGAAAGCCAGAAACCACATCCTAAACAGGGAACAAGGGATGAGCCTCTTCACCCGTTCAATAGACGTGGGTGGAGCGTGAACCGGGCGATAGTTTAGTCTATCTACTCCAATTGAAAAAAAAAAGAGGAAAAGAATGGAAATAAGTAAAAGGTTGGAAAAGAGAAAGCCAGAAACCACATCCTAAACAGGGAACAAGGGATGAGCCTCTTCACCCGTTCAATAGACGTGGGTGGAGCGTGAACGATAGTTTAGTCTATCTACTCCAATTGAAAAAAAAAGAGGAAAAGAATGGAAATAAGTAAAAGGTTGGAAAAGAGAAAGCCAGAAACCACATCCTAAACAGGGAACAAGGGATGAGCCTCTTCACCCGTTCAATAGACGTGGGTGGAGCGTGAACCGGGCGATAGTTTAGTCTATCTACTCCAATTGAAGAAAAAAAGAGGAAATGAATGGAAATAAGTAAAAGGTTGGAAAAGAGAAAGCCAGAAACCACATCCTAAACTGGGAACAAGGGATGAGCCTCTTCACCCGTTCAATAGACGTGGGTGGAGCGTGAACCGGGCGATAGTTTAGTCTATCTACTCCAATTGAAAAAAAAAGAGGAAAAGAATGGAAATAAGTAAAAGGTTGGAAAAGAGAAAGCCAGAAACCACATCCTAAACAGGGAACAAGGGATGAGCCTCTTCACCCGTTCAATAGACGTGGGTGGAGCGTGAACCGGGCGATAGTTTAGTCTATCTACTCCAATTGAAGAAAAAAAAGAGGAAATGAATGGAAATAAGTAAAAGGTTGGAAAAGAGAAAGCCAGAAACCACATCCTAAACAGGGAACAAGGGATGAGCCTCTTCACCCGTTCAATAGACGTGGGTGGAGCGTGAACCGGGCGATAGTTTAGTCTATCTACTCCAATTGAAAAAAAAAGAGGAAAAGAATGGAAATAAGTAAAAGGTTGGAAAAGAGAAAGCCAGAAACCACATCCTAAACAGGGAACAAGGGATGAGCCTCTTCACCCGTTCAATAGACGTGGGTGGAGCGTGAACCCGGCGATAGTTTAGTCTATCTACTCCAATTATCACTATTATAAATGAAAAACATGAAAAAAAATGGGTAAAACCAGTTTATTGCCTTCTAATAAAGTTGCACATTTAGTTTTGGGAAAGAAATTAAACATTTTGGGAGAATTTCCCTGTAAAATTTATGTTGGAAAAAAACCAAGAAAGCAGTGATGTTTGTATTAAAGGATACTGCTAATTAATTTGGAACAGGCTGGATTGCATTATTTGATCTTTGGGATATTCCAATTAACTTTTTTTTTTTGCAACAAAATATTGTTACTTCCAGTGTTAATACGGCCACTGAAAAATTACAGAAAGAATTGGAAACAAGTTTTCTCGAAGTTTTCTCAGAAGGTCTAGGAACATGAACAAAAACAAAGCCTTAATTCAAAGTAAAAGAGAATGTAACAACAACATTTAAGCCAAAAAGAGTATCCATTTTGCAGCATTGAAACCAGTTAATAAATATTTAAATTTGTTTCATTGAAAAAAAAATGAAAAAAGTATTTTTGTGTTGCTGGTTTTTGTAAATAAATGAGAAAATAAAAACATGCCTCTCAATGGTATGAGGTCACCAAAGATTTAAATCAGAAACCAAGAAAAACAGAGAAGACAAAAGAATAGGATTCAAAAGACAGATGATAAGGATTAATCTTCTACGTGCCCTGTCCTTTCAAGAAGTAGGCAATCATGGCTTTCCATGTCTCTCTATCTTTTATGGCTCTTATCACACTTTCTGCTGCACGACGCAACCTCCGTTCCGTCATCCACTTACTCAGGCCCTTCAAATATGTTATCCGTTGCTTTCCTTTGTCTCTTTTTCTCCTCTATCTGGCCTGTTAGTATCAGGTTCTCCAAGCCCTCCTTCCTTCAGTTGTCACTTCCTGATGCTCAGTATTAATTTCCTTTTTGTTGCCATTCTTTCCAGCACCTCATCGTTGCTCACATGATTGGTCCATGGTATCTGCAGCATCCTTCTGTAGAACCACATTTCTGCTGCTTCAAGTTTTTCCTTCATCTTTGATGATATTGTCCAACATTCACTGCCATATTGAAGAACTATCACATAGCATTTTAGCACTCTCTTCTTTGTTTCTAGTGAAAGTTTCCTGTGTCTTAGTACTTTACTTAGGTTCTGGAACATGTCCTTCACCATGCCAATTCTCCTTCGGATCTCTGTGTCGCACTTTCCATTTTGAACATTGTAGTTGACATAAAAACAAGAAAACAACAGAGTTCTGCAGGAAGTTAGAATAGAATTTACAGTACATTTCGACTGGACCCCATCTGCCAATCTTGCTGAAAAAATAAATATGAAATAAATAAGAGAGGACTGTCCCAAACATTAAAGAAAATCTGAGGAGACTAGCCAATTGTAAAAAGGTTGAGAAATGTTTGTGTCAAACTATAAGGCTTTGTTCAATCATTCTAAAGTGGTTTGAGAAAATCAGATAACAAAATACTTATTTTCCCCACTTAAATGAAAGATACAACATCAAAGAAAAATGTTTAAAGGGGTGGTGTCTCAAAAAAGAAAGTTCTTTAATGTTTAACAGTATTTGCTGCTGTGTCTAATAAATGGCGTTTCACTTCCATAGGCAAGAAGTGCACACTTTTATGAATGTCTAAAGAGATATATACGAAGGCTTACCAGGGAAAAAAAAACTCTTAGTTGTTGTGTTTATTTGAGTAAATTATAGAGATCCATCAAAAAGGCAAAACAAAAATTTTCTTTTCAAATCATTTGACCCCAATCAAGGCAGGACCACCACTGGTGCAAAGGGAGTTACAGTGAGTAAAAAACAGGGTACAGGGAGTGTCGAAGAAAAGAAAAATATAGATGGGATTCAAGGAGATAGTGTTTAAGCTTTTTGGAGATAGTAATTTTTTTTTTTCAGCAAGGGAATTCCAAAGGTGGGAAGTGCAAGAAAAACTGTTAGAGTAGAATAATTTGAGTGAGTTTTATTTAATGGCATATCAACACCTCTGTGGGTTATTTAATACCAAAAATGTGTGGTTTTAATTTTTTTTTGTTAATGTTCGGTTATAGTGAGAAGGCTGATTTAGTCTAATTTTGATTAAAATTTTTTATTTTTTTATTTTAGAAAACTGAAGATGTCTTCTAGTTTTGTATTCAAAAGTGTATTACTGGTAATAATTTTTTTTCCTTCAAAAATGTATTTTGACAATATTTGTTTCCTTTAAAAATGTTATGAAAATAATTTTCCTTCAAAAATGTATATTTTTCTATAAAAGTCTATTTTTATGTATATATTTCTATGAAAGTCTATTTTTATATTTTCATAGTGTTTTGACCCCAGTTTGCGGGGGGAGGGCAACTATATGCCCATAGTTGGGACACTAACAGGTGCTACCACTCCAGGTCAGGGTGGACCTGGGAACAACAGCAATTAAAAGGTGGTTCCATGTTCCCCCACAACCTCCCAATTAGAGGCCTTGCTACCAGATGCAGTTTACTGTCATACTCAGGACCCTAGAGTAGAAGAGGCAGTTACATTTAATTATGTTAATAGTAAAGTTTGAGTTTTGTTTAACGGCATATCAACACCTCTGTGGGTTATATAATGCCAAAAAGGTGACGTTTCAAGGTATTTTTTTTAAGTGTTCAGTTATAATGAGAAGGTTGATTTAGTTAGATTTTGATGAAAAATTTTTTTTTTATTTTTATTTTAGAAAACTAAAGATGTTTTATAGTTTTGTATTCAAAAATGTATTGCTGGTCATAATTTTTTTTCCTTCAAAAATGTGTTACGGTAATACTTTTTTTCTTCAAAAATGTATTATTGTTAATATTTTTCAAAAATATATATATTTCTATTAGTCTATTTTTATGGATGTGCATTGTAGTGCAGTAGATATCGACTCGGAACGAGGAATCGGGGAGCCAAGTTTGAATTCCAGCTGCATTCCTTGCATTCACTTACGCGCAAATACCCTTAGGAAAGGTATTAATCCACCTCTTCCCTCCAGTTATGGGTTAAATAACAAGACAAATTGGGTTCTATATCTTTGGCGGGCAACCAGTCTACCACAGAAAGCAATGGCAACCTACAGCAGGATAATCTTCTGACCAGTCAGTCATGTCTCTTTTGAGACATAATTGCCCAAGCGTGTATCACATATGGCACTTAACTGACTGACTGAAATAGTTGGAAACATGATTAAGGCTTCTACTGAGCATAAAGTTGGGGATCGGTTTTCTATTGCTATGAAGTAATAAACTGATCCCCCACTAATTACTACTTAATAATATAATAATTGTCTTTGTCCTCTAGCTATGAGTCAAATAATAGAACAGATTGGGTTATATAGCCTTGACTGGCAACCAGCCTACCACAGAAAGCAAGGGCAACCTACTGCTGGATAATCTTCTGCCCAGTCAGTCATGTCTCTTTTGAGACATGATCACCCAAGCATGTATCACATATGGCATTTAACTGACTGACTATTTTTATACTTTCATAGTGTTTTGACTCCAGTTTGGGGATAAACTATTTGCCCATAGCTGGGACCTTAACAGGTGCTACCACTCCAGGTCAGGGTGGACCTGGGAACAACAGCAATTAAGAGGTGGTTCTATGATCCTCACAACCTCTCAATCAGAGGCCTTGCTGCCAGATTGCAGTTTACTATCATACCCAGGACCTTAGAGTAGAAGAGGTAGTTACATTTAATTATTTTAATAGTAAAAGGCTGGGACCTATATGCCAATCTAGTAGCATGTGCAAATTCATGTGGTTGGGGCACCAGGGAAAAAAAGCTTCTCAGAGCAGTTGCCATGAAAATACTAGTAGAAAAGACAGAGGGTAGCCACATCATGTTTGTGAGAAAGTGACTGATGGTGAGATACCAAGTCAGGATGTTGCAGATCCGGCTTATCGATAAATAAGTGAATAACAAGAGTATCTGACCTGACATGGTAACAGTATTCAATGCATGGATGAATAGTATTAGGTCGGTGCAAAAGTTTTTGCTGGTTCGTAAAAGGGGCATTTTAAATCATTGTAATTTATTTTATGCATATTGTTATTACTTAAACATATTACCATGATTAATTTATAACATTTTCTTTGAGATTATTAAAGCATCATTCATATTTTTCTTGCAATATTCTCACCCATGTTCTTTCAGTCTAAAGAACACATTAGGCATGCTCTACTCTATGAGTTTCACAGAGGTTCCAATGCAAATGCAACATGTTTGTTGTTGCCAATCTTTGCTTTCATGACACCTTCAGACACCATTTTTGGGTAGGCTTGTCACAGGTGAAGTGGCTTCTCTACCCTGACGTTAAACATCGGTGATCATGAATGTTGTAGAGGAATATCCTATCCTACCCCAGAATGGATATGGTCCGGTCTATAAAAGACTGTGACTAGAGCAAACTAGAAGCATACGTCACTAGACGGAAGCATACTTCACTAGATGGAAGCATACGTCACTAGACGGAAACATTCTTCACTAGACGGATACATACGTCCTAGGCAGAGACGTTGTCTACTTGATTGTTACGACTGTTATTATTCATTGTTGTTCTTGTATGTCTATTGGTTTATTGTACTGTGGTATAATAAATCTCAATTAATCTATCTTTAGTGTTAAGTATTATTCTTGCACTATTCTTTTCCCTGATTATCCCCTCTTGGGATATATCAATGAATAAATCAAGGACAAAGACCAGTTCAGCAGGAGTTCATCCCAAAAAGATCATGTTGAGCAGATGGAATCAAGTTATGAAGAGCAAAGGTCATTATTGTTATGAATAAAGATTTTCAAAAACACCCAGTTTTTCATATTCAAGATGAAATTTTAAATCAGGCAAAAACTTTTGCACCGACCTGATAGATTTTTAAATGTGCAAGATCGACAATGAGGAGAAAAACTTTCTGGCCCAACACAGAGACCCAAACTTCTTAGTAGTAGATGCGGATATAAATTCAATGTAGTCATTACATTTCAGGTTTGTTGAAATAGTGAGGCCAAGGAGGTTTAGTGTGTTGCTCTCTAATCCATTCTAATGGTAGGTAAGAAATTTCCTCTGTGGTGGTTTAAAAGGAGAGTAATTTTGCAGGATGTGTGTTGTGGTGCAGTGGATATCAGCTTGAAATGAGAAATCAGGTAGCCGAGTTTGAATTCCAGTTGAATTCATTACATTCACTTCCGCGCAAATACCCTTGGGAAAGGTATTAATCCGTCTCTTCCCTCCAGTTATGGGTTAAATAATAGAACAGATTAGGTTCTATAGCCTTGGCTGGCAGCCAGTCTACTGCAGAAAGTAATGGCAACCTACAGTTTCAACAATCATGATGAATTTGTTGAAGGGTACATAGCCTTTATCATCTCTTTGAGGCCAATGAAAATTGATTGTTAGACCATGTGAATGCAGAAACTTGCATGTTACATCTCCCCTCCTATGTTGACTGAATCCACTAAAACTAACCACCAAAATTCATCAAAAATGCATGTTGCATAGTTATTTGGTTTTAATGTAGATGCAATTTCCCTGTTAGCATTGCAGAGAAAAAAAATGGTTGTCTCTCTGGAATATACGTGGTTGTCACTAAGTTGTTTTCCCCAATTTATGTGGTGGATGGAAGTTCAAAAGTGTGACAACTTCTTGTACCAGATACAGTATCTCCTAACACATACCCTGACTCCAGAACATCTATCACCGGAATCATCATTTTTGCAGATTGAAATGAACATGATCCTTGTAATACTTTCATTGCAGAACTTCTGGTTTTGGAGAGGACATTGCAGAATTTTCTGTGCTATCTTTCTCTTCACTGTTCCTCTAATGTCATCACATGGGAATTTATCATGACTAGTAATAAAGAATGACCAGATAGCATCTAAACCAAAGTTATTTTCATGGTTACAGAGATTCATGAGGTTTTTGTAGCTCTTGTATTGGACTACACAACTGATGTGGCCTTGGTTTAAGACCACTCAGAGAATAACACGAACACAAGCGGTTTGGTTAGATGCATATATTCAACAATACAAGTACAGAACAACATATCATACATAAGATGGTCAAATCAAATATAGCGCTGACCGAGTCTTGCCATATTGCGATAGTGCTACTACCACTATGCGACTCAGTTCTCAGCTAAGTACTGTCTCGTAGCTTTGGGTGAGTCCATTCTGATCTGTGGGTAATCCTCCCACAACAACAACCATCACTCCAATATTCGATGTATTTGATTTGAGGTTTTCTTTTTTTATGAAACTACAAACGACTCCAATATTCGATGTATTTGATTTGAGGGTTTTTTTTTTAATGAAACTGCAAACCACTCCAATATTCAATGTATTTGATTTGAGGGTTTTTTATTTTGCTTTTTTTTTATGAAACCGCAAACCAGTCTCTGTAGTTCATTGACGAAACTGTTGTCATAATCAAGATTAGCCAGAATAATCTGGAAAGATTTTGATGAAAAGGAATTCAGAAATCATACTTAGAAAGACAGGAGAGGTCATCTGGCATTTTAGTAGGTGCTGTTACAGGTTTTGCACAGACCCCCTTCAGGACCAATTTCCAGAGCCAAGACAAGGTCAGGGGTAAAAAATTACTTGCAAAAAGTTGATTGTTACACCAGAGGGATAGAACTTGTCATCTGATATTCATAACATCTATGAATTGAAACAGAACACATTAACAGTAAAAAATCCGTGTTTTTTTTATGAAAAAATGCAAAAATAAAGAATTTTGAGACTGAATCTTTTCATATGAAGCAATAAAATATCAAAAGGTTTGTTTGTATATTTTGTGAAGGGTCTATCTATCAGTGTCAAAAAAACAAAACAGTTTTTAGCCCTGACCTCTAGAGCTGTTGATGTTTTGGGGGGCTCCAAAAATTAGTCTTTACAAAGGGGCAAAGAGAAAATACAAAAGATCTGTAGTCTGTATAACATCAAGACAACCTTCAAAAGTAGTTCAACAATTTGCAGATACTTCTCCCAAGTAAAACTTCCAATGGAGGAGGACATCACTAAGGACTGCATGTACACCATTCTACATAGCTGTGGAAAGATATATAAAAAAGAGATAATAAAGCTTCAAGAACATTGCAAGGCTGGCTGTAACATGAGGGAATAGAAAAATCAGGCATAGCTGACCACACACGGAGGGAGAAAGAAAACCAGTGTTCGCTATGGGATGAAGTTGAAATAATTGATAGAGAACACCATTGGGAACTATGTAAGCTTAAGGAATCAGCGCATATGCTAGGCCACAAAAATCTCTTAAGCTGGCCAGGCATAGAAATGAATACAATATGAGAACTAGTAATATGGAATGCTAGAGAAAATCATAAGCTTCAAAGATTGCAATATGAGCTCTGGTAAAAAATATATAATGAGACATTAGTTTTAAAAAAATTTAGACACTGATGTCCTCAAGACACATGGCCCAGTGGATATAGGCACTGGTTAGTTTGAGTGACTTGACCCAAAGAATTGTAAGAGCTGGATACAAATAACTTAGAGAGTTGAGTTAATGGGAGATAACTGCATGGCTTCTGGAAGTGGCATCGCACATGAAAAATGAGAAGGATATACCCCATTGATCAAAATAAAAGGTTCAGTTCAAATTTTCTAGCACCTGAAGAAGACTGAAACATAACAGCCGAAACCATAAACGTGGCAATAAAGATGAGGACAACAGTCTGAAGAGAGTAAATAATGTAAATACTACCTCAAAACTTCATCAGCTACCAACATTTTAAAAAGTTGGCGTCTATACTCTTGAGATGGCGTAGTATTTATATTATTTACACTGTTTAGACTGTTGCCCTCCTCTTTATTGCCATGTTATGACATTTCAACTGTTTTATTGAAAATTTTTTAAAAAATTGTTTTAATTAAACTTTCAGGACTTATTCTCAATTGAATACGATTATTTTATAAATGGTTTTGTTTACAAAATCTTGGTAAAAACTTTTTTTTTACTACATCTGTTAGACCTTCTCTCCCTCACTTATTAAATTTTATGTAATTGAAAAATTAATTTTTGCACTGCTTAATGATGATATTAGTTATACACAGAACTCATCAGAGAATTAAATTATTTTTTGACTTGCAGAAAGCAGTGAGGCAATAGTTATAGAGTTTGGAGAGGATAGGAGACAGCTTAGGGGCATATTTCTTTAGGACAATGCTGTGACACGATAACTAGGCATATATGTATTTTATTATAATAGATTAGAATAGAAAATAGTTTAAAACATATTTAACAAAAGTGAAAAAGAAGAGGAAAAAAATAAATAAATAAACGCTTTTTCTTTTATGAGGAAAATTGTGGAAGAGACAAGAGTATCCGATTACTGTTTTAAATCCTACTACTCTTCCGGTAAATATTTGACTCATTGATTTAATGTGATAAAGAGATAAAGTTCAGCAGGTGGGTTTTCAAATGACTCGGTCAAAGGCTGTCCTTTACTGTATCTTGACCACACATTAAGAATTTTCCGGCGGAAGCTTTATTAAGATAAAAAAAAAAGATAACTGAAATTTCAGACTTACAGTCGCCAATGTTTATCACCGGTGGTTTAAAGCATTTCGGGATTTCCGGATTCATTTTAAATAAATAGAAGTCAGTTAAGTGAGTCAGTCAGTTGAGTTCCGCCAGGCAGTTGAGTGAGTAGAATCTCTGTTCGTCTTGATCTGGTCAGCTCGGATTTGTTGATCTCCATTAATTAGAGTTAGAGCTGTGTGTCACATTCGCCTGCCCCAACCGAAAAGGCTAACTCTAAACGAAATAAAACATCCTTTCCACTCATCCAAGTTGTGGAAGTTTGTTCCTTATAGTTTAATCTTGTACCCCCAGCTTGAGGCTCCGACATTTTCAACGAACTCTCGGCAAACATCACAGCGTGGAGAACGGCAGCCGGAGAAAATTGTTCGGACGGTCTGTTGGGGTGTTACAATGCCTTATGGGGGTCCAGAAATGTTATTTGAGACCAGTGACAGGGTTATGTATATACCACTCAGTTGAGCTTCTGTTTTGAGTGGGAAATTGGGTGTGAGGACTCCAGATGAGTCAAGTGTTGCAAGCAAAACATTTAGCCTTGTCTGTGGTTTATGGGAAGACTTCAAATTGATTGAATAGAAGGAGGAATTGAGGATTTGCTCTTTTTCAACACACTCTTGCAGGGCTGCCAGCAATTTTTGGAACCAAACTTGCTAGATACTATACAATGTTTCATTCTATCAGCAGACAAAAGCTTAGCATCATTTAGGACATACTTGTATTCATTCTGAGCAGAGACAAAGAGGCACTTTTTGTGACCAGATGTATCACTCTGTGTTGTATCCCGGAGGGGGGATAAACAGAGAAAAGAATAGTGTAAGAAATACTCTTAACACTGAGTATATATAAATAGAGATTTATTATACGTTAGTACAATAAACCAAATACATGTACACGAATAACACTTATGAAGGCACTGTCTTTGTATAGGACGTATGCGTCCGTCGTGAGAAGAAAGCTTTCCGTCAATCCCATGTAATGACGTAGAGTCAAGTATAGTCAGTCGCTCGCTTGCTTTCCTCTTCTAACACTACTACTCCTGTTTGATTCCCGTCGTGGTCTTTTATGACCCGGGCCATACCCATTGTGGGGTAGGACAGGATATTCCACTACAACATTCATATACATAGATCATTTGGCAGACCTGAAGGAGACTACCACCACCTTTAAATTTGTTTTTCTTTTTTCTTTTTTTTAATTTTTTCAGCGCAGTCTTATTGGTTACTGCATAAAGTTTCCAATTATCCAAAAACAATTGAAAAAATTTCAATATTTAAACAATTTTAGTGGGGCTCAGTTTCTCATACAACGTTATAGTAAATCAATCCTCCATTTTGGAACCACTCATGATATTCCACCACGACACTCTGGTAAAGCTGAAAGAAGTGATTTCTGTGGGCAATGGCATCAGAGTAAATAGGAGAGAACCAAGGAGATAGATGTGTTTCAAGTTAGAATTTCCTTGATGGGATGAAAGCATCGATGCTGGCTTTCACCCAGGAGGAGACCTCAGAGGCATAGTCTTGAACAAGCAGACTAAAAAATTTGTTCCAAGGGAGATTGCGAAGAAAATCACGATATACATTATTCTTTCTTGAAATGCTGAGTTATTGAAAGAGAAAGAGAGAGGGGGAGAGGGAACTTTTGCTTCACAGATTTGGTGGGTATTATTATTGGATTCAGAAAAAAGACCATTTTGAATTTTCCATTCATCATCGAATAAAAGTTGTTCTCCTTTTTATTAAATAGAAATTCTTTTTGAAGTAACAACTAACATTCTTCTGTATTAGATCATCATTTTTCTTTTATTAATAATCAGATAACAATTTAAAAATTGTCCTCAAAAAATGTAATTTCTCCTACTTTTCATATATCTAAATCTATCTAATTGATTCTAATCTAAATTTAAACTTATTTATAAATGGAACTTTGTGTGTGTGTGTTCATTACCTATAAACTTCGAAATGGCGGAACCAATTTTCTTGAAAATTTACACAGTTGTACTATAAGCATCTGCGAGTGTTCTTAGCTAGGTTTTGTGTCGAGGTACCCCCGATAAATATCAAAAATCGAAAATTGAAAAAATCAGGTTATAGAAGGAGTGGTCTGATTTTAATCAAATTTGATACACTCATAGACAAAGACATAAGAAACAATATTCAGAAGTTTCATGGTTGCAGTTCTTACAATAGTGCAGAAAATCAATGATATATATATATATATAAGGCAAGATGTTTGTGTGTGTGTGTCTGTTTATCTGCCTGTATGTCTGTATTCTTTCAGCCCTTTTATTTTAGGTTTTGCTTCGGGTTTGGCTCTAAGTAGCTATAATTGTTGTTCTTAGTCTCAGCCATGATACCATTTACTCAGAGAACTTATTTAGCCTTCAAAATTCAGTTTACGACAAAAAAAACTTATTTGATATCGATACCAGGAAATCAAAATTTGACTTACATCCATTCATTTTTCTTTCCGTCTACGGTTTCGCTTTAAGTGGAAACACCTATTGCTTTTTAGTCTTTCGTGCCAGCATCCAAAGAGTCTGAGCTCTAGGACCATGGATTAGTTTTAAAGCTTTCATTACACCCGAGCAACGACAGGCTATACTGCTAGTGTATATATATATATATATATATATATATATATATATATATATATATATATTAGGTGCGATTGATAAATTATCGCAATTAATTTATTATTTCAAATATTCTTTAGGCTGAGTCTGACCTCCAGGACCATGGATTAGTTTTAAAGCTTTCATTACACCCGAGCAATGCCAGGCTATACTGCTAGTTTTTATGATAAATTTACTAGAAACTGATGATTAGTGTGATTCTTAGTCACAGTACTAATTGCACAGTACTAATATATTTTAAAATAAACACTTCTTTATTACCTGTTACATTTTTGTAAAAACTTACAGTTAATATGAAATGACTTATCAAGCTATATACACATGTTAAATTAAAAGTTCAGCCAATTTATCTGCAGTGGTAATTCCATATCAAATCATCCCGAAAAAAGCAAATCTGTACCACCTGTCTCAGAATTTTTTCTCCTTTTTACTCAAGTTAGAAACATTAAAGTTAGAAAGAAATTCAAAAATGCAGGTCCAGGGAAGTTAAGGAATCCCTTTCTCTAAGTTGTCCAAAAATAGGTCTGTGTCCCCAAAATTATCCCTTGCAACACAGAAATCTGGACTACCCTCCCTTACCAGATTTTAATTTTTGAGAAAAGTTTTCATCCAATAACCCTAAAAACTAGACCTATTAAAAAGATAAACTTTTTGTAACTACCAACACTATCCACACCATACCATGCACTTTATGATAAAAAAAACTGCTTACCAAAATACATTTTATCAGTAATAACCACTAAAAAATAACAACCTTGGTGCTAAATGCTATCACAAACACTATATATATATATAAGAAAAATTAAGGCAAGCACATTATTTCATGGTAAATCAGAAGTAGGCGCCTATTTCAGGCGAACCATCATCAGCTTAAAGACAGAAGCTGATGATGGTTTGCCTAAAATAGGCCTATACTTCCGATTTACCATGAAATAATGTGCTTGCCTTAATTTTTCTTATATTTCCTCTGTATGTATTTATATACATATATATTTAGAGCTCACTTAGAGAGTTATCCTACAAGTGTATGTACAGGATACTCCTTTGGATTCTTCTATATCTACACTACATGCTGATATATATATGAACACAATTTTATGTTCATTTTTTTTTTTTGTTTTAAGATTAGGACCTAGGCTGCCTTTCGGCCAGTGCTTCCTCAGGAACCAAGCATTGGTACAATTGTAATTACATTAGACTAGATGGAGAAGAATTCATAGAGATAAGGTTGGAACACGTTTAAAATTACTATTGATATGAATATGCAAAATTAAGAAAATAAATATATAAATAATGAAAATGCATAAATTAACCAGCAGAGCATAAAAAAGAAAAATGATAGCTCATATATCTCCAAATAAATGTAGAGATCCTAAATATAAAAAAAAAAAAAAAATGAGCATAAAATTGTGTTTATTCAGATCTGTATTTTTGTCCTGTGGCATTATTCCAATATATAAATATAACTAGCATCATAGCCCGGCGTTGCCCATGCAACTCAGAACATTTTAGTAGTTGAAGATGCCACTTTTTATTTCACATATATTGTTTTTGTTTGAAAAAACACTTATTTTAAAAAATATTTCTTTTGTTTCAAAATTACAGGGAAAATTTTTTGTTGACCAAATGAATTTTTAAAACGACAGAAAAAATGAAATATACAGACTCATTTTTTTTTTCTAATAAAAAATATTTTAGTCGTGTTTGACACGTGTGATTTGATTTCTGTGATGTAAAACGTCGGAATAAAAATTAAATCTAAAGGCTCATTTCTTCTTTTTAATAAAAAAATATTTTAGTCACGTTTGACACGTGCGATTTGATTTCTGTGATGTAATTCAGCAACCATCTTAGGTTTTAGATGTTTTTCAGAGCAAATGTAAACTATCAGCTCCATTGGCCAAAAAGTATGAAAGGGAAAATTGCTGAACTTAAACTCAAAAAGTATGTGTCAACCTGGCTTCCCTGTAGATATGTGTCCCTAGAAAGTTTGAATGGCGTAGATTAAAAAATGTACATGTGCATAGGGAATAATCACACACAGACTCACAGATTATATATATAGATTACTTTGGAACATGTACAAACTACTACAAAATTGTACATTTTGTTTCGACATTGAAAGAACAATGTTTCATCAGATAGTTAATGATGGTAATCATTACCATCATTATTAACCACCTGAGGAGACATTGTTCTTTCAATGTAGAAACAAAATGTACAATTTTGAAGAACTATGTAGTGTTCTAAAGTAATAATTAATAATAAATATTCATCGAGCTAGTTTTATATTGAGTACTGTTTTAAATTAATGTTTTTTCATTCCTTATTCATTTGGAGATTATATATATATATTAGTCATCCACATACAAGCCTATTTTGCTGTATCACAGCTCATCTACTTGCTTCTGGCTGGGATTGAAACTTAACCGATTTGATGTTGGTCAAAGTTGCTATCCCCTAAGCCACAAGCACATGGAATCAGAGAAGGGAAATTTTAACGTATTGTACATAAGCAGTGTATACACACGCAGTCACCAAAAGAACTGAATTCATTTCTAAAGAGTAATGCATATATCACAGAAGTGGAAACTGTTTTTAAAATTTTCTTCTCTAGAAAGCTCAGTTGTAATGAGAGCATAATATATTAGTCATCCACATACAAGCCTGTTTCGCTGTATCACAGCTCATCAGTGTGGCTAGAGACATCCACTTGCTTCTGACCAGGATCAAAACTCGATCGATTTGGTGTCAGTCGGAGTCGCTACCCATTAAGCCACTGGCGTATGGAATCAGAGAAGGGAAATTTTAACGTGTTGTATGGAACACACCAAGACCAGTTGGATACTGTTTTCCTTGACATTTTATAAGATCATTATCAAGATATTGTAAGAATTTCTTTAATTTTTTTTCAGTTATCTCTTGATAATTCTCTCATGAGAAGGAAATAATCCAACTGGTTTTCATGTATTCCTATTAATGTATGTGAGTCAGAGAAAGAGAGAGTGAGTGAATGAGAAAAAACAAGTTTTTAGGTTTGCTATATTTTGAGATGTGCATTGTGATACAATGTATATTGACTCAGAATCAGAAATCAAAGAGCCAAGTATGAATTGTTGCATTCACTTACAGGCAAATTATCCTTCTCCCTCTAGCTATGGGTTGAATAACAGGACAGATTGCATTCTATAGCCATGGTTGGCAACTAGCCTACTGCAGAAACAAATGGCAAACTATTGCAGGATAATTTTCTGCCCAGTCAGCCATGGATTGAAAGAGACATGATCGCTCAAGTGTATTTCACTTATGGCACTTAACTGACATATTTTGGCGATAAAAGTGCTCAGTATCAGAGACAGAGCAAATATAAATGTAAGCAGACTGGACAAATGTAACAATACTGGTTAACAGCAGTATTACACGCTTAAAAGCAATCATCAGGCCTAACAAGCATCCAAAAGAGATGCAAGAGATTCAGAAGTCATTTGAAGACCGTGGTAGAAGCCAATGATGATTTTATGAAAGACTGTCACTAACCAGTGTTGACATCTCTATTGTATGGTGTGTGAGTGGGTAACTAACTGGATAACCAGATCAGGTGATTTTACTAAGTACAGTTCAATACAATTTCCATTTCTTCTGCTTGATTCGTTTGTTTGTTTTGGTTTGTTTTACAGCACACCAACCTCAATGGGTTTTTTTAATGCTAACAAGATTTTTACAGTAGATTTGTATGAATAGAATATACGTTCTTTGTTAGAAATATGTTCACAGATCAAGCTTCATTGATGCATTGCTTTTGATTTTGTTGAGAATCAGATGCATTACTGGTCTCTCTCTCTCTCTCTCTCTCTCTCTCTCTCTCTCTCTCTCTCTCGTATATATATATATAATCTAAACTTATTTATAAATGGAACTTTGTGTGTGTGCATCCCCGTTACCTATAGACTCCAAAACGGCTGAACCAATTTTCTTGAAAACTTACACAGTTGTACTATAAGTGTCAGCAAGTGTTCTTAGCTAGGTTTTGTGTCGAGGTATCCCCGATAAATATTGAAAATCGATAATTGAAAAAATCAGGTTATAGAAGGAGTGGTCTGATTTTAATCAAATTTGATACACTCATAGACGAAGACATAAGAAACAATATTCAGAAATTTCAAGGTTGCAGTTCTTACAATAGTGCAGAAAATCAATGATATATATATATAAAAGGCAAGATGTTTGTGTGTGTGTGTCTGTTTATCTGCCTGTATGTCTGTATTCTTTCAGCCCTTTTATTTTAGTTTTTGCTTCGGGTTTGGCTCTAAGTAGCTATAATTGTAGTTCTTAGTCTCAGCCATGATACCATTTACTCAGAGGACTTATTTAACCTTCAAAATTCAGTTTACGACGAAAAAAATTTATTTGATATCAATACCAGGAAATCAAAATTTGACTTACATCCATTCATTTTTCTTTCCGTCTACGGTTTCACTTTAAGTGGAAACACCTATTGCTTTTTAGTCTTTCGTGCCAATGTCTAAAGAGTCTGAGCTCCAGGACCATGGATTAGTTTTAAAGCTTTCATTACACCCAAGCAACACTGGGCTATACTGCTAGTATATATATATACTAGGTGCGATTGGTAAATTGTCGCAATTCATTTATTATTTCAAATATTCTTCAGGCTGAATCTGAGCTCCAGGACCATGGATTAGTTTTAAAGCTTTCATTACACCCAAGCAACGCCGGGCTATACTGCTAGTATATATATATATATATATTTTACTTTTCCCACAAAATGTATTGCTGATAATATTTTTTCCTTCAAAAATGTATTCCTGGAATTTTTACGATCAAAGTCTATTTTCATACTTTCATAGTGTTTTAATTCTAGTTTAGAGGTTAATTATTTGCTCATAGTTGGGATCCTAACAGGTGCTACCACCCAATGTCAGGGCAGACCTGGAAAACATTGTGGAGTAGTTTTTGCACTGAAGGTTATAACTGTGCTATATCAGTTGCTAATCGGCTTAATGTACCCAAAATGTTAGGATCGTGGTAATCTTCCACTGAAAGCTGACTCTTTAGTATTCGGCTAACTGCCGACTAATATCAACTGCCTAGTAGTTTTACTGAACTCAAATATAAGTCTAAAGAACTCCTATGAACTTTTCAAGAACTTCCTGTTAACTCTTATTAATATAGGAGGGAGAGTTCATTATCTGAGGAATAAGTGTGTTTCCCCATAACAGTACAACAGCAATTAAGAGGTGGTTCCATGCTCCTCACAACCACTTAATCAGAGGTTATGCTGCAGATTCAGTTTATCATCATCCCCAGAACCTTCACTAGTTCAAAGGATAGGGTTGACTTTTTAATCCATGTATGCCAAATATCCAAGAAGATGGACAGGGCCTTAATCAGCTTTGGGCACCAAGCCTAATACTTTAGTATTATTAGTAGACTAGAATATTTTTGTAATAATGATTAAGAACATGCTTAATTAGTTGGTAGTCATGCCTAGATGGATCAAAGTTAACTGGGTTATGAATGAGAAGAGAAGTCAATTCAGAATTTAGTAGCTTTAAAATTTTACCCAATTCAACACCCACACAGACAGCAAACTGTACACACAGAAATATCTCACATTTTTGTAGTAAATATCAGTCAGTTCAGTGCTACGTATGATACACAATTGAACAATCATGTCTCTTTCAACTCATGACTGACGAGGCAGAAGAGTTTTCTAACAGCAGGTTGAGGTTTCCTTCTATGTTAGATTGGTCGTCAGCCAATAAAACCCACTCTCTCCAGCTATTTAACCCATAGCTGGGGAAAGAGATGGATTCATACATTTCCCAAGGATATTTGTGCAGAAGTGAATATGACAAATCCAACAGGAATTTGAGCATGGCTCCAATTTCTCATTTAGAGCCATTATCCATTACACTACAATGTGCATCCACAGATATTCGTCCGTGCATGGAATACTGCTGCCATATATGGTCAGGCGCCCTTGCTGTTGATATCAGTGTTCTCGACAGGCTTCAAAAGAGAATCAGCAATGTGTCAGGTACCGACTTGGCGGCTCGACTACAGCCACTTCCCCACCAACGAGCTGTGGCCTCCCTTTGTCTGTTCTATAAATACTTTCATGGCTTCTGCTCCAACGAACTTAAGTCACTGGTGCCTCTGCAAGAGGTGTTTACTAGTGCAACCAGACTGGCAACTGGGTCCCACCCATTCACAGTTAGATTAACCAAATGCAGACGACAATTCTACTCCTGCAGCTTCTTCTCTCACACTTCCCGCCTGTGGAACTCGCTTCCATATTCTTGCTTTCCTGACGGCTACAACCTCTAGGAATTTAAATGCAATGTAAATACGCATCTATTAACCAATTGACTCTAGTTCTTTCACCACCCCGTATATCCTTGTATGTGAATACAGGTGTGTCATCACACCTGTATTCACATCCTTCTCTTGCTCATTTCCAACTGGTTCATCTTACTCTTCACTCTCTTCTACATAATCTTTTTAATCTTATGTAGCCCCCTGCACATCAGTGGCATTACCACCTTGCTCAGGGTGATACAATTAAAAAATATATATATAGTAGATGTACACATGACAAAAGAAACATGGTTTAAAATTACAAATAGTTTTATCATTTCGACAAAATCTTATCTTTCTTTGAAACACTTTGAAATTATCAAATATTCAGCTCTTCAAATGACACTGATTACCATGTGGATATCATGGTTGTTTTGTCATATCCTGCTATAGCAACAGTGAAAGACTTGAAGCTGTAAGCAGATGGTTAATGCTTATTAATTCGGCTTTGTTTCAGACATAACCAAACTCCCTACAACTTACAAGTTCTATCCAGAGTTATCATCATCAGATAGGTTGTTGGCAGCGGAAGATTGGTTTGTAGGTTGGGTGCAGAAGGTTGTAGATTGTGTGGAATAGTGTAAGAATAAAATATACATTTTTTATGTTAAAAGAAATGAATAACAAGAATTGGTAGTAGAAATTTATGTTCACTTAGAAAGTTAAGGGTATCAAGAGCTGTAGAAAATGTTCGTAATAGTAATTTGCTGAAAAGAGTGTATGTGTATGTAGTTATATATGTATTTATGAGCATTTGTTCAGTAGGAGTGAAAGAATGAGAAAAAGGACAATGTGACCTATGTCCGGGTCAGAGTTGAAGTTCCTCCTGTCACATTTTAGTTGTTTAGTAGTCTCACTGCTCCCATCTGAATGGAAACATTTTTTCACACTAGATCACTAAGTTTCTCTTGGTCTTGCAAATGGCTTCTATTGGTCAGAAGTCAATTTAACATCTACTTGTGAAATCCGGTTTCAACCTTTTCTGTAAGCACAGGTCAATCCTTTTTTCTATTTGGGAAAAACCAGTATTTCATTGTGAATTTTTGTAAAAGTGAAGAAGAAGGTTGATTTTAATTCTTAATTTCCTATCCACCACAAATTACATTAACTGAGACAATGGTAGCTGTTCCTGTAGAAAGGTTAATGAAACTCATCAATAATGCAGGCCTGGTGACTGGGTTAAAGCATTAAATGTCACACATTAATATATCAGAAATATGTTTGTTGTTCAGGTAAAATATTTTGAAATGGACCAGTTTCCACAAATTTTACAATAAGACACAACTAAGATAATTCTATCACTAATCAGAAGTTTTATTTACAACTGTCATTGTCAAAAATTTAGTGAAATGACATTATTTTGAAATGAGTCAGCAATTTTTTATCCTTTTATCAAACAGTAATGAGCAGTTAATTTGATTGTACAAGATTTTCTAAGAAACTGAAGCATTTGTTAACAGGAAATTAGTGTATTGAGATTTGATATCTCAACTCAAAGTAGTCATGAGTTTAGTTGTCATATTTTAACCCTTTGATCCTGAGCATCTGGTATACTGGTGCTATGTGAAAATGTATATAATATTAGGTTGTCCCAAAAGTCCGTAAACACTTGCAAAATGGGTCTATCTGGTCCAGCACAATCAAGACAAGCGATAGGTTCAGAAAGAGCAAGAGACACTTCCAACAAATATTACCTGAAGAAGATTGAAGCATACAATGGTTCAAAATATCATAAATATGATAAAGATAAGGATAACAGTCTGAACAAGTGCAAATAGCCCCTTTTATGCTTAAATGCAATCTCCAGGCCATGTGTATTGTGTTTTAGCTGAACTATTTATATATGCTGGTCAATGATAGTAGTAAGGTCTGTTGTATTATTTAAATGGTTATTGGGTAAGGCATAATGGTTATTCAAGAGGGGTATTGGGTTGGAATAATTGTGAATCAGAATGTAAGTAATTTAAAGTGATGCCATAAACATGGAAATATTAACAAAATCAAAGAGACTTGATTATTTGCTAATCAAATATTTACTAAGGAACTAGATTTATAAATTAAAATTGCATTTCAAGACTGCAAATCTAAGCAGATGTAACAGAAAAACTTATTACTTGCAATTTAGTATTATATTTGGGACTTTATTCTTTAAGATCTCGACAATCCACTCTACTTCAAATATTAGGTTGTCCTAAAAGTTCGTAAACACTTGCGAAATGAGTCTATCTGGTCCAGCACAATTGAGACAAGCGATGGGTTCAGAAAGAGCACGAGACAGCGTCGGTTCCAAAACAAGATCGATTTGGCAAGGAAGTCATGTTGTGTGTTTGGTGGAATTTTGAAGGAATCGTGCATTTTGAGTTGGTTCCAAATGGTCATGCCATCAGTGCTGAACTTTACTGTCAGCAACTTGAGCAGTTCTATGAAAAGTTGAAGCAAAAGAACCCGGCTCTGATCAACCAAAAGCGCTCTTTGATGCAGCAGAACAATGCCAAGCCACACACTGCCAGGAAGACCAAAGACAAGTTTGAAGAGCTGAAAGGCGTTGAGGTTCTGCCACATCCAGCCTACAGTCCTGACTGTGCTCCATCAGATTACGACCTTTTCCGCTCAATGCAACACTTTCTGAAGGGCCGCTGATTTGACTCGTTTGACGAAGTCGAGGAAGCGTGTCAAGAATTCTTCGATTCGAAGCCAGCTGAATGGTACTTTGACCAGATCTGAAAGCTTGCAGATTGATGGCAGAAAGTCTTGGAAAATGATGGTCTTTATTTTGAGCAATAATTTTTTTTGTTTTTGTGAGTAAAATTTCAATTTTTTGCAAATGTTTTCTGGTAACTTTAGATTACTTGGCAAGTAAAATTTCAGTTTTTTGCAAGTGTTTACGAAGTTTTGGGACAACCTAATAATAAAAACAAAATTAATTATAGTATAAAAAATGAGTATAATAAAATAGTTAGTAATAACAATAGTTATAATAACAATTATAATTATATTTAATTCACTCATTTTTAACCAATGAGAATCGATCATACTTTCCCCTACCCCCACCCACATGACTTTCTTACAACCAGATAAACTGTCAATGTGGACTGGCTGTCAACATGTGCATCAACTAAAATTTCGGCTCCTTTTTCCTTTGTCAGGCCTTAATAGTAAAACTTATTTTGAGCACTCAATAAAAATTTGATGTAAAAAAAAAACCTCAAATACTTGTATTTTCTGAATAAATTATCTGGACACTCATAGACCTATATAAGAAAAACATGAGAAGGACTGTATGATCTTTGCTTATTCTTTCTAAGTGTGTCAGATTCCAATCCATATTTGATCGACATTTGACTCCAAACTCAAATTTACTCAGTATGCTACTGTTTTGCATTTCTCCAACACCACATAAGAACCAAATAATAAATAATAGACTTTTTGTTGTTTACTTTTTTTACTTGTATTTTTGTATATATAATTATTAGTGGGTATTTGTCTATATTTCTGAGATGAGGTAGTATTTACAGTATTTACATTATTCGGACTACTGTCCTCATCTTTGTTGCCATTTCTGCGACATTTAATAATAGATCATTCTATTTGTCTATATTTCTGAGATGAGGCAGTATTTACAGTATTTACATTATTCGGACTATTGTCTTCATCTTTGTTGCCATTTGTATGACGTTTAATAATAGATCATTCTATTTGTCTATATTTCTGAGATGAGGTCGCATTTACAGTATTTACATTATATGGACTATTGTCCTCATCTTTGTTGTCATTTGTACGACATTTAATAATAGATCATTCTATTTGTCTATTTTTCTGAGATGAGGTAGTATTTACAGTATTTACCTTATTTAGACTATTGTCCTCATCTTTGTTGACATTTCATCTGTTGTATGCTCTGGCCTTCTTCTGGTGTCCTTAAGGACACATGGCCCAGTGGATACAAACGTCGGTTGCACAAATGTAAATATGTGTGTGTGTGTGTGTGTGTGTGTGTAAATACATATACACATCTATTTGTCTGTATATTAGAGATGAGGTTGCATTTACAGTATTTATATTATTAGAAACAAATTAATCAAAAATTATCCAAATGTTGGAGGGTTTTTGTCTTTATTTTCAACTGAAATTTAAGCCAAAATATGACGTTTAGAACGGCTCTTGATTAAACATAATAGACATTCATTGTCTCTTATATTTAATAGTATATGTTTAGAAAATTATTTGCTGCCTCAATACACTAAATATATATATATAATATATTTTCTAAACATATACTGTTGGATATTTGCTGCCTTGATACACTAAATATATATATATATTTATATAAAACAGCAAATTTTATAAGGCTTTAATATTAAGGCCCCGATATTTAAAATACTAATAAAAATGAAAGAATAAATAATAAAAGATAATGTAATAGAAAAATCATTTGATATACAGTATAACCCGGATATAAGAGACATTGATATAAGAGAAACTCGGATATAAGAGAGATTTTCTCTGGTCCCAAATTATTGCCTGTGGTTATGTATATAAAGTAGACCAAACCCTGATATAAGATAACGTTTATCCGGCCCCCAGCAACTCACTTATGTCAGGGTTACACTGTACAACGACTTTTAAAAGTAGTTTAGGCTACAAATTTCTCCAGCTAACAGAAAGACACTTCCCACAAAATGATACCCTTAGCAAAATTTTTAATAAAAACACCTTAAATTTAAGATATTTTTGCAATGATAATTTAAAAAAAAAATCATAATAAAAAATACTAAACAAACATTCAGACCAGGAACAAAAAAAATGATAGAACAAATAAAATAAAAATGAATAAGAATAAAGAAAGATTTTCTAATTGTAGAATTCAGGAAAACTGTCCATTAAATAAAAAATGCTTTACAGAGTTTGTAATTTACCAATGCACTATCTCATCAAAAGAGAATATATATATTAAAGAATTTTACAAAGGTAACACAAAGAATAAATTTAAGCTAAGGTAGAGCCAGCATCTTTATTTCTTTAAGAATAACCATTGCAGAAACCAGACCTCTTTAGCTAGTCATTTCTGGCACTGGAAGGAAACTAATAAAAAAAAACCCACAGTAAAATGAAAAATATTAAAAAAAAAAATCACACACAAATACATTGGTCTTAAACAACCCATATCCTTTGTACTTACATGGAAAAATTATATAATACCAGTAGTATGAATAATAAGAATTTACTAAACTTTAGAAATGAAATGACTGTGTTCTATAGACACTTAGATACTGTTTAAGCTTCACACTAGATAATAATTACAATTTAGAAAAAAATAAAGAAATATAAACATTAATATACATAACAAAGAACGATAAAAATAATGAATCTAAAATAATGTCACACTATACATAGTTAAAAACATGGCTTTATTCAAACAAAAACAACTTTTAAAAAGAGTACAAAACAAAATAAAAAATTAAAAAGGTAAGGTTGGTGTAAATGAAAATAAATTTTAGTAATCATATATAAAGAAAAGAAGAAATAGCATAAAATTTGATACCCTTTTAACACAGAGACGTTAAGAATAAATATATGATCCTGAAATTTAAGAACATAATCAGAAGCTATTTATACCTTGTGTTGGGACGCCCACGCCTATTTGGCTATAATGGACTATTCCATTACTATGTAAAGTAATGGTGGCATCTACGTGAGGAGAGTGTGCCGAGCAGCCGTATCGACAAGTCAGTCATAGACTTCCAGTGACGACCCGGAAGTACCCATTGCTCATACTACGTCTTACGACGGTTGAGACGATTAACCTTTATTCTTGTATTGGATACTAATAACCTTTGTAAATACTATTTTCACGGAATACAGCAATTAACCTATTCCTGTTGTTGAGTTATTTATTCTTACTCATGACACAACACCTTGTAAGTTAAAAAAAACCTCACTTTTGAAAATAAAAACTTTTCCCTTTAGTTACCCTAAAAATGATCACTTGAGTCATAGTAAAAATATGCTTCTGAAACATGGGAAATTTTGTGTTGCAAAAATGTTAAATTAATTATATTTCAATAATAATAACATATATATATATATATATATATATATATATATATATATATTGATGCATGTTTGATTAAATAATATAGACAAGTGTTGTCGATTTATTTTATGTAAATGTTTTTCATATCGTCTGATATGCTTAATAGCATTATCGTTGAAAGAGGAAAGATCACCACAATATTGATACATGTTTTTATTTAATCCTTTCTGAGCTTTAGGCTTACATCAGCCATTATCAAAGATGAAAATAGTGTTGAATTTAACGGGCAGTTCGAGGACGAACGGTAGTAGTCGTCTATTTTGTTTGTGTGGAGGATTAGCGAACACGTGCGTGCATGCTGGAAGTGAAAATCGCACAACAGCTTGTGGCGTCTCACATGACCACGCGAGAGTGGGGGCGAGAAGTATTAAGTATGGAAAGCCATTGGCATAACCAATCACTTCTGTTATCTATTATAGGCATTTTTATATATTTATATTCTAGATTTATGATCTTGAGCTAGTGGATGGCAGAGCGAGGTTTGGGTGGTGTAACAGGAGAAAGCGTGCTAAAAACCACCAGGGATAGGGAGACGTGGAGGACCATGAGCGACTACGTCCTGAAAGGACAAGGCACATAGAAGAAGAATATATATGCCAACTTTTTATAAGAAATTATAATGTGGGTATAAAGTGGGGAATCAATTTTATATTATAATCAATATATAAACTGATCCCTCATTTTGTGGTCATGTTAGTTTCTATACATTTGTATTCTAGATTTATGATCTTGAGCTAGTGGATGGCAGAGCGAGGTTTGGGTGGTGTGACAGGAGAAAGCGTGCTAAAAACCACCAGGGATAGGGAGACGTGGAGGACCATGAGCGACTACGTCCTGAAAGGACAAGGCACATAGAAGAAGAATCTTAATGAGATTGGCATATATATATATGTTGACGCATGCTTCATTAAATAATATAGATAAGTTTATCGACTTATGTAAATGTTTTTCATATCATCTGATAAGCTTAATGGCATTATCGTTGAAAGAAGAAAGAAAATCCCAATATTGATACATGTTTTTATTTAATCCTTTCTGAGCTTTCGGCTTACATCAGCCATTATCAAAGATGACAGTTGTATTGAGTGTATTAAGCAATACAATTGTCATCTTCGATAATGTCTAGTGTACGCCGAAAGATCAGAAAGCATTAAATAAAAAACATGTATCAATATTGGGATTTTCTTTCCTCTTTCAACGATAATGTCATTAAGCTTATCAGACGATATGAAAAAAATTACATAAAATAAGTCGACAAAACTTGTCTATATTATTTAATGAAACATGCGTCAATGACAAAATGCTTGTATGTGGATGACTAATATATTATGGTCTCATTACAACTGAGCTCTCTGGAGAGGAAAATTTTAAAAACAGTTACCACTTCAGCGATTTACGCGTTACTTTTCAGCAATGAATTGAGTTCTTCCGGTGACTGGCCTGTGTATATTTCCCTTTTCTAATTCTATATGCCTATGGCTTCGTGAGTAGAGACTCTAACTGACACCAAATCGGTCGAGTTTCAATCCTGGTCAGAAGCAAGTAGATGTCTAACTACACTGATGAGTTGTGATACAGCAAAACAAGCTTGTACGTGGGTGACAAACATATATATAAATATATATTGTAATTTTATATATGTATTGTAATTTTGTTAACATATATATATTAATGCATGTTTTGCTAAATAATATAGACAAGTTTTGTCAATTTATTTTATGTAAATTTGTTCATATCGTCTGATAAGCTTAATAGCATTATCAATGAAAGAGGAAAGTAAAACAAAATATCGATACATGTTTTTATTTAATCCTTTCTGAGCTTTCGGCTTACATTAGCCATTATCAAAGTTCACCAATCCTCCACACAAACAAAATAGACGACTGCTACTATCGTTCATCCGCAAACTGCCTGTTACAACCAACACCGTTTTTATCTTTGGGTAAGAGTTCTATAACGCTAGGGGTGTACATTCTGGAGAAGTAGATATCGACTGAAAAACAGAAAGCCGAATTTAAATTCTCGCTGAATTCATTGCATTAACTTATGCACAAATGCCCTTAAGAAAAGTATTAATCTCTCTCCAGCTATGGGTTAAATAGCAGGTTAGACCGAGTTCTTTAGCCTTGGTTGGCAATCATTCTACCGCAGAAACTAATGGCAACCTACTGCAGGAACATTATCTACCTACTCAGTCATGTCTCTTTTGAGACATTATCGTCCCAGCGTGTATCACATATGGCATTTAACTAACTGATAAATTTATAGATGCTTTGAAGTCAGGATTTTAGAAGTTTTTCATTAAAGTTTCTTTTACATTGTTTGTTAATATTTCTGTCTCAACATATTTTTTTTACTACAACAAATGAATACAATGATATGAACTGCTTTTGTCTTTACACTTTTTATTTGGCAAATCACTTTCATAGTAAAAAAATAATGAATGTTACAGAGAGCACTTAATATGCTTTTAATATGCAGTGCTAATTAGTTTAATTAATTAGTTTAATTTAATATGCAGTGCTAATCTAATGAACAGGCAACTCGATTCAAGGATAATCCCAGTCTCAAAGATAGCATTCAGATGAACAAAGCTTATTGGACATTGCTTATACTACCCAGAAGAAATTGCATCAAAACTCATTTTAGGACAATCATCTACCTACAGAACTAAAGAATGGGTTGGAAAGCCATAATGTTAGCAGTGTGCATGGCCAGGAAGTTTTTCCTGTCTGAAACAATCCTGCACATATACAAATCTACCATTCACCCGTACATTGAATACAGCTGCCATATCTGATCGGATGCTCCCCCTATCCACCTAGGTCCTCGACAAAATCCAACAGAGAATCTGTAATGTGATCAATCCTGACTTGGCAGCTCAGATACAGTCACTTTCTCACCAGCGCAATGTGGCTTCCCTGTGTCTCTTCTATAAATACTTTCACGGCTTCTGCTCTGATGAACTTAGCTTGGGGCTATATGATTATTAAAAAAAAAAATTTCTATACTATTACAATGTGGATATAAAGTGGGGGATCAGTTCTACATTACAATCAATATATAAACTGATCCCTCATTTTATGGCCAGAGTCATTCGTCTCTTACCATCCACCTGTGCATTGAATACTGCTGCCATATCTGGTTGGGTGTTCCTGCTATCCACCTAGGGGTCCTTGACAAAATCCAACGAAGAATCTGTAATGTGGCAGCTCAGATACAGTCACTTTCTCACCGGCGCAATGTGGCTTCCCTGTGTCTCTTCTACAAATACTTTCATGGCTTCTACTCAGATGAGCTTAGCTCACTGGTACCCCCTATATATGAATTTGCTCAAGCCACAAGATTAGCAACTAGGTCCCACCCATTTACTGTAAAACCAATAAAATGTAAATGCATTCTACTCCATCAGCTTCTTCTCTTGCATTTCCCACCTTTGAAATTCCCTTCCATTTACTTGCTTTCCTGACAGCTACAATCTTTAAGAATTCAAATGTAAAGTCAATAGTCATCTAACTCTCTCTCTCATGCTCCGTTCTTCATCCACTCCACTCTCATGAGTATTCTCATTCTTCTCCTACCCTCTTCCTGACACCTCCTGTAACCTGTCACTCTTTCTCATAACTTTCCTCCTATGTAACCTCCTGCTCAACAGTGGCAGTAAAATGATTTGCTTGGGGCGACACGATTATAAAAAAAAAAAATAAAGATCTACAGAATAATGAGATTAAAAATCTGGGTGATCTCAAAATATCTATAATGGATTTGGACAATTGAAGACAATATACAGAGATGGAGACTCAGACAAAATGAATAAAAGAAATGAAAATAACATTTTTGAACAAGAGGTTGAGCACATTTTAAATATTTTTAAAAACAGACTGAAATACTCATTGTATATTTAATTAGAAGTATATCCTAAAACATTTATCAGCATCAACTGGTTAACACTAATTTGCTGAAAACATTGTCTTAGCACTGAAATCTGAGTATGCAATAAAAAAAAAAAATGGAGACATTTTTAGATAATTCAGTCTTCCATAAGATTTTGAACAGATTTATTCCTTGTTTAGGAAAATATTTGTGATTCCTTCTGAAGATTTTGCATTCTCTTTCACTCCCAGTATCATTTTGCATGGAATGAATTGATTTTGAAAAAATTAAAAAATATTTTTCATTTTTAAATGGATTTGTCTTTTAATCTGATATTATTACTATATATATATATATATTGTAATTTTGTTATTACAATGGTTTATAAAAGCATAATATCACTACACAAAAATGTTCATGTTTCAGATCAAAGCTATGTATTCATTCACTTTTTTGTAATATATATATATATATATATATATATATATATATAGAGAGAGAGAGAGAGAGAGAGTGTGTGTGTGTGTGTGTGTGTGTGTGTGTGTGTGTGTGTGTATTTCTGAGATGAGGTAATATTTATATTATTTACATTGTTGTCCTCATCTGTATTACCATGTTTACGACATTTCGGCCATTGTACTCTCCAGCCTTCTTCACCTTGGCCACTGAAAAAGTTTAACAGGATGTCTACTTCAAAGGTTTTTGTCTATTCTTCTGAGATAAGGCAATATTTGCATTATTTACAATGTTGTCCTCATCTTTATTACCTGAGCGGACAACAGTCAAAACATCATGAATATGAATAAAGCAATAAAAGATGAGGACAATAGTCCAAATAATGTTATATATATATATATATATATATATATATATATATAGTATTGTAACTAAGTTGTTGAACTCGTAGGTTTATTAACCTTTTGTTCATGCATTTACAAATGTAGAGCGTTATACTGTAATGGTTGTTACAATGTTTTTATAAATTCATAGTATCACTACACAAAAATTTTCACGTGCGTTTCGAAGCCGGGCCCATTATGTTGTTGGCTTCATCTTCAGGTGATTTTTTAGAAATGAGAATTATCCAGTTGAAAAGCCAGTTTATTTGTGTTGGATTTGTTTTTTTTGGGTGTTAGAGGGGTTGGTCCATATTTTGAGTTCTGTTGACCTTTTTAAGGTCTTAGGGTTAAGTGTTTGTTTGTGGCTGAGTTCAGGATAGGCTAATCTATTAATCTTGTGAGGGCTGATGCTGCTGGCGCCTTGTGTGTTGTTATTTGGTTTAGGGGTTGGTAGGTGTTGTTTTGTTCTGGGGTTGGTTTCTTCTTAATTTAATTTATGTTATTTTGTATTGGGGTGTGTGCTTTTTTTGTTTTTTTATTTTTTTGTTTTTTATAAAATATATTTTTTATAAAATATATTTTTCATAAAAAATATTTTATAATATTCTATAATATTTAAAATATTCCATAATATTATAAAATATAATATTTTATAATATTTAAAAAAATATATTTCTTTTATAAAATCTATCCTTTATAAAACATATTTTATAAATATAAAATATATTTTTATTTAGTAAAGTTTTGTAATTTGCTTGAAGCATTGAGTAAAATAGTTGCATGTGTTATGTCTTGAAGGCTGTCACAATGCGTTGAATGAAATAAAAGAAGGTCGGGAGGTGTTTGTATGACCTGTTTATTATTATTGATATTTCGAGAATATAATCTCATCATCAGAATGACAGAGAAATCCTCAGAATGACCGTGCTTTTTAGCTACCCATCTATGAATGGCTGGCTTTATCCACTGCTGCTGTACATGTGTGCATGTTTGTATGTGTGCGTGTGTGTGTGTGTGCGAGTGTGTATCTGTGTGTGTTCTAGTTGTTTTTTTTTATGGTCTAATGGTGTGTGTGTGTGTGTGTATGTGTGTGTATTCAAGTCGGGGTTTTATTGGTCTAATGGAATCAGTTTGTAGGATCTGGGAGTTGATGTGACTTTGACCGGGTCAAAGAATATCACTTTCATTGCTGTTGTCTTATCTGTCTGATTTATCTGGTGGTGTTTGCTCGCTGTGTGCGCTGTAATTGAATCTACTTTATTTTGTATATATATCTGCGTGTGTGTGTGTGGGTTCTGTCCTGGTACTGGTTTGTTATGAGCACCTCTGCTACTACAGCCCGGGCCGGGGGAGAAAATGTGTTAGCATGGTTATTGTAACTATTTTTTCTGTGTGTACAGGCTAAGTGTAGTATTGTAATTAAATCTACCTTATTTTATTTATCTGTGTGTGTGTGTGTGTGTGTGTGTGTGCGTGTGTGCTTTAGCCTGGTTAGCGGTTTGTTATAAGAGAAGGAAGAAGTGTGTGTGTGGTTATTGTTACTGATTGTGTGTGTGTGATCTTTGTTGTTGTGTTAAGTGCATGTTGTGTGCGTCTTGTTGTTGTCTATACTGTTATGTAATCTAGGTTTAATTCTTGGCGACTATTAATTGGCGGTTGTAATTTAGATATTATTAGGGACTCTTTAATGCGTAGGTTACCTATGTTGCGTTCCTTAGCCAAGATATTAACGGTTATGGTTTTGTCCTTATTTTTGCATTTTTTAAAATATTTTTGGAATGACGACGCTTGCGTGTGTAAATGTTCTTTTATTCTGTGTAGATACCTTGTAGTGCTGCCGACATAGAATGCATCGCATTTGGTGCATTGTATGCGGTATACGACATATACCTGGTGGCATATACCGGTGCCTGCAATAGGGCAGTTGGTTAGTGTGCATGTGGTGTTGTTATTTGTTCTGTGGTTGGGGTTGAGGTGTCTGCGAAGAGTGGGGCCGTAGTGTGCCAGCTGTATGTCTAATCACTCTCTGCAGATAGCTCGACGTATTTTTGATGTTGTGTATTCGCTGAAGTGTGGTAACCTCAGGAAGCAGGTGTTAGATAGGGTGTGGCGCCTTGGGCTCCTACTACCCTTCCATTCTAGGTGGTCCACAAAGGAATGTGGGTAACCGTTAGTCACCAGTGTTTTCTTGAAGAATGCAGTGTGGGTGTTAACGTTTTCACCTTTGCTGCATTTCTTTCGGATACGTGTGAGTTCGTTATTGATGTAGCCGGTGTTAGCGCTGAGAGGGAGGGCTGATCGGTACTGAACAAATATATCCCTGCTGGCAGGCTTTTTGTAGAAATCGGTGTGAACTTCACTTCTAACTGATATTTTAAGCTTGAAGTCCAGCAGTGATAGGCATCCACTGGTATCGGGGTGCTCAATCGTGAAATTAATTTTACCTTCCATTCTGTTGAATGTCGCTGCCATTCTGCTTGCCTCATTGCATGAAGAAGTAAGGATGAGTATATCATCAATATATCTCGTAAAGAAGGCGTATGAATGGCAGGTGCTGAGTGCGTGACGCTCCAGTTGATTATTTATTTTATTTATATAGTTGGTTATTTTATTTATTTATCTACTATTCTGCTGCAACTGCATTATTTTTTGTTGGTGTTGTATAGGGTTTGTTTTCTTTTTCTGTTTATTTATTGGTTGGTTGTGTGTGGTTTTGTGTTTTGGGGGGGTTCTGGTTGGGATGTTTTTTTGTTTACTTAAATTTTAGTGAGAAATGTTTGTGATGTTTGCATATTACTGCTAATTCGTCTCTACGGTTTAATAAATCGTTGCTGTTAGGGTACTGAAGAATGTGTAGTTTTTCACTTAGACATAAAGGGCAGATGCCGTTAAGTGTGTTGCAAGTTCTAGTTTTTTCTAGGATTTTCCATTTTACTTTGGGTTTCTGTTTTGAATCCTTTAGCTTCCAAAAGTATGTGGAAAGGGATGTTTGGATATATATTGATTGTTTAATACTTACTTTTTAGTCCTAATAGGTTTAGACCGGTACACATTTGTATTAAAAAGTGTTCTATACAATTATATTGTAGAACTTTTGAATATTTTTCATGTTTAAATGAGTTATTTTGCTACCTTGGTTTCTACCATGAGTGGTTTCTTCAGGCGATTTTTAATACCATGATTTTAGTTCTTTAAAAACGCCTGAAGACACCACTCATGGTAGAAACCAAGGTAGCGAAATAACTTGTTTAAAAATGAAAAAAAAAAAATTTATATATAAGCTGTGCACATTTTTGGCCTCAAATTTTGCTATGATGAGAGAGGACTGACAAACATTAAAAATCATACTAAACAAAACATTGAGGAATAAAATGTGTGTGTATATATATATATATATATATATATATATATATATATATATACACATAAAAAACAGCCTATTTTCTGTAAGATTTCAAACCACTCAGACTTTGATAACTTCAAAGATCCTTTTTGTAATTCTAGAAGGTCACTTACAATTTTTTTTTTAATTACACAGATTTTTTTTGTTTAAAATGCATGAGAGTTCTTCAAAGCCAGCTACACATGATGCCAATCACTGCATATGAGTTAGTGTAAAATCTTTAGAACCAAAATAGATGTTTTCTGAATGCTTTCTTGAAGGAAAGCATTCATTCCCAGCATTTACAGCTGCTAAGAACATTTTGCATGACAATCTTATTTCTCTTTTCCAGCCCAAATAAGAAACATTAAAATTTATTCCAGAACCAAAAATAGATCCTGCATAATTTTTACACTAATTTTCAAGCAACAACAAAATCCAAAACCCACTCAAGATAGAGAATTACTGAATGAGGTAAGTAAGTGCATAAGAGGTGCATATTATGAGACTATGTAGGATAGATAACAGTTGACTGAATTTAAAGAGTTAAGAGTTTAGTAATCAGAGAAGCATCCTTTCAGGTAGAATTGATAAAAGAATTTTGTGCCCTCCCATTCTATGAATTTTCATAAGTTAGTATTCATATAAAATATAAATTTTGTTGTAACCTCATTATGTACAATAATGGATCATATGCAATATAGATGAACAATTCAACTAGAAAAATTGAAAATAAATACAATGTATCTAAATACAAATTAGAGACCTGTCATAATAGATCCTTCCAGCCTATTGTACAATAATGGATCATATTCAATATAGGTGAACAATTCAACTAGAAAAATTGAAAATAAATACAACGTATCTAAATACAAATTAGAGACCTGTCATAATAGATTATTCCAGCCTATGTACAATAATGGATTATATGTAATATAGGTGAACAATTCAACTAGAAAAATTGAAAATAAATACAACGTATCTAAATACAAATTAGAGACCCGTCATAATAGATGATTCCAGCCTATGTACAATAATGGATTATATGTAATATAGGTGAACAATTCAACTAGAAAAATTGAAAATAAATACATATATATCTAAATACAAATTAGAGACCCGTCATAATAGATCATTCCAGTCTATGTACAATAATGAATCATATGCAATATAGATGAACAATTCAACTAGAAATATTGAAAATAAATACCATATGTAAAACTAAAAATTAACCACTGTTGCACAGGGGGTTACATAAGAGGTGAGTGATGAGACTGAGGGTTCTCCAGCATTCTTAAATACAGGACCAACTGAGGAGGACTTCCAGCAGGCATGGAAGCAAGAAGCAGAGAGGCAGTAGTTGTAGAGTTTGAAGAGGACAGAGGAGAGTTCAGGGACACATTTCTTCAGAACAATGATTCGGATTCCGTCACCTCCACTTGCTTTATGGGGGTCAAGCTTTGAAATTATGTTAGAGACCAGTGAGGGAGTAAAGTAAACATCACTCAGTTGAACCTCAGTTCTAGGTGAGAAGTTGGGTGCAAATCCCACAGCTGAATCAAATGTTGAGTTGGTGAAGAATCTGTGGGCAAAGCATTCAGCCTTGTCCACTGAAGATGTGAGGACCTCAAATTCATTGATTGAAGTACAGATTGAGGACTTACTGTTGTTTAACACATTTTTACAGTGCTGCCAGTAGTCTTTGGAGCTGAACTTACATGATGTTATATGCTGTTTCATTCTTTCAGCAAACAACAACTTTGCATCATTTAGGACCCTCTTGCACTGATTACGAGCAGGGGCAAAAAGGCACCTATTATGGTCAGACGGGTGGCTCCAAAAAAGCCGGAAGAAGTGATTCCTGTAGGCAATAATGGCCAAGCAAGCAGGGAGAACCAGAGGGAGGAATGGGGTTTAAATTGCAATTTCCTAATTGGAATGATAGCATCAATGCTCACTTTAACCCAAGAGGAGACCTCAGACGCAAGGGGAAGACTAAAAACTTTGTTCTAAAGGATATCACACAGGAAATCATGAAATGACTCCCAGTCTGCTCTTTGGTAGGAGTAAGATATTTTGCTTGTCTGGAGGTTCCTGGGATAATGGGGACATGAAAGGAGATATTAACGGAAACCACAGCATGATCAGAGTTGCCAAGAGGGTAAAACTGTATAACATGGCAAGAGTCAGGGATAGAAGTGAGAGAGAGATCTAGCAGTCAGTTCCATTAGTGTTAGGGGGTACCAGTGAGCTATGTTCATCAAAGCAAAAGCCGTGAAAGTATTTGTAGAAGAAACACAGGGAAGCCACATTGCACCAGTGAGAAAGTGACTTTATCTGGGCTGACAAATCGGGATAACTAATCTAATTGGAATGTAGTGAGAAAGAGTGACAGGTTACAGGGGGTGTCAGAAAGAGGGTATGAGAAGGATGGGAATACTGATGAGTGTGGGGTGGATGGAGAAAAGAGCATGAGAGAGAGGATGCAAGTTAGTGAGATAGGAGATGACTATTGACTTTACATTTGAATTCTTGAAGATTGTAGCTGTCGGGAAAGCAAGTAAATGGAAGGGAATTCCACAGGCGGGAAGTGCAAGAAAAGAAGCTGCTGGAGTAGAATTTGCATTTACAATTTATCAGTTTCACAGTAAAAGGGTTGCTAATCTTGTGGCTCAAGCAAATTCATATATAGGGGATACCAGTGAGCTAAGTTCATCTGAGTAGCAGCAGTGAAAGTATTTGTAGAAGAGACACAGAGAAGCCACCATACCACAGTGAGAAAGCGACTGTATCCTAGCTGCCAAGTCAGGATCAGTCATTTTACAGATTCTTCATTGGATTTTGTCAAGGACAACTAGGTGGATAACAGGAGCACCTGACCAGATATAGCAGCAATATTCAATGCATGGGCAGATGGTAGATTTGTATACATGCAGGATTGTTTCAGACGGGAATAACTTCCTGGCCCTGCACAGAGAACCTACCTTCTTAGAAGCAGATTTAGCTATGGATTCTATATAGTTATTCCCCTTGAGGTCTGATGTGAGAGTTAACCCGAGGAGGTGAAGTGTATTATTAACAGGGAGACTAGCCTGATCGATGCTAATGGGCGCTACAACCAAACTAATAGACTATAGTCAAGGACACCTAGGTGGATAACAGGAGCACCTGACCAGATATAGCAGCAATATTCAATGCATGGGCAGATGGTAGATTTGTATACGTGCAGGATTGTTTCAGACGGGAATAACTTCCTGGCCCTGCACAGAGAACCTACCTTCTTAGCAGCGGATTTAGCTATGGATTCTATATAGTTATTCCCCTTGAGGTCTGATGTGAGAGTTAACTCGAGGAGGTGCAGTGTTTTACTTTCAGGGCGACTAGCCTGATCGATGCTAATGGGCGCTACAACCACCAGCTTAAGCTGCTACTTATACGGTAATACTAAGTTCTCTCCTCCTACTCTCTCACTCTTTACTACCCTTCCATTTGGCCAAAGTGAGAGAAAGGCTGAGGAATGTAAAAAGGTAGAGGGGAAGGAAAAACTTGTGGAGAGAGTGTGGTGTAACGGACGAGGATTTAGCTATGGATTCTATATAGTTATTCCCCTTGAGGTCTGATGTGAGAGTTAACCCGAGGAGGTGCAGTGTTTTACTTTCAGGGAGACTAGCCTGATCGATGCTAATGTGCGCTACAACCACCAGTTTAAGCTGCTACTTATACGGTAATACTAAGCTCTCTTCTCCTACTCTCTCACTCTTTACTACCCTTCTGTTTGGCAAAAGTGAGAGAAAGGCTGAGGAGAGTAAAAAGGTAGAGGGGAAGGAAAAACTTGTGTAGAGAGTGTGGTGTAACGGACGAGGATTTAGCTATGGATTCTATATAGCTATTCCCCTTATTATAAAGAAGTTAAAAGGGGAGGAAGAGAAAGAAAAGTCGTAAGACGAGCCGATATGATAAATCATTTTCATATATATATATATATACTGGTTTGTTTTCTTCTCTTCTTCCAAATAATACCTTGCCGTGGTCGTATGTAGGAAGACCAGTACAACCGAGCATACCCGATTTATATCATCAAATAGCCCAAGTGAAGTTGTGATTACTTGCCGTTTTCTGGGGGAACTTATATAATGCACGTCCTAAAGCTAATAGCCATATTTTTTCTGGTTGCGGGCCGGATCATATTTGGTCAGGTCGCCTATCGAAGAAGTCTGTTATTTATTTAGACTCGAAACTTCTAGTGACATAGGAGCAAAAACACTGATGATGCACCTAGATTCGGTACTTAATGGGGTATTCTTAATAAAACAAAAAAAGAGAAGGGAGTTCCACAGAGGGGAAGTGCAAGAAAATAAACTAAATAACTAAATTAAAATATTTCAACAGTAAAAGGGATGCCGATTAGTCTTCTTCTTCATGTGCCGTGTCCCTTCAGGACGTAGGTGATCATGGACTTCCAATTGGCTTTGTCTCTTGTTACTCCTAACCTTCTTGCTATTTCTTCCAAACCCCGCTCTGCCATCCATTAACCCAGGCCTATCAAGTAGGGCTCGTGCTGTTTTCCCCTGTCTCTCATTACCTCTGTCCGTCCTGTGAGTATTAAATTCTCCAGGCCCTCTTTTTGCATTACATGTCCCAGAAACCTCATTTGTCTCTTCTTTATATACTTTGTGGTCGCATGGCTTGAGTGTCCAGAAAGAGAACGGATGAAGTTGTGCCTAATGGTTTCAATCTGTAATCTTACCCGACTTGTGATAATCAACACAGGTTAAGTGAACGGTCTGTGTTTGGTTCTCATTCTACATCCGTCTTGTGAGTATTAAATTTTCCAGGCCCTCCTTCCTCATTACATGTCCCAGAAACCTCATCAGTTTCTTCCTTATATTAAGTATGAATTTTCTCGTCGTTTCCATCCTCTCCAACACCTCATCACTAGTCACATGCTTTATCCATAGAATCCTCAGCATCCTTCTGTAAAACCACATTTCTGCTGCCTCAAGCCTTTCCTTCATCCTTGAGGAGATTGTCCAACATTCATTGTCATACAGAAAAACAGATATCACATAGAAATCCAGCACTGTCTTCTTTGTTTCCAACGAGATTTTCCTCTCTTTCAGTACTCTGGTTAGATTTTGAAATTCGTCCTTGGTCATGCCAATACGTTGTTGGATCTCGACATCACACTTTCTGTCCAGTTGTCAGCATGCTTCCAAGGTATTTAATTTTTTTTACTTGTTTTAGTTTAGTTTTTCTGACATGTAGTTGGCATTTTGGGGTCTTCTTTTTGCTGGTGACCATACATTCAGTTTTCTTGAAGTTTATGCTTAGTGCATGAAGTGGGGGCACCATGGAAAAAAGTTCGTTAAAACAGTTGCCATGAAAATACTTCTGGAAAAGGTAAGTGGAGAAAGTGACTATTATTATGTTAGGCGAATTATCTACTTTCGATGGCCGGATACTGCCAAAGCCGCTCCATGAGATATTTGAAGCAGCAAAATTTAGGTTCTACAGAAGGATGCTGAGCATACCATGGACCGAACATGTGAGCAATGAAAAAGTTTTAGAGAAACAAAAAGAAAATATATTTGACATAAGGAAGAGACAGTTGAAATGTCTATAGCACATAATGAAGAAAGAGGGTTTAGAAAATCTGACACACACAGGACAGATTGAAGGTAAGAGGGACAGAGAAAAACAATGCTTGGCATATTTAATGATCTTGAGTAAATGGATTGCTGAATAGGGTTTAGAATAAATAGCAGAAAAATGAAATTTATTAAGAGCTACAAGGGACAGGAAGTCATGGAGAGCTGATGCCCTTAGGGGACATGGCATATGAAGAAGAAGAATCTGGCATCGGAATTTAAACTCGTTTCACCGATTCATCTTCCCGTATTGATAACCATTGCACGCAATATTTATCTGCCTCCCCACATAGGCAGAATGCGGCACAAGGCCATTTTAAAGTGGGGTCTCTGAGCTCAGCCAAAATTATCCCATGGGCCCTGCACAAGGGTTACTCCTGCTCGAATGCAGTGAGTAAAGCAGTTGCCAACCAGTCTGAGCCAAGACTGGTGGCTCTCTGCCCAAAGGCAGAGACACCGACAGTCAGAGCAATACCCGCATATCGTATTTACATCATATAAGTCACAGGAGATGGATTTCAAATCCCACAGCTCGTCAGTTAGTACAGATAGAGAGAGAAATAAAGAACAAATGTCTCTTTGAAAGCATTCTGCTCTACTTAAAGTGGAAAAAGCTGTTTACAATTATAGATATATAACTACGAATATTAAAAGAAGTAATTTTTCAAAATAAATGTGTCAAAAAAATTTGACGATTCAGTGAAGCCGAAAAACAAACGGTCTGTTGAACATCAGAGTCGAATGAGTAAATCTAGTCGACCACAACATTGTGCGCATTCTTTCTCTTTTACTTTGAGTAGAGGAATGGTGTAGTAATAGATTTGGGAATCGGAGAGCCGAGTTCAAATTTCTAGTTCATTGCATTCACTTATATTCTAATATCCTTGGAAATGGTATAAATCCATCTCTTCCACCCTACAGCTTGGTCGTAAACAACTCTGAATTCCAACCAACTTTTAGAAGTTCAACACATACTGCCTTGTATTAATTAAGGTATTAATCAGTCTCTTCCCTCCAGTTATGGGTTAAATAACAAGACAGATTTGGTTCTATAGCCTTGACTGTCAAGCAATGGCAACCTACTGCAGGATAATCTTCTGCCCATTCAATCATGTCTCTTTTGAGACATGATCGCTCAAAGCGTGTATCACGCATGGCGCTTAAATGACTGATTAAATATGATAGTTGGAAACATGATTAAGGCATCAACTGGACATAAAGTAGGGGATCGGTTTTATATTGTTATAAAGTAATAAACTGATCCCCTATTAATTACTACTTAATAATATAATACATCACCTCCCCCACTAGCTATGAGTCACATAACAGGACAGATTGGGTTCTATAGCCTTGGCTGGCAACCAGTTTACCGCAGAAAGCAATGTTAACCTACTGTGGGATAATCTTCTGCCCAGTCAATCATGTCTTTTTCGAGACATGATCACTCAAAGTGTGTATCACGTATGGCACTTAACTGATTGATTGAATATCATAGTTGGAAATGTGATTAAGGCTTCAACTGGGCATGAAGTAGGGGATCGGTTTTATATTGTTATAAAGTAATAAACTGATCACCCTTTAATTACTACTTAATAATATAATACATCACCTCCCCCTCAAGCTATGAGGCACATAACAGGACAGATTGGGTTCTATAGCCTTGGCTGGCAACCAGTCTACCACAGAAAGCAATGGCAACCTACTATTATCATAGATGTCCATCACTAGCCTCTACTTTTCCCATTTTTCAATAACTGATTTCAGGACATAGGAGATCAGGAGATCATGGCCCTCCACATCTCCCTATCCCTGGTGGCTCTTAGCACGCTTTCTCCAATTACACCACGCAGCCCCCGTACTGTCATCCACATGCTCAAGCCTATAAATCTACAATAGACATGTACAGAAACTAGCATGGCCACAAAATGAGGGATCAGTTTATATATTGGTTATAAAATAGAATTGAACTTCCATTTTATACCCACATTATAATTTTTTTATAAACAGTTGGCATATATGTTATTCTTCTATGTGCCCTGTCCTTTCAGGACGTAGGCAATCATAGCTTTCCACGTCTCCCTATGTTTGGTGGCTCTTAGCATGCTTTCTCCTGTCACACCACACAGCCCTCGTTCCGTCATCCACCTGATCAGGTCCTTCAAATATGTTATCCGCTGCTTTTTCCCCTCCCCCTTTTCCCCTCTACCTGGCCTGATAGTGTCAGGTTTTCCAAGCTCTCTTTTCTCATTGCATGTCCCAGAAACTTGAGCTGTCTCTTCCTGATGTTCAGTATTAATTTTCTTTTCGTTTCCATCCTTTCCAAAACCTTGTCGCTTGCTTAAAGTACTTCATTGATGGCTTACCATCTGAAACGAAGCAGTTCTGAGAATGGCATCTATTGGAAAACAGTGAAATTTTATTCAAGGTCCTAATACACCCTCCACACATATATATATATATAATTATATAATTAAATTTGTTATACAATTAAAAATTAAAAATACATTGTGACATGGAAATTTCTATCTTTCGAGATTTCTATCTCGTCATCAGGCAGTGTTAGATGTTAGTTGTGAAAATAACTTTCATGAATGAAATTTTCCGTGTCGCAATGTATTTTTAATTTTTAATTGTATATCAAATTTAATTATTTAATTATATTATGCTCTACAATATTTATTGTATTGAGCACTTTTTAAAAATAAGTACATGCCAGAGAACTCAAAATCGTAAAACCTTGGGTCTTCTTTACCTGGATTTATATAAGTAAATAACCTAAAGAGGCAAAAAACCTACCAAGGTTTCACCTAACCGGATCTTCAGGGAAGGTTGACCAACCTTCCATGAAGGTCCGGTTAGGTGAAACCTTCGTAGGTTTGTTGGCTCTTTAGGTTATTTACTTTGTCTGCTCTGCTTATGTATTGGTCGCTTTATTGTTATAGATTACTCATCTCGGATTTTTTCTTTGGGCTATGTACTTTTGTTATATATCCATAAATAACAAACACGTATATATATAAAAATATATCATAATATTTTTTATTAACGACGGACCGTGTCGCCTAGGAACAGAGAGTGAGAGGGAGCGCTCTTCCAAGGTTGACAGGGGTGACGACGGGAGTGTAGCCTCTCTGCTTACTCGTCTAGCTTCTTCCTCGACTTCTCGAGACTGTCTTCTTCGACTTCTCTGTTTCGACTTCTGACTTCGACTGTGACTCGACTTCTCTTCTACTGTCGAGGCTGGAGACTCGTCAAAACTGATTTCCAGACTGTGTTTTTCGCAGTCTTTATATATCTTCCAAAAGCGGAAATTGTTTCTTCCGGTTTTTTCTTGATCACGCGACGCCTACGCGACGCCTACGTAAATTCTCAGAGACCCTGTCTATTTCCGCTCTGCCGGAAATAGGGTCAAAGTGACATCCACTACTTTTCATCAACCGGGAACGCCCACGCTTCCTCAGCCTTCTTCGGTCGGGCCAGATTATTATATTACACTTTGACTAATGTTCACGTGCTTAGCTCTTTCTTTTTTTACAACTATTTTTTCTTTCCATGCATACACTTGGAGGGTTTTTCAAAACAAGTATAATGATAAGTTTACATTTATATATATATACTAGCAGTATAGTCCGGTGTTGCTCGGGCGTAATGAAAGCTTTAAAACTAATCCATGATCCTGGAGCTCAGACTCTTTAGATGTTGGCACAAAAGACTAAAAAGCAATAGTCGTTTCCAGTTAAAGTGAAACCATAGACTGAAAGAAAAATGAATGGATATAAGTCAAATTTTGATTTCCTAGTATCGATAACAAATAAGTTTTTTTCGTCGTAAACTGAATTTTGAAGGCTAAATAAGTCCTCTGAGTAAATGGTATCATGGCTGAGACTAAAAACTACAACCATACCTACTTAGAGCATACAGGCAGATAAACAGACACACACACAAGCATCGATTTTCTGTACTATTGTATGAACTGCAACCTTGAAACTTCTGAATATCGTTTCTTATGTCTTTGTCTATGGGTGTATCAAATTTGATTAAAATCGGATCACTTCTTCTATAACCCGAGTTTTTCGATTATCGATTTTCGATATTTACTGGGGGTACCTGGACACAAAACCTAGCTAAGGGCACTCGCAGACGCTTATAGTACAACTGTGTAAATTTTCAAGAAAATCGGTTCAGCCATTTTGGAGTCTACAGGTAACGGACACACACAGACACACACAGACACACACACACACACACACACACACACACACACACACACAGAGACAAAGTTCCATTTATAAATAAAGTTTATATATATATATATATATATATATATATATATATATATATATATGTTAATTTTAATTACAATAAAATAGGTCTTTTAAGATAGTCTTCAATATCCTACATACACATAGTGATATATATGATACCTTGTTGTTGGGAGAATCTTAGTAAAATGTGACAAAGATACACATAACGCGCACGCACACACACACACATATACTCACACACATGCACATATGTGCTTTAGGACATGTATTATATATACACCACTGGCCATAATTATTAGGCCACTCCAGTTTTTAAAAGAAATGATGTATTTCATACTATTTTTAGTATTTATTGCCATGTAGATAATTAGAGACAGGGAGAGAGGGAGAGGGGGGGAGGGGGAGAGGGGGAGAGAGATATAGAGAGGGAGAGAGAGGGAGAGAGAGAGAGGGAGAGAGAGAGAGGGAGAGAGAGAGACAGGGAGAGAGAGAGGGAGAGAGAGAGGGAGAGAGAGAGAGGGAGAGAGAGAGAGAGAGAGAGAGAGAGAGAGAGAGAGAGCAGTGTTTTGCTCTTCCTTTTGCTTTTATTTCTTGGGGTGAAAGGAAAGTGGGTAAAAGAAGTGCCTTTTAATTCTGTCAACTTTTAACTTATCAAGGGATGGTTTCAATGACTCCCGACATGCCTCAGCTAAACATATGTATAATGTATTAAAGACGCTGTAATTTTCTTTCTTCTTACACATGTATGGAAGACTAATCTAAACTTATTTATAAATGGAACTTTGTCTCTGTGTGTGTCTGTGTGTGTGTGTGTGTCCATATAACAGACTTATATATTTAGACAAATTCATACATTTAACAAATTTATATATTTAACACATTTTAAATTAATAAAATATTTTATAAAAATGTATATATTTAATTTGGCTGTTTAGATTTTATGGCATACCAACCACCACGGGTTATCTGAAGCCAAATCCAGCCTTCATACATCATATGTAGGTGTATTACATATACAAGATTTGCAAACGCACATTCGATAGAACTAAGTTTTGGAATATATGGCTTCTGCTCCGATGAGCTTAGATCACTGGTGCCGCCTAAGCATGAATTTACACGAGATACTAGATTAGCAACTAGGTCCCACCCTTTTACAGTTAAACAAATAAGATGTAACCGTAAATTCTACTCCAACAGCTTCTTTTCTCGCGCTTCCCGCCTGTGGAACTCCCTTCCACAAGTCTGCTTTCCCGACAGTTACAATCTCCAGGTGTTTAAATGTAGGGTCAATAGACACCTCCTATCACACTAACTCCCAATTATTCTGAGAACACTCTCCTCTACCCAACCCTCATTCTCGGTATCCTTACCCGCTTATCACCCACCTCTGACATTTCCTATATTTAACCATCCTTTCTCCACTCCATGTAGCCCCCTGCACAGTAGTGGCAGTGACATGCCTTGCTCGAGGTGAAACGCTTATATATAAAAAAGCCTACTTAGACGTAGAAAATTTCTTTTTTTAATGTTACAGTAAAATACAAAGTAGGGGATCAGTTTTATATTATAATCAATATATAAACTGATCCCTAATTTTGTGGCCATGCTAGTTAATATATATATCTATATTCTACATTTACGTGCAAATGGATTGCAGAGCAGGGTTTGAGACAAGAGGCGGTTGTTCAGAGCTACAAGGGATAGGGAGATGTGGAAGGCCATGATTACTTACGTCCTGAAGGGACACGGCATATAGAAGAAGAAGAAGCCTACTTAGACGTAGAAAATTTATTTATTAATTTTACAGTAAAATACAAAGTAGGGGATCAATTTTATATTATAATCAGTATATAAACTGATCCCTCACTTTGAACGGACAAACAAACAAGGTACCTACGAAAGGCTACCAACTCGAAGAGAAAGTTTTTTTTCTGCATGTTTCGAGATAATAAAACTTTGTGGTAAATGGGAAAAGAGTAGGAAATACGGTCTATATAATTAAAGGTCCCCAGTTTATTCACAAAAGACATTTAGACCAAATTAGGAAACATCTGTCAGATGACGCTGATAGCTTTCTTACTGGAGACAAAGAAGTCATGGATGTCATTTACGGTACTTTTGACATACCAATTCTGCAAGTTTAAGGAGAAAAAGAAAAATGACGGTCTTTATCGTTGTTAATCCACAGAGAAAAAAGGTATTACGACTACTGCGGAGTTGATGCTTAGGAGTGGGGTGCTATGGTAATTTATCCATGCACACATGAACTCTTATGGAATGTTATGGCTTTTACTGCTGGGTTGGTTCTTTGCCTAAACATCCCAAACTTGTTGAATGGATTTTGCTGCTGAAATAAATAGGCAAAGAGAAAAGGAAAGATACAGAGACACTAGAGGGACAGTTTGGACACTGATTTTATTTTTGGTTCCAATGACCTCTTGTTGTGGAAATTCCTTCCCAAACAGTTTGGCACGTCTTTACCATCCAAAGTCCAACAGAGAAAGAGCTTGAGTTTATTTTTGGCACCAGGAGGCCTCTCTTTTTTGCGCATGCGTTAATTGTCTTTCCTGTCAAAGGACTCCTGGGAGATTTTTATGTTTATTTTATTTCATACTTTTATTTTATTTTGTATTTTTATTTTATTTCATAGTTTTTAATTTATTTTGTATTTTTATTTTATTTAGTGTCTTTTTATTTTATTTCGTATTTTTATTTAATCCCTACACTCTTCCAGCTATAAATAAGCAGCAGTGTCTATTTGTGTAAGAAGTCTATCCCAGCAGATAGCTCTGACAGCTGGATTAAACAGTCACACTGGGGACTTTTTCATTTTGTATATGTTTGTACAGCTGTTCTTTGTTAATATATCTGTTTAACTCTGTTCCTTCTTTTTGTTTGTATTTCTGGCCCCTAACAAGGCCACAACAATTACATTTTTACATTACACGAGAACCGTGATCTGTTTAAAAAACTGTTTTTTTTTTCATCAGTTCACAAAGTCATCAACGTATTAGTATGCTTTACTACTCTGACGAGCATCCTCATCTAGGTTGTTTGTGTAGTCATTTGGATTACTTCTATTGTTGTGTGGGTAGGAAAATGGATATCAGCATGGAGAGTAAAGCCAGAGAGCTTAGTTCAAATTCCAAATTATTATTTTCTCACTTTCACACTAATGCCCTTGGTAAAAGCATGAACCTATATCTTCTGCGAGAGGTCTTGGATTTGTTTGCCCCTAATTTTGTTACATGTTAAGTGTAAAAAAAGGAAAAACAATGATTGACCAAAACTCAGAGTTAAATCACATACAAATATTTAATTTACGATAAACACAAAATGATATATATACAAAATTGACAATTTTTTTCATTCAAAACAGAAACGTAAAGTTTACTACTGGCAGGCGAAGTGTTATGAAGGGGAAGGAAGGGTCAGTATCTTTACCTAGTTAAGTTAGTGAAGTTAAGTGCAATACTTTTTGGAAATCATTAAATGTGTATATAAAGAATAATTATTAGTTTAGTCAATGAAAGAGTCAAAAATATCTATTTACCCATATAGTTCCATGAGGTTTTAGTTGGTTGGCAACTTTTCTTAGAGATTCTTATGGCTGGATGAACAGATCCACAAATCAGGCCGGAGTTGATAATGTCAGCAAATTCTGTTAACAACTCACTACTCTCTTCCCAAAACCTATTTTTATTTGCATATTTCTAGAATCCTTTAGAAGTCTCTAGATTTTACTCAAATTTTCTCGGACATTCTAGCATCTTCCAAACGTTCTATTTCTAATTTCCTTATTTTTACGACTTTTGAATTAAAACTTTTTTGTAAAAACAAGTAGGACTCAATAGAATCCCTTACGACAACTTTTTCGACATTATTATTATTATTATTATTATTATGTAGGAAATATTCTCTCGCAAATAACTAGAATATCGTGCCAGAAAAAGAAAATGCTGACAAGTCAACTCGCCAGTACAATATCGCCAACTGCTATCCACCTAACCAGTTAAACCTCCTTTTCGCTTCAAGAACGACTGCTTTTATTGGCCGATCAATTTTTTCCATTGGCCAACAACACAGAGAGGATGCCAAAGATTTGCATACACTCCCATAGCGACTCCTGTGGCGGACTTGTTTTGGGTCTGTAATTTTCTTTTTCGCCGCATTTTACATCGTAGTATTAATGCAACGCGCTGTCGCTTGGTTTGACGAGGTAAGTCGCCATTTTCTTCACAATATATTATTATTATTATTATTATTATTATATATAAATGCATCCTCGTAACATCTTAACTATTGGTTAAAAAACAGGGTAGACTGGTTACTATAGCTTTGGGGAACAACCAGTCTAAAAGAAGGAGAACTCTATATTCAAACCATGGAGAAAGCAAATGGTAAACCTCTCTCCTATATTTCCCAAGAATACATGGCAATTCACAGGAAATAAAGAAAAGGAATCTCGAGAAAATTATGGCAAATTTTTTATCATCGTACTTGGCAATCTTATTGGGATTTCAAGCCCAAACTTTTTATTCATTATGCTGGGTTTGGGATATATTACTTTCATCCTGTTTTGCAAGCTTTGGGGATATTATATATAAGTGGATGTATGCACAAACACCCTTGTGAAAAGTTATGGGTTAAATAATAGGACAGATTGGGTTCTATAGCCTTGACTGGCAACCAGTCTACCGCAGAAAGCAATGATAAATTGCGAGATAATCTTCTGCCCAGTCAGTTATGTCTCTTTCAAGACATGATCACCCAAAGTGTGTATCACATATGGCACTTAACTGACTGACTGAATATAATAGTTGGAAACATGATTAAGACTTCTACTAGACATAAAGTGGGGGATTGGTTTTCTATTGTTATGAAGTAATAAACTGATCCCCCACTCATTACTACTTCATAATATATTACATCACTTCCCTTCCTAGCTATGAATCAAATAGCAGGACAGCTTGGTTTCTATAGCCTTGGCTGGCAACCAGTCTACTGCAGAAAGCAATGGCAACTTACTGCGGGATAATCTTCTGCCCACTCAGTCATGTCTCGAAAAAGACATGATCGTCCAAGCGCGTATCACTTTTGGCACTTAACTGACTGATATAACAGCAATTACACTGGTTTATGACATGAGAGCTTCAAAAACCAAAAACAGAAAAATTTTGCTAATTTAGAGGTACTGGAAATAAAAGTGATATTCAAAATTGCTGGTTGACGAGAGATTTCAAGATATGGTACTAATGTTATATGAATATTTCATTAAAATTTTGGTCCTTGCTAGATTAATTATTCTTCTCCTAATAACCTTATTATACATAATTACTCTCCTATCAAACTCGTTCTGAGTTTCCCAAACTATGAGTCGTGGCCCACTGGTAGGTCGCAAGCGGAATGTAGATCGTAAAAAGTTATACTAGAATTAAGTATTAGCTTCGATTAAACACTGTTTAAAACTCGGGTTTTCATTGCCAGGCTGTTGTCGTATCAAACAGTATGTTGTTTTGACGAGCTTAACAAATCAGGGTTATTCATGCTCTCAATTTAATCATTCATCGTTGTAAAAAGGATATCAATTTTCATCTGTTCATATAAACAATATTTTTTATGTTCTTTCATATGTTTTTACCCAGTAAATTTGAGTAGGTAGCCATAAGCTGTGGTCATGATTAGTGGGCCGTGATTTTAAAAAGTTTGGGAACCCCTGATCTAGTTATTATTCTCCTTTCCACTCAGGTTTTCACACATTTAACTGACCTGTAAAAACATGCCCATGAATGTCAGTTATGTGTGTGGCAAAGTGACTTGTGCATCTCAAAAGTGAAATATAGCACCCTGTTGTGACAAAAGCTTACCAACTATATTTTGGAGGGAAAAGTGGAGACTATTAACACTTCTTTTCTAGCAATTATAACATTAAGTTTTGCTTAGGCTTCTTGCCGTGACGTCTGTTAGGAATAATCTTGACTGATTGCTTTTTAATATAGGTTATCCGTTTGCTTTCTATTTGGCTTCATTGAGTATTGGGATATCACTACCAGTGTCTAGTTGCATTTTTACATCCACATTATTAATTTTCATGGACTTAAATTTTCTTTTGTTTTCTGTGATTATTTTTCCATCGCAGTGATTTTTTTTTTGCAAGAACTTTTCCTTGCTTTAGTTTTACAGTGTGACTTTTTATGCCCTACTTTTCTATATTTCAAATTCTTAAAGGGACAGTCGTCTCCGAGATATAACCTTACACATCATTTTCCAAATTTTTCTTTTGCTTTTGTGCATGCAAATTGTTTTTCTTCACTTTTTCAGAATCGCGTCTCAAATTTAGGATTCCCTGACATTTGTTTTGTTTTTAATCATCTCACCCCAAGTAAAGCATTCTACTGCCCCTGGGAAAGAGTGTTTAGTTATAGGAAATGTCGGCAGGAGGGTAATAGACGGATGAGGATACCAAGGATGGGGGTGGAGTCGATGAAAAAAAAACTTGAGATAATGGATGCTAGTTAGTGTGATAGGAGATGTCTATAGACCTTACATTCCTGGAGATTGTAGTGGTCGGGGAAGCAAGTATATGGAAGGGAATGCCACAGGTGTGGAAGAGCGTGAAAAGAAGCTGTTAGAGTAGAAATTTTGGTTACATGTTATCTGTTTCACTGTAAAAGGGTGGGACCTAGTTCCTAATCTAGTAGCTCGTGTAAATTCATACATAGGTGGCACCAGTGATCTAAGTTCATTGGAGCATAAGCCGTGAAAGTATTTGTAGAAGAGGCACAGGGAAGCCACGTCACGCCAGTGAGATAGCGACTGCAGCTGAACTGCCAAGTCAGGATTGATCCCATTACAGATTCTCCATTGGATTTTGTCAAGAACCCCAAGGTGAATAGCAGGGGCACCTGACCAGATGTGGCAGCAGTATTCAGTACATGGGCGGATGGTAGATTTATATATGTGTAGGATGTACTCAGACGAGAAAAACTTCCTGGCCCTGCACAGTGAACCGACCTTCTTAGCAGTGGATTTAGCAATGGATTCGATATAGTCATTCCACTTGAGATCCACTGAGAGTGGATCTGTTCCATGCTAACAGGGGTTAGGAGCGATTGTCTATGATGGTTAACAGATACCAGCTTCGTTTTGGAAGCATTAAAATTTAAGAGACATTTCTTAACCCTGTCCACCACGGATTGGAGGTCCTTTTCAGGCTCGGCAGTGAGGTTTGCTTTGTCACCCTCCCCCCAGATTTTTGATCGAGGCGAGAGTAAACAGTAGTGTCGTCAGCATAGATGCCTAGTTGGGATCCCATTACATCTGGGAGATCGTTAATGTAGTAATCTGATATTTCCTGTAATTTAAGTTTATTATTCTGTTCAAGTTTCGTTATAATCCTTTCTTGTATTTCTGTGCCTTTTTTGTCAATAACTCCTGAACCCTTTAAATATATCCGGAGTCAGTTCATTCTGTAACCCTATTTCCGTCTAAAAATGTATATACTTTTTGGTTTAATACAACAGAGCGAAGGAAATTATTATTAGTGGTATTGTTGGTTGTGCAGTTTATTGTAATTCGCGTTATTAGCTTTGCTTAGAAATATTTGATACTATGTACTTGTAAAATCCAAAAGGTGGAGAAATTGGCTGGATATTGGGGAAGAAGAAAAAAAAATTCCCATTGGATTTAGAAGCGAATTTTTTCTTGGTAAAAATGGAAAACGATGATAGTCAAAACTAGTTGTCAGAAACTTTTGATGGGGTTAGGGTAAGGTCAGATCCTTAGTTCCCATATTTTGATGGGAAATGACTTTTAAAAATTTGAAAACCTAAAATGATGTAATTAAGAAGAAAAGGACGAAGAGAAAATTACGTCATATAAGGTGTTGTTGCCTCATTCGTTAAACCATAACTCCACCTTGAAATGTTTGGTGGAAAAGCCTTTGAAAAGTTTTGATTTACATAGATACCCGGTGAATGTCATCCATCCCCCAGGAGAATTGGAGACAACTATAAAAATCGAGATTCCAGTGAGAAATGTCAGTTGAGTTGGAGTTGCAATCGAGATGTAATGACTGAGGGAAAAGTGTTCCCAACTGGGGGGGGGGGGGGCACTGGTCGCCTTCCACTGAGCTCCGGGCTGAAGATCTGACTCTTTCACACTCCTCACTAACGATTCCAGCATATGTAATAAAATTTTTTCTTTCTTTTTCTTCAGATTCAAACATTTCTAACCAATATTGAATAACAAGCTTTTCTCACAAAAAACTTTAATCAGAATATTTCTTGTTTCTTCAAAACGAATTTTTCTGCAGTACAAAATTACAGTATTTTTCATGTTCTACTGTGCTAACTTTCTCAACAAAAGTCTTGTTTTTCTCTTCTTCCTAGTTACTGCATCCTTCACTGAAAATTTGTTCCTATCTTCTAAAAGTAATTCCATCATCTGAATTATATGCGAATTCAGATATGACATTTGCTGCCGCGTTGAGTGTGAAAGAACTTGAGTAATTTTACTTTTACTTTTGAATTATTTCAATTAAATTTTGTTGTTGTTTTGAAGTTCCAACAACTGCTGATGTTGCTGTAGTTTTACCACATATTTCTTCCATATTTGAAGAATTATTTTCTCTCTTTTTTATAGACTCCAAAGAGGAGAATTACATCAATGTGGTTCAAAATTCTCATTGTCACCGTTATCATGTGTGCCAAAGCAATAAGTATTTTTTCGATAATCTCATCACTTCTGTTATAAATTCAATCAATAATAGATATTAAGTTATCAAACAACAAACTTTCAGAAAGAACAATAAATTAACAATACCAGAATGGCATATGCCTATTATTGTTCCAAGATGATAACTCAGTATAAGTTTCGATAATCTCGTCATTCCTGTTATAACCTGTATAACTTGTATTCATTTTGGTTCCTTGTCACCACTGTTGAAACTCAATTCTAGTGATTATATTGTTAAGTTTTGCTTTGGCTAATCACCATAATGTTTGTTAGAAATACTCTTGACTGACCCCAATGTCTGTTTTACATTTTTTTGTGAAATTCAACTGAAAATTCAATCAATGAATGACAGATATTAAATTACCAAACAACAAACTTTCAGAACAAACAAATAACTTCCATATACTTGATTTCCTGATGGCTACAACCTCCAGGAATTTAAATGCAATGTCAATTCCCATCTCTTATTCACTTCTCCAGTCCTTTTTACACCACCTCGTGTGTCTTGTTTTTTTCCTTTCTTTCTACCTTCGGAACCGTCTTCACACCTGTGTTGCCAGCTTTCTCTTGTCTTTTCTCTGACACCTCCTGTAACTGGTTCGTCTTTCTCATCGCTCTCCTCCTGCCTAAACTTTTACTCGCTTATATAGAGCCCTGCGCATCAGTGGCGATAACACTTTGCTTGGGGTGAAATGATTTTAAAAAAAAATAACAATACCAGAATGACATATGCCTATTATTGTTGCAAGATGATAACTCAGTGTAAGTTTCGGTAATCTCGTCACTCCTGTTATAACTTGTATAACTTGTATTCGTTTTGGTTCCTTGTCACCACTGTTAAAACTCAATTCTAGCGATTATATTATTAGGTTTTGCTTAGGCTGCTCACCGTAACGTTTGTTAGAAATACTCTTGACTGACCCCAACGTCTATTTTACATTTTGTTTTTGCGAAATTCAACTGAAAATTCAATCAATAATAGATATTAAATTATCAAACAACAAACTTTCAGAACAAACAAATAACTTCCTTCCTTATACTTGCTTTCCTGACGGCTACAACCTCCAGGAATTTAAATGCAATGTCAATTCCCATCTCTTATTCACTTGACTCCAGTCCTTTCTACATCATCCCGTGTATCTTGTTCTTTTCCTTTCTCTTTACCATCGCAAATGTCTTTACTCCTGTGTTCACAACCTCCTCTTGCCCTTTCTCTGACACCTCCTGTATCTGGTTTGAGATTCTCCTCACTCTTTTCCTATGTAGCCCTGAGCGCATCAGTGGCGGTACCACCTTGCTTGGGGTGAAATGATTAAAAAAATAAATAAATTAATTAACAATACCAGAGTGACATGTGCCTATTATTGTTGCAAGACGATAACTCAGTATAAGTTTTGGTAATCTTGTCACTCCTGTTATAACTTGTTTAACTTGTATTCGTTTTGGTTCCTTGTCACCAATGTTAAAATTCAATTCTAGTGATTATATTGTTAAGTCTTGCTTAGACTGATCGCCGTAGTGTTTGTTAGAAATACTCTTGACTGACCCCAACGGTTGTTTTCAGTCTCACATGGAGTTCTTTATTTAAGACATCAAGCAATTTAATTTGTTTTACTGGGGATGTATTACTTACTCTACAGCAGATACAAAGGCAATGTCTTTTGCAGTGTTCATGATTTGGAGAGAGCTAACAGATTTTACCACTGTTTGCGACTTCTGCATGATGTTGCTAATCGCTAAGGAACTGTCAAAGAAAACGAAATGGACAGTGCAATATGCAAAAAATTTCATCAACTTTGCCTACTGTCCCTCATGATGAAGGCCTTCTACTTCTAGAAACAATGAAATTGAATCAGATGATGGGGATGTGCGTTGTAGAGCAGTAGATATTGGCGCTAACCTAACCTGACCTTCCCCAGGGAACTGAAAGTTTTACCTTACAAGAGAAAACAACTAGCTTAAATGGGGCTATTTGGGCAGAACCCATTTGAGCCAGGATAGGAGACAGGTTAATTCAACAAAGCATTATTTTTTTATAACCAAGAGAATGTAAGTTTAATCCCTATGATGGGTAATAAATGTTGTCCCTAGAATAGTTGGTATTTATGGTGATTAAGCATAGCTTAGGTATGGTCAGTCAGTCAGTTAAGTGCCATACGTGATACATGCTTGGGCGATCATGTCTCTGGGCAGAATATTATCCCGCAGTAGGTTGCCATTGCTTTCTGCGGTAGACTGGTTGCCGACCAAGGCTATAGAACCCAATCTGTCATAACTGGAAGGAATAGACAGATTAATACCTTTCCCAAGGATATTTGCACGTAAGTGAAGGCAATGAATTCAGCTGGAATTCGAACTCGGCTCCCCGATTTCTCGTTCCGAGCCGATATCCAATGCACCACAACGCACATCCTTAGGTATGGTACAAGGCCAAAAGTAAGGGGCTCCCATTGGGGATCAAACTAACTACTCAATTGTAATGATTCTAGTGAGACAAGCTTGCTAACCATTACACCACCTTAGACTTTATTTCTACCTTCTCTTTGAAAGAAGTCTTTGGCCTGTTGTTTGTGCATTGGAATTAAATACTTATGAGTTTGTTATATTCACTACCCCAATGCCAGTATCTGAGAAACACCAAGCTGACAGCAGAGACCGAAGTCTTGATAATCATTGCACAAAATCAAAGGTCAGGTCAGGTTAGATCTATTTTGTTTGACTGCATATCAACCTCAATGGTTTATTTAATGCTGACAATGCTTTTTAGAACAGGTTTGTATGAATAGAATATGCATTCTTTGTAAGAAATGAGTTTGTCAATTAGATTTCATTGATGTAATTTTGTAAAGAGGGTTTTTGTCAACAGTCAACTGTATTGCCTGCAATATTTTTCTTCTAAAATGCATTGCTAGTATTTTTACTATAAAAATAATCTATTTTTATGCTTTCACAATGTTTTGACCACAGCTTGGGGGTTAACTATATGCCCATAACTGTATTCAATTACCATTGCATCAACAAGCATAGCGCTGCACCATAATTGAGGATCTGTAGAAAGTACAAGAAAACCGTCGACCATATTGTCTCAGACTGCATCAAATTGGTGAAGACTGCGTACTTTTGAAGACACAAGACAATAGAATATACAGTTGAAAATCCGTAGAACTGACAAGATTAAAAGAAAATAAAAATGGTTAAAACATTAGCTAAACACATTTATTGAAAACTAGCAGTATAGCCCGCATTGCTCGGGTGTAATGAAAGCTTTAAAACTAATCCATGGTCCTGGAGCTCAGACTCTTTGGACGTTGGCACGAAAGACTAAAAAGCAATAGTTGTTTCCAGTTAAAGCGAAACCCTAGACTGAAAGAAAAATGAATGGATGTAAGTCAAATTTTGATTTCCTGCTATCAATAGCAAATAAGTTTTTTCGTCATAAACTAAATTTTGAAGGCTAAATACGTCCTCTGAGTAAATGGTATCATGGATAAGACTAAAAACTACAATTATACCTACTTAGAGCCAAACCCGAAGCAAGACCTAAAATAAAAGGGCTGAAAAAATACAGACGTCCAGGCAGATAAACAGATACACAAACATCTTGCCTTTTATATATATATATATATATTATTATTAATTTTCTGCACTGTTGTAAGAACTGTAACCTTGAAACTTCTGAATATCATTTCTTATGTCTTTGTCTATGAGTGTATCAAATTTGATTAAAATCGGACCACTCCTTCTATAATCCGGTTTTTTTGATTATCGATTTTCGATATTTATCGGGGGTACCTCGATACAAAACCTAAGAACACTCGCAGACGCTTATAGTACAACTGTGTAAATTTTCAAGAAAATCGGTTCAGCCGTTTTGGAGTCTATAGGTAACAGACACACAGACACAGACACACACACACACACACACACACACACACACACACAAAGTTCCATTTATAAATAAGTTTAGATTAGATAATGATATCACTTTAGATGTCAAAGAAAATTTGTTCATCTGTGTGTTGTTTCCCTCCAGAACCTGGCTCTCCACAATTTTTTGCCTTTTATATCTCTTAATAAATTTTGTCTATTCACTATCTCTCCTAATCCCTGTTCTGCCAACCATTTACACAAGCTCATTAGATAGGTGATGTGCTGCTTTCCTCTGTCCCTCTTGCCTTCAATATGTCCTGTGAGTGTCAAATTCTCTTAGTAAATTTTATCTGTTCACTATCTCTCCTGATCCCTGTTCTGCCAACCATTACACAAGCTCATTAGATAGGTCATGTGCTGCTTTCCTCCGTCCCTCTTGCCTTCAATATGTCCTGTGAGTGTCAAATTCTCTTAGTAAATTTTATCTGTTCACTATCTCTCCTGATCCCTGTTCTGCCAACCGTTTACACAAGCTCATTAGATAGGTGATGTGCTGCTTTCCTCCGTCCCTCTTGCCTTCAATATGTCCTGTGAGTGTCAAATACTCTTAGTAAATTTTATCTGTTCACTATCTCTCCTAACCCTTGTTCTGCCAGCCATTTACACAAGCTCATTAGATAGGTGATGTGCTGCTTTCCTCTGTCCCTCTTGCCTTCAATATGTCCTGTGAGTGTCAAATTCTCTTAGTAAATTTTATCTGTTCACTATCTCTCCTAACCCTTGTTCTTCCAACCATTTACACAAGCTCATTAGATAGGTGATGTGCTGCTTTCCTCTGACCCTCTTGCCTTCAATATGTCCTGTGAGTGTCAAATTCTCTTAGTAAATTTTATCTGTTCACTATCTCTCCTAACTCTTGTTCTGCCAACCATTTACACAAGCTCATTAGATAGGTGATGTGCTGCTTTCCTCCGTCCCTCTTGCCTTTAATATGTCCTGTGAGTGTCAAATACTCTTAGTAAATTTTATCTGTTCACTATCTCTCCTAACCCTTGTTCTGCCAACCATTTACACAAGCTCATTAGATAGGTCATGTGCTGCTTTCCTCCGTCCCTCTTGCCTTCAATATGTCCTGTGAGTGTCAAATTCTCTTAGTAAATTTTATCTGTTCACTATCTCTCCTAACCCTTGTTCTGCCAACCATTTACACAAGCTCATTAGATAGATCATGTGCTGCTTTCCTCCGTGCCTCTTGCCTTCAATATGTCCTGTGAGTGTCAAATACTCTTAGTAAATTTTATCTGTTCACTATCTCTCCTAACCCTTGTTCTGCCAACCATTTACACAAGCTCATTAGATAGGTGATGTGCTGCTTTCCTCCGTCCCTCTTGCCTTCAATATGTCCTGTGAGTGTCAAATACTCTTAGTAAATTTTATCTGTTCACTATCTCTCCTAATCCATGTTCTGTCAACCATTTACACAAGCTCATTAGATAGGTCATGTGCTGCTTTCCTCCGTCCCTCTTGCCTTCAATATGTCCTGTGAGTGTCAAATTCTCTTAGTAAATTTTATCTGTTCACTATCTCTCCTAACCCTTGTTCTGCCAACCATTTACACAACCTCATTAGATAGGTGATGTGCTGCTTTCCTCCGTCCCTCTTGCCTTCAATATGTCCTGTGAGTGTCAAATACTCTTAGTAAATTTTATCTGTTCACTATCTCTCCTAATCCATGTTCTGCCAACCATTTACACAAGCTCATTAGATAGGTCATGTGCTGCTTTCCTCCGTCCCTCTTGCCTTCAATATGTCCTGTGAGTGTCAAATACTCTTAGTAAATTTTATCTGTTCACTATCTCTCCTAACCCTTGTTCTGCCAACCATTTACACAACCTCATTAGATAGGTGATGTGCTGCTTTCCTCCGTCCCTCTTGCCTTCAATATGTCCTGTGAGTGTCAAATACTCTTAGTAAATTTTATCTGTTCACTATCTCTCCTAACCCTTGTTCTGCCAACCATTTACACAAGCTCATTAGATAGGTCATGTGAAGCTTTCCTCCGTCCCTCTTGCCTTCAATATGTCCTGTGAGTGTCAAATTCTCTTAGTAAATTTTATCTGTTCACTATCTCTCCTAACCCTTGTTCTTCCAACCATTTACACAAGCTCATTAGATAGGTGATGTGCTGCTTTCCTCCGTCCCTCTTGCCTTCAATATGTCCTGTGAGTGTCAAATACTCTTAGTAAATTTTATCTGTTCACTATCTCTCCTAATCCATGTTCTGCCAACCATTTACACAAGCTCATTAGATAGGTCATGTGCTGCTTTCCTCCGTCCCTCTTGCCTTCAATATGTCCTGTGAGTGTCAAATACTCTTAGTAAATTTTATCTGTTCACTATCTCTCCTAATCCCTGTTCTGCCAACCATTTACACAAGCTCATTAGATAGGTCATGTGCTGCTTTCCTCCGTCCCTCTTGCCTTCAATATGTCCTGTGAGTGTCAAATACTCTTAGTAAATTTTATCTGTTCACTATCTCTCCTAACCCTTGTTCTGCCAACCATTTACACAAGCTCATTAGATAGGTGATGTGCTGCTTTCCTCCGTCCCTCTTGCCTTCAATATGTCCTGTGAGTGTCAAATACTCTTAGTAAATTTTATCTGTTCACTATCTCTCCTAACCCTTGTTCTGCCAACCATTTACACAAGCTCATTAGATAGGTGATGTTAGGTTGGTTATATCCTGCTTTCCTCTGAACTTTTAATATATTTCAGTCCTGGGCAGTACCCAGTGACCATTCAGGATTACCAGGTGCTATAAACTTGAAGGTGTAGGTGTTGTAATGGATAACAGCTCTGAATCAGAAACTGGAGAGCAAAGTTTGAATTCAGGTTGGGTTTATTACATTCATTTACAAGCAAATATTTTTTTGAAAAAATGAATCCACCCCTTCTCCACTTATCTATGGGTTAAATTTTAAAACTTATATCAGAAAATTAATATTATCTCCAAAAATTGTTAATACAATATTCACTTCCACAAACAAAAGAATTATTCTTACAAACTAAAACATGTTACAAACCTACAAAAGCTTAATAAGCCATAAAAAATCCCTAAATCTAAACTTATTTATAAATGGAACTCTGTGTGTGTGTGTGTGTGTGTGTGTGTGTGTGTGTGTGTTTGTGTATGTGTGTGTGTCCATTACCTATAGACTCCAAAATGGCTGAACCGATTTTCTTGAAAATTTACACAGTTGTACTATAAGCATCTGTGAGTGTTCTTAGCTAGGTTTTGCGTCGAGGTACCCTCGATAAATATCAAAAATCGATAATTAAAAAAATCAGGTTATAGAAGGAGTGGTTCAAATTTGATACACTCATAGAGAAAGACATAACAAACAATATTCAGAAGTTTCAAGGTTGCAGTTCTTATGATAGTGCAGAAAATTGATAATATATATATATATATATATATATATATATATATATATAAAAGGCAAGATGTTTGTGTGTCTGTCTGTTTATCTGCCTGGACGTCTGTATTTTTTCAGCCCGTTTATTTTAGTTTTTGCTTCGGGTTTGGTTCTAAGTAGGTATAATTGTAGTTCTTAGTTTCAGCCATGATACCATTGAGCCTTCAAAATTCAGTTTACGATGAAAAAAACCTTATTTGATATTGATAGCAGGAAATCAAAATTTGACTTACATCCATTCATTTTTCTTTCAGTCTATGGTTTCGCTTTAACTGGAAACCCGGTCGGCTTAGGAGATTTTTGTAGCCCAGCACATGTGCTGATTCCTTAAGTTTACATAGTTTCCAGTGGCATTCTCTGTCTATTATTTCAACTTCATCCCATAGGGATTTCTATGCCTGGTCGGCTTAGGAGATTTTTGTAGCCCGGCACATGTGCTGATTCCTTGAGTTTGCGTGGTTTCCAGTGGCGTTCTCTGTCTATTATTTCAACTTCATCCCACAGGGATTTCTATGCCTGGTCGGCTTAGGAGATTTTTGTAGCCCAGCACATGTGCTGATTCCTTAAGTTTACGTAGTTTCCAGTGGCGTTCTCTATCTATGTAAACTTAATGAATCATCATATGTGCTGCGCTACAAAAATCTCCTAAGTCTTAATTGGAGTAGATAGATCTATCTATTGCCTGGTTCACACTCCACCCATGTCTATTGAACAGGTTAAGAGGCTCCTCCCTTGTTCCCTGTTTAGGATGTGGTTTCCGGCTTTCTCTTTTCCAGTCTTCTCACTATTGTGTAGCCCCCTGCATATCAGTGGCGTTACCACCTTGCTCGGGGTGATACGATTAAAAAAAAAACAAAAAAAAAAACTATTGCTTTTTAGTCTTTCGTGCCAACGTTCAAAGAGTTTGAGCTCCAGGACCATGGATTAGTTTTAAAGCTTTCATTACACCCGAGCAATGCTGGGCTATACTGCTAGTCAGTCATAAACTAACATAGTGTTGAATAGGCTAGGAAAAGAAGTAAAAAATTTTATTGGGTAAAATTACTTCCTCAATTTTCTGGACATGGTTGAAAAACTATGTTTGAATAATTCAAATTCCAGATAATTCGACACCTAAATTATTGAAATTTTTTTCAAAAGGCTCAGATTTCATAATGTCAAAACCAGCCAAATTTAAATTACAAACAGGAATGGTGTGATTGGATAGTTTGATCCTTGAGTTTTTGATCAATGGGAATAAAAAGTATACACCCCTTAGAGACATAGGTTTTGATCCAATTGGAGTTACTTACCTGCTATATAAGAGGAAAGATTTTGACTGTGAGTTCAGAAAGGAATAGACCATCTAAGCAATAGAGCTATGAACCGGACAAAAAAGATTAGATTACATCTGGGGAGAAAAATGTATTCTCAGTTTTGACTGAATTGCTGAAGAACAATGTGCAAATAGCAGTGAGTAGCTACTGATTTTAAAATCTACCATTTCTCCAGAGTGCTCAGTTGATGAGCGAGAGCATAAATAGTTATCTGTATATATATATTTGAATGTCAGGTTTGAATCCTGTCAGAGGCTACATTTTCTTTAATAAGTTTTCTCAAATGTGCAGTTTCGTAGACAATATTCTCATTCAGTAATGAATTAGAGCACTCTAACTACTGGCGCATGATACATCACACACTAAAAGTCTGCCTCCTTCTACCGAGCACCCATAGCTCAGAGGTAGAATTGCCAACTGATGCTAATTTGGTCGGGTTTCAGTCCCGGGTAAAAACAATCAGATGTCTAACCGTATTGATGAGCTGTGATACAGCGAAACAGATTTGTCTGCGGATGACTATTTACGCTCTCACACCCTGATTGAGCACTCTTTAAGAATGGTAGACTTTGAAAAAACAGCAGCTACCCTAGCATCTACGCATCGCTCATTCAGTAATGAATTAGAGCACTCTAACTACTGGCGCATGATACATCATACGCTAAAAGTCTGCCTCCTTCTAGCAAGTGCCCATAGCTCAGAGGTAGAATCGCCAACTGATGCCAGTTTGATTGGGTTTCAATCCTGGGTAAAAGCAATCAAATGTCTAACCATACTGATGAGCTGCAATTGTGATTTGCAATAACTGATTTTACCGTTTACTGTTTTTTAAGACTGCTCATGTAATGCTGTTTTTTCTGAATGCTCATGTGGCAGGGAATTTTTGAACGTGCAATTTTTAAAATTTTAAAATACTTTGTAATTTTAAAAAATTGCGTGTTCAAATATTCCCTGCCACATGAGCATTCAAAAAAATGACATGGCTACGTGAGTATTCTTAAAAAAGGTAAACAGTAAAATCAGTTACTGCAAATCATCTGAAGGTACCACTCATGGTAGAAACCTAGGTCACGTAATAACTCGTTTACAAATGGAAAATATTCAAAAGTTCTACAATATAATTGTATTGAACACATTTTAGTACAAATGTGCAGGGATCTAACCTTATTATGACCAGAAACCAAGTAATTAAACAATATATATGTGTGTGTGTGTGTGCGTGTGTGTGTGTGTGTGTGTGTGTGTGTATACTTGTAGTAATGAATTTTTTTTTTAGATCTACCCTTGAAGTTAATATTTTTAATTTTAAATTTAAGAATTATATTTAAATGTGTATGTCCAAAGTTTTCTATAAAATTTGTCCCAGTCATTATTTATTTAAACTAAAATCTCTTTAGTAAATTTTTCAATGTTTTTTTCAACATCGATGGTAGCAGCTTTCTTTTGTTTCAATGGAAATAATTTTTCTTAGGGTACTTCCCAACCAGCCAACCCTTCCCTCTTTTTTCCTTTTTTCCTTTCATTTCCCCTACCACTTCTCTCCCTCTGAAATGGCTAAATTTAACTTTTAAACTCTTGACTCAGGTATGGAGGAGGGGTATGACTTTTTATATGAGACAAAGGTATCTGTCTGCTTTCCCCTTTTTACTTCCTTAAATATATAATTGTTAATCCCACCCCATTTTATTTTCCTGTGGATGGATGATTTTTTTGGACTGCTACTGGTAAAAGATCTTTTAATACATTTGAATTTGAGCAAATAAAACTTTTGTTTTGCCATTGCTGAAAAAGCAAGGATTTTCCTCATAGGAATGGCTATTCAACAGATTTAAATATCGAAAAAAATTTTTTTTTTAATCATATCACCCCGAGCAAGGCAGTAACGCCACTGATGTGCAGGGGGCTACGTAAGAGTGAAAAGAATGGAAAAGAGAAAGCCGGAAACCACATCTTAAACAGGGAACAAGAGATGAGCCTCTTCACCTGTTCAATAGACGAGGGTGGAGTGTGAACTGGGCGATAGTTTAGTCTATCTACTCCAACTGAAAAAAATAAAAAAAGAAAGAGTTGAAAGATTGGAAAAGAGAAAACCGGAAACCACATCCTAAACAGGGAACAAGGGATTATCCTCTTCACCTGTTCAATAGACATGGGTGGAGTGTGAACCGGGCGATAGTTTAGTCTATCTACTCCAATTGAAAAAAGAGGAAAAGACTGGAAATTATCAGCTTCCTGCAACCATTCAATTTTTTTTCACATATGAGAGTTCTGGCAAGACAAATTGTAGTTGCTTCATCATGACAATTCACCATCTCACAATATTCAGCATCTGGCTTTTTTTATTCTATCTATCTATCTATCTATCTATCTAGTAGCTGCATATATATATAGTAGCTACTCTAGCATATACGCATATATAGCTATATATAGTAGGCACTCTAGCAGATACACATCGCTCATTCAGTAATGAATTAGAGCACTCTGACTATTGGGCGTGTATAATGATAATATACATGCTAAAAAGCCTGCCTCCTTCAACCGAGCACCCATAGCTCAGAGGTAGAATCGCCGACTGACGCCAATTTGGTCTGGTTTTAATCCTGGATAAAAAGCAATCGGTTGTCTAACCATACTGATGAGCTGTGATAGAGCGAAACAGATCTGTCTGCGGAAGACTATATACATATATATATATAGTGTCATATATTAAAAGACACAGTTTTGTTCTTTCATTCTAACTAGAACACACTAACCTACCAACCAGACATTAAGAATCTAAACTTATTTATAAATGGAACTTTGTCTGTGTGTGTGTGGGGGGGGGGGGTCCATTACCTATAGACTCTGAAACAGCTGAACCGATTTTCTTGAAAATTTACACAGTTGTACTATAAGCGTCTGCGAGTGTTCTTAGCTAGGTTTGGTATCGAGGTAACCCCGATAAATATCGAAAATTGATAATTGAAAAAATCGGGTTATAGAAGGAGTGGTCCGATTTTAATCAAACTTGATACACTCATAGACAAAGACATAAGAGATGATATTCAGAAGTTTCAAGGTTGCAGTTCTTACAATAGTGCAGAAAATCGATAATATATATATATATATATATATATATATATATATATATATAAGGCAAGATGTTTGTGTGTGTGTATGTTTATCTGCCTGTACGTCTGTATTTTTTTCAGCCCTTTTATTTTAGTTTTTGCTTCGGGTTTAGCTCTAAGTAGGTATAATTGTAGTTCTTAGTCTCAGTCATGATACCATTTACTCAGAGGACTTATTTAGCCTTCAAAATTCATATTACGACGGAAAAACTTATTTGATATTGATAGCAGGAAATAAAAATTTGACTTACATCCATTCATTTTTCTTTCTGTCTATGGTTTTGCTTTAACTGGAATCAACCATTGCTTTTTAGTATTTCATGCCAACGTCCAAAGAGTCTGAGTTCTAGGACCATGGATTAGTTTTAAAGCTTTCATTACACCCGAGCAATGCCGAGCCATACAGCTAGTCTTAATATAAAAGACTCAGATTGTTTTGTCTTTGATTCTACCCTGAAGATGCCTACCGAACAGACAATGGCAAAATACATTGTCATTAAAGTGTTTTCCCATTTTGTTTCATTTCACTACTTCTTTAAATTTTATATCCTACTAATATGTGTTTCCAGTGAAAGTTTTCTGTTTCTTAATACTACAAAGAACTACAAAGAGGTGGATAATGAAATGAGGGTTGCATGATGTAACAGGAGAAGGCGTGCTAAGAGCCACCAGGGATAGAGAGACGTAGAAAGCCATGATCGCCTACGTACTGAAAGGACAAGGCACATAGAAGAAGAATATATATGCCAACTGTTTATAAGAAACTATAATGTGGATATAAAATGGGGGATCAATTCTATATTATAATCAATATATCAATTAATCCCTCATTTTGTGGCCATGCTAGTTTCCATACATTTATATTCTAGATTTATGGGCTTGAGCTAGTGGATGGCAGAGCAGGGTTTGGGTGGTGTAACAGTAGAAAGCGTGCCAAGAGCCACCAGGGATAGGGAGATGTAGAAAGCCATGATTGCCTATGTCCTGAAAGCACATAAAAGAGAAATATACATGCGAACTGTTTATAAGAAATTATAATGTGGTTATAAAATGGGGGATCAATTCTATATTATAATCAATATATAAACTGATCCCTCATGTTTATGGCCATGCTAGTTTCTATACATTTGTATTCTAGATTCATGGGCTTGAACTAGTGGATAGCAGAGCAGAGTTTGGGTGGTGTAACAGGAGAAAGCGGGCCAAGAGCCACCAGGGATAGGGAGATGTAGAAAGCCATGATTGCCTATGTCCTGAAAGGATGCGGCACATAGAAGTGGAATATACATGCCAACTGTTTATAAGAAATTATAATGTGGATATAAAATGGGGGATCAATTCTATATTATAATCAATATATCAATTAATCCCTCATTTTGTGGCCATGCTAGTTTCCATACATTTATATTCTAGATTTATGGGCTTGAGCTAGTGGATGGCAGAGCAGGGTTTGGGTGGTGTAACAGTAGAAAGCGTGCCAAGAGCCACCAGGGATAGGGAGATGTGGAAAGCCATGATCGCCTACGTCCTGAAAGCACAGTGCACACAGAAGAAGAAGAATGTGTGTTTGTGTGTGTGCATGTACTCACACTTGTTAGAAGACTTAAGCCTCATGTTTGACCAAATAGACTCAGAAACTCTAAATGTTCCAGTACAGAGTATAGTTATCTTGTTAATAAAAATAAATACACTGGGTAATTATTCCAAAGCTGAAAGAACTTAGAAAGAAATTAGGCATAAATTAACCATGGTAAATGGTGTGTTATATAATCAGGGTTTAATTATATTACCAGAATGCATGCAAAAAATGTCATAAGAAGTGTACACTATGGAATTACAGAAATTATGGAAATTAGAATCATGGTGGCCTCAAAACTCCCATTAAATCAAGTTTCCATCCAGAAATGCCAAAATGTACAGAAATAACAATAAAAAAACAAAAGGTTTTGACAAAGTGAACCTCATTCATGGTATTGGATTTTTACTTATTTTAAGGACTTTGTTGTTTGTTTATCGTCACTTCAACTTCTCATTTTTTTTTTATCGTATCACCCTGAGCAAGGCGGTAATGCCACTGATGTGCAGGGGGCTACATAAGAGTAAAAAGATTAAGTAGGAGAGAGTGAAGAGGAAGACAAACCAGTTAGAAAGGAGCAAGAAAAGGATGGGAATACAGGTGTGATGACAGTTGCAAAGGTGGAGAGAAAGGAAAGGATATACAGGGTGGTGAAGAAAGAACTAGAGTCAAGTGGTTAAGAGATGGGTATTGACATTGCATTTAAATAATGCCACTGATGTGCAGGGGGTTACATAAGAGTAAAAAGATTAGATAGAAGGAGAGTAAAGAGAAAGACGAACCAGTTAGAAAGAAGCAAGAGAAGGATGGGAATACAGGTGTGATGACAGTTGCAAAGGTAGAGAGAAAGGAAAAGATATACAGGGTGATGTAGAAAGAACTAGAGTCAAGTGGTTAAGAGATGGGTATTGACATTGCATTTAAATAATGCCACTGATATGCAGGGGGCTACATAAAAGTATAAAGATTACATAGGTGGAGAGTGAAGAGAAAGACGAACCAGTTAGAAAGGAGCAAGAAAAGGATGGGAATACAGGTGTGATGACAGTTGCAAAGGTGGAGAGAAAGGAAAAGATATACAGGGTGGTGAAGAAAGAACTAGAGTCAAGTGGTTAAGAGATGGGTATTGACATTGCATTTAAATAATGCCACTGATGTGCAGGGAGCTACATAAGAGTAAAAAGATTAGATAGAAGGAGAGTAAAGAGAAAGACGAACCAGTTAGAAAGAAGCAAGAGAAGGATGGGAATACAGGTGTGATGACAGTTGCAAAGGTGGAGAGAAAGGAAAAGATATACGGGGTGGTGAAAGAACTAGAGTCAAGTGGTTAAGAGATGAGTATTGACATTACATTTAAATTCCTGGAAGTTGTAGCCATCAGGAAAGTAAGAATATGGAAGCAAGTTCCACAGGTAGGAAGTGCGAGAGAAGAAGCTGCAGGAGTAGAATTGTCGTCTGCATTTGGTTAATCTAACTGTGAATGGGTGGGACCCAGTTGCCAATCTGGTTGCACAAGTAAACACCTGTTGCAAAGGCACCAGTGACTTAAGTTCATTGGAGCAGAAGCCATGAAAGTATTTATAGAACAGACAAAGGGAGGCCACATCTCGTTGGTGGGGAAGTGGCTGTAGTCGAGCCGACAAGTCGGTACCTAAGTCGGTACCTATCACATTAAGTCGAGCTGCCAAGTCGGTACCTATCACATTAAAAAAAAATTAATTTTCTAGGGAGTTTTGAAGTCATAAAAACATAATATGTTATTCTGCTTTCATAATTGAATACATGGTAGATGATACTCAGGTTTTGTGTATATACAGGTTTGTGTGGACATAATTAATAGGGGTGGTGATATTTTTACAAGACCTCCTACAGAAGGTAGCTGTGGAGAGTGACAAAAAAAAACTACAAATAAACTTTAAGAATACTCAGTGCATAGTCATCAGCAAAAAGAGCAACCCAAAATGCCAAATACAGGTGGAGGATACAAGCAAGTACAAAAAATTTAAATACGTAGGAAATGTTCTAACAGGAGATGGAAAGTGCAACACAGAGATCTGAAGGCAAATTGGCATGGCAAAGGACACATTCCAGAAGCTGAGTAAAGTATTAAGACACAGGAAAATTTCACTAGAAACAAAGAAAAGAGTGCTAGATTGCTATGTGATGTCAGTTCTTCAATATGGTAGTGAATGCTGGACAATATCATCGAAAATGAATGAAAACAGTTGTGAAGGTAGAGCGAAAGGAAAAGAACAAGATACACAGGGTGATGTGGAAAAGGGCTGGAGTTAAGTGGATAAGAGATGGGAATTGACTTTGCATTTAAATTCTTGGAGGTTGTAGCCATCAGGAAAGTAAATATGTGAAAGAGAGTTCCACAGGCGGGAAGTGCAAGAAAAGAAGATGATGGAATAGAATTATTCTTTGTGGAAGTAAGCAAAGAAGTCAACCTTTGAGACACTTAAAGAAGGACTACTCACAACCCTTGCTGCATAAGACGCGTACAAGTCGTAGCTATTTTGACACACAAATTTCTCATACCTCATGGAAACAAGCAGAGGAAACTCTCTCTCTAGAAAACATCTTTTTCATTTAGCTTTTTAAGAACACACAGGGTTTTGTAGAAGAAAAAAATCAGAGGAGACAAATCACGCTGTTCTGCTAGTATTGATGTTCGTATTAAACCTTGGATTTTGTTTTGAAATTAATCTCTCTTGTGTTCCAACAGCTTGAGAGTGGAAAAGAGGGCAAGAATAGATTAGAACTCCACGAGTATAAATGAAAAGTTATTCAGTTTCATTGAGTGAAGTAGCGTACTTATACTTAAACTCATTCCTAAGTTGTGTATGCAATATAAGTGTAGTATGAAAATGAAGACACCGCTTGAATTTGTACCCCAACCTCCTCAGAAAAATCTAGGCCCATAAGTGCCCCCCCTACTCCGATACACTTTCAGAGTTCTACAATCACCACTGGTTACAATTCCTTATTTGTGATGGTCTGCAACTTCAAAGAATTTCAAGTAGTATTTTCCGCTCAACCAGTACATCAGTCTGGGGCCCAAAAAGCCAAAAAGCGACCTGTGAATCTCTGAAGTCTCTTAAAAATTATAATTAACTAGATAAATAAACACTGAACTTCTTTCCTGAGTTTTGTGTTCTAACTTAATAAAATAGAATTGTTTTTAAAAAGAGAAGTGTTATAACAGAAGACGGAAAGTGCGACACAGAGATCCGAAGGCAAATTAGCATGGCAAAGAAAGCATTCCAGAAGTTGAGTAAAGTATTAAGAAACAGGACAATTTCGCTAGAAACAAAGAAGAGAGTACTGGATTGCTATGTGAGGTCAGTTCTTCAATACAGCAGTGAATGCTGGACAATATCATCAAAGATGAAGGGAAAACTTGAAGCAATTGAAATGCGGTTCTTCAGAAGGATGTTTGATATAAAGTGGGGGATCAGTTCCATATTACAATCAATATATAAACTGAGCCCTCACTTTGTGGCCACAGCAGTTTCTATACATTTATATTCCTGAGATCCAAAAGCACAAGGATGCATTCCAGGAGCTGAGAAGAATATTAAGAAACAGGACAATTTCACTAGAAACAAAGAAGAGAGTACTGGATTACCATATGAGGTCAGTTCTTCAATACAGCAGTGAATGCTGGACAATATCATCAAAGAATAAGGAAAAACTTGAAGCAATTGAAATGTGGTTCTACAGAAGGATGCTGCAGATATCATGGACCGAGCATGTGAGCAATGTTGAGGTTTTGGAAAGGATGGAAACTAAAGGGAAATTAATACTGAGCATCAGGAAGAGACAACTGAAGTTCCTCGGATATGCAGTGAGGAAAGAGGGCTTGGAGAACCTGATACTAACAGGTCAGATAGAGGGAAAAAGAGACAGGGGAAGGGCAGCGGATAACATATTTGAAAGACCTGATCAGGTGGATGATGGAACAAGGGTTGCATGGTGTAACAGGAGAAAGCGTGCGAAGAGCCACCAGGGATAGGGAGATGTGGAAAGCCATGGTCGCCTACGTCCTGAAAGAACAAGGCACATAGAAGAAGAATATATATGCCAACTGTTTATCAGAAATTATGATGTGGTTATAAAATGGGGGATCAATTCTATATTATAATCAATATATAAACTGATCCCTCATTTTGTGGCCATGCTAGTTTCAATACATTTATATTCTAGATTTATGGGCTTGTGCTAGTGGATGGCAGAGCGGGGTTTGGGTGGTGTAACAGGAGAAAGCCTGTTAAGAGCCATCAGGGATAGGGAGGCGTGGAGGACCATGATCGTCTACGTCCTGAAATGACAGGGCACACAGAAGTAGAAGAAGAATGCCAAATAAAAGAAATTCTTTAAAGAAAGGAACAAATAGCCACTTGGCGGTTGAAGTAATGAAGCTGTGTCAAACTGATATAAAAAGGAGTGGAGGTGAAAATGGTTTTATTTATTCCTAAATGTGACACAGAGATCTAAAGGCGAATTGGCATAACGAAGGACGCATTTCAGAAGCTGAGTAAAGTATTAAGATACAGGAAACTTTCATTAGAAACAAAGAAGAGAGTAGTGGATTGCTATGTGATGTCAGTTCTTCAATATGGCAGTGAATGTTGGACGATATCAACAAAGATGAGGGTAAACCTTGAAGCAGCTGAAATGTGGTTCTACAGAAGGATGCTGTGGATATTATTGGCCAAGCATGTGAGCAATGACGAGGTGTTGAAAAGAATGGAAATGAAAAGGAAATAAATTTTGAGCATCAGGGAGAGACAACTGAAGTTCCTGGGATATGCAATGAGGAAAGAGGGCTTGGAGAACCTGATACTAACAGGCCAGACAGAGGGGAAAAGAGACAGAGGAAAGCAGCCAATAACATATTTGAAGGGCCTGAGATGTTACAGGAGAAAAAGGTTGCTAAGAGCCACCAGGGATAGGGAGACATGGAAAGCCATGATTGCCTATGTCCTGAAAGGACAGGGCACATAGAAGAAGAAGAAGAAGAAGAAGAAGAAGAAGAATGAAAATTAAATGATAGTGTTGCAGTTGTGGGTGGGCCTCCTTTGTCTCTTGGCAACCAATATTTTCAGATCCATTCTGGTACTGTTTGTAATCCAATGGGATTACAGCAATCTCACTGAAGATGAAGTAGAGACTTGAAGCAACTGAAATGTAGTTCTATAGAAGGATGCTGAGAATATTGCATGGACTGAACATGTAAGCTACGATGAGGTTTTGGAGAGGATAGAAACAAAAAGGAAATTAATACTTAACATCAGGAAAAGACAGCTGAAGTTTCTGAGACATGTAATGAAGAAGGAGGGCTTGGAGAATCTGATACTCACAGGACAGATAGAGGGAAAGAGAGACAGAGGAAAGCAACATGTAATTGATGGGCTTTAGCAAATGAATGGCAGTGCATGGTTTGGGAAGGGTAATAATAAAATGGGGGATCAATTTTATATTATAATTTAGATATAAACTGATCCCTCATTTTGTGGCCATGTTAGTTTCTATACATTTATATTCTAGATTTATGGGCTTGAGCAAATGAATGGCAGAGCAGGGTTGGGAGGGAGTAACAAGAGAAAGGGTGTTAAGAGTTATTTGGAATAGGAAGATTTCCATGATTGCCTACATTCTGAAGAGACATGGCATATAAAAAAAGAAGCCTCCCCAGACATAAAAAAGTTTTTGATTAATGTTACAGTAAAATATAATGTGTGGGATCAATTCTATATTATAATCATTATATAAACTGATCCCTCATTTTCTGGCCATGCTATGTTCTATACATTTATATTCTAGATTTATGGGCTTGAGCAAATGGATGGCAGAGCAGGGTTTGGGAGGGAGTAACAAGAGAAGGGGTGTTAAGAGCTACAAGGGATAGGGAGATGTGGAGGGCCATGGTCACCTACGTCCTGAAGGGACACAACACATAGAAGAAGACTTGTAAATTATTGTACCATTCCACATTTACAATGGCTTCATTTCTCAAATTGAAACAGTTTATGCAATTGCTTAATTACATATTTTTACCGCTACGATATAATTTTTTACTGCTAGCCCCATTTTTTAAGTTGAAATAAAACTGGGAAAACATGTTGAAAAGTTCTCAACCTTAAAAAAATTCTCATGTTGAAACTGGATTTTAGCAAGTGGGTAAGGACAAGAAATTTTCAGCACTATCTCATTGGGCTTACTGAAAATCGAAATAAATTATCGCATCACGTCTGATGACCAAAGTCCAGTGTATGTTTGGTTGCCTGTTTTTTGTTTTGTGTGTGTGCATGTGTGTGTGTGTGTGTGTTTGTGTGTGTATATATATATATATATATATATATATAGTAAATGACTAACCTAGAGAGCCAACGAACCTACCAAGGTTTCACCAAATTGGATCTTCAGGGAAAGATATAACCTACCAAGATCCAATTTCGTGAAACCTTGGTAGGTTCGTTGGCTCTCTAGGTTAGTTATTTACTATATATGTAAATAGCTAACCTAAGCCAACCTTCCCTGAAGATCCGTTAGGTGAAACCTTAGTAGGTTCATTGGCTCTCTAAGTTAGTTATTTACTTAGTTTGCTCTACTTGTGTATTGAGCACTTTTTGTTTTAGGTTACTCGTCTCGGGCTTTTTTCTTTGGGCTACGTACTTTGACTGATGTTTGGGTGCTTAGCTCGTTCTTTTTTTATTACCATTTTTTCCTTCCACATATGTACTCGGAGAGTTTTTTCGAAATGAGTATAACGACCAGTTTACATTTATCCTACATTTATAGTATGACTAGTTTCATTCTGTGGATATCGTGGACCGAGCATGCAAGCAATGATGAGGTGTTGGAAAGAATGGGAATGAAAAGGAAATTAATACTGAGCATCAGGAAGAGACAACTGAAGTTTCTGGGACATGCAATGAGGAAGGAGGGCTTGGAGAACCTGATACTGACAGGAAGGAAAAAGAGACAGAGGAAGGCAGCGGATAACATATTTGCAGGGTCTGATCAGGTGGATGACGGAACTGGGGTTGCAAGGTGTAACAGGAGCAAACATACTAAGAGCCACAAGGGATAGGGAGACATGAAGAACAATGATTGTCTACGTCCTGAAGAGACAGGGCACATAGAAGAAGTTTCATGCATATATGATTTTTGTTTCTCACATTGTTTATGGTGGTTATATATTTGCTGTATACAGGAATGGGATGTCCCTATTCTCTTATATATGTGGAAACTATTGGAAAGTAGAGTAATTATACCAACTAGCAGTTCACTAGCAGTGTATCTAATTCACGCAGCGTGTGAGTCTTGTACTTGTTGATATACTATTATTCCCAACCTCCATTTTGGTGATTACTCACACAGTAACATTTTAGGGTTATAACATCATTATAATGTTATTCTTTAATTTTTAATTGTATAATTTAATTTGATTTGAACTAAGACTTAAAAATGAAATTAAAAAGTAAAATCTTGTAAGTTAAATTAAAATTTGAATTAACAGGTATAATATTTTAGGGCAGAAAATGTATGTTTAGTGCCTATTGATCAAGGGTGATTACTTCTTTTTATTTAGGGAAAATAAAAGGCATTAATAATAAAAATGACATAGAAAGGTCTACATAGAAAATCTATGTTAATCTGGGTCAATGTATTCGAGCAGATATTTTTTTCTATGTTTGCATATGGTCATCAACTCACTTTTTTGTTTAGTAGATTAGGGTTATTTAAGTGTTTTAAGATATCAAGTTTTTCTAAAAGGCATAAATTACAACTATTTTGCTTTTCCATTTGAGATTTTTTTTTTAATCATGCTATTGGCATAATATAATATGTATATTTATTAATATATACTTTATAGCTCTGTTATATTACATCAAGCACTGTTTTATTAACACTAGAAAAATATTTATATATGTGCGTGTATATTTATTGATAGTGATGTATATATATATATATATATATTTTTTTTTAATCATATCACCCCAAGCAAGGCGGTAACGCCACTGATGCGCAGGGGGCTACGTAAGGGTAAAAAGAATGGAAAAGAGAAAGCCGGAAACCACATCCTAAACAGGAAACAAGGGATGAGCCTCTTCACCTGTTCAAAAGATGTGGGTGGAGTGTGAACTGGGCGATAGTTTAGTCTATCTACTCCAATTGAAAAAAAAAAATAATAAAGGAAAAGAGTGAAAAGATTGGAAAAGAGAAAACCGGAAACCGCATCCTAAACAGGAAACAAGGGATGAGCCTCTTCACCTGTTCAAAAGATGTGGGTGGAGTGTGAACCGGGCGATAGTTTAGTCTATCTACTCCAATTGAAAAAAAAAAATAATAAAGGAAAAGAGTGAAAAGATTGGAAAAGAGAAAACCGGAAACCGCATTCTAAACAGGAAACAAGGGATGAGCCTCTTCTCCTGTTCAATAGATGTGGGTGGAGTGTGAACCGGGCGATAGTTTAGTCTATCTACTCCAATTGAAAAAAAAATAATAAAGGAAAAGAGTGAAAAGATTGGAAAAGAGAAAACCGGAAACCGCATTCTAAACAGGAAACAAGGGATGAGCCTCTTCACCTGTTCAATAGATGTGGGTGGAGTGTGAACCGGGCGATAGTTTAGTCTATCTACTCCAATTGAAAAAAAAAATAATAAAGGAAAAGAGTGAAAAGATTGGAAAAGAGAAAACCGGAAACCGCATTCTAAACAGGAAACAAGGGATGAGCCTCTTCACCTGTTCAATAGATGTGGGTGGAGTGTGAACCGGGCGATAGTTTAGTCTATCTACTCCAATTGAAAAAAAAAAATAATAAAGGAAAAGAGTGAAAAGATTGGAAAAGAGAAAACCGGAAACCGCATTCTAAACAGGAAACAAGGGATGAGCCTCTTCTCCTGTTCAATAGATGTGGGTGGAGTGTGAACCGGGCGATAGTTTAGTCTATCTACTCCAATTGAAAAAAAAAAATAATAAAGGAAAAGAGTGAAAAGATTGGAAAAGAGAAAACCGGAAACCACATCCTAAACAGGAAACAAGGGATGAGCCTCTTCACCTGTTCAATAGATGTGGGTGGAGTGTGAACCGGGCGATAGTTTAGTCTATCTACTCCAATTGAAAAAAAAAAATAATAAAGGAAAAGAGTGAAAAGATTGGAAAAGAGAAAACCGGAAACCGCATCCTAAACAGGAAACAAAAAGAAAAAGAAAACGTTGTTGAATTGATAAGTTTTAACTTAGTTAAAGTCCAGGCAATGAAATGTCTAAGAAAACAAAATCAATCCTTCAATTAAGCATGAAAAGTTTTAAAATCAAGCAAAAATTAGGCAAAACGAACAAAAAATAAAAAAATAATGGCTCACCCAGAATGGAATTCAACAATATTCAAGACATTTTAACTCCAAGCCGAGAACAAAGCCACTGACCGTTGTAAAAGATATTTCTAACTTTTTACTCACAGAATGTGGAAATGGGGTGCTAGCCAACCAGCCAGCAGACTAGCAGTATAGCCCGGTGTTACTTGGGTGTAATGAAAGCTTTAAAACTAATCCATGGTCCTGTAGCTCAGACTCTTTGAATGTTGGCACGGAAGACTAAAAAGAAGTAGTTGTTTCCAGTTAAAGTGAAACAGTAGACTGAAAGGAAAATGAATGGATGTAAGTCAAATTTTGATTTCCTGATATCGATATTAAATAAGTTTTTTTCGTCGTAAACTGAATTTTGAAGGCTAAATAAGTTCTCTGAATAAATGGTATCATGGCTGAGACCAAGAACTACAATTATACCTACTTAGAGTCAAACCTGAAGCAAAAACTAAAATAAATGGGCTGAAAAAATACAGACATACAGGCAGATAAACAGACACACACATACAAATATCTTGCCTTTTATATATATATATTATTGATTTTCTGCACTATTGTCAGAACTGCAACCTGTTTCTTATGTCTTTGTCTATGAGTGTATCAAATTTTATTAAAATCGGACCACTCCTTCTATAACCCAATTTTTTTTATTATAGATTTTTTATATTTATCGGGGGTACCTCAACACAAAACCTAGCTAAGAACACTCACAGATGCTTATTGTACAACTGTGTAAATTTTCAAGAAAATTGGTTTAGCCGTTTCGGAGTCTATAGGTAACGGACACACACACACACACAGACAAAGTTCCATTTATAAAATAAGTTTAGATAAAGAGTCTATTGTTATACTTTCATAGTGTTTTGACCCCAGTTTGGGTGCTAACTATTTACCCATTGCTGGGACCCTAACAGATGCTACCACTCTGGGTCAGGGTGGACCTGGGAACAACAGCAATTAAGAGGTGGTTCCATGCTCCTCACAACCTCCCAATCAGAGGCCTTGCTGCCAGATACAGTTTACCATCATACCCAGGACCCCATACAAACATGAAATGGTCAGTATAAACAGTACCCTACAATATAACAATTATCCAGGGTACATGATAACAACTCCAACGAAGAGAGTGGATGAGGATAACAACTCTCAGAAAACAGCCTTGGTCTGTCTACCCAGTGTGAAGAGGTTATCAGAGAAAATACAAAGTATCTACAGCATCAGGTACCTCTCCCAAGTAAGACCCCCCCCAACAGAAGAAGACATGACTAAGGACTGCGTGTACACTATTCCAGTCGGCTTAGGAGATTTTTGTAGCCCAGCATATGTGCTGATTCCTTAAGTTTACATAGTTTCTAGTGGCGTTCTCTATCTATGTAAACTTAAAGAATCAGCATATATGCTACGCTACAAAAATCTCCTAATTGGAGTAGATAGATCTATCTATTGCCTGGTTCACACTCCACCCATTTCTATTGAACAGGTTAAGAGGCTCCTCCCTTGTTCCCTGTTTAGGATGTGGTTTCCGGCTTTCTATTTTCCAGTCTTCTCACTATTGCGTAGCCCCCTGCACATCAGTGGCGTTACCGCCTTGCTCGGGGTGATACAATTAAAAAAAAAAAAAGCTGACCAGGCATAGAAATTCCTATGGGATGAAGTTGAAATAATAGATGGATAACGCCACTGGAAACTACGTAAACTTAATGAATCAGCACATATACTAGGCTACAAAAATCTCCTAAGCCAACCAAGCATAAAGATGAATACAATATAGGAACCAGTAATACAGAGTGCCAGAGAAAATCATTAGTGCCAAAATTGCAATATGAACTTTGGTAAAAAAATTGTTACTGAACATAGTTTCTAGTGGCATTCTCTATCTATTATTTCAACTTCATCCCATAGGGATTTCTATGCCTGGTCGGCTTAGGAGGTACCTGATGCTGTAGATACTTTGTATTTTCTTAGGAGATTTTTGTAGCCCAGCATATGTGCTGATTCCTTAAGTTTACATAGTTTTTAGTGGCGATCTCTGTCTATTATTTCAACTTCATCCCACAGGGATTTCTATGTCTGGTCGGCTTAGGAGATTTTTGTAGCCTAGCATATGTGCTGATTCCTTAAGTTTACATAGTTTCTAGTGGCATTCTCTATCTATGTCAACTTAATGAATCAGCACATATGCTAGGCTACAAAAATCTCCTAAGCTGACCAGGCATAGAAATCCCTGTGGGATGAAGTTGAAATAATAGATAGAGAACACCATTGGAAACTACATAAACTTAAGGAATCAGTGCATCTGCTAGGCTACAAAAATCTCCTAAGCCAACCAAGTATAGAGATGAATACAATCTAGGAACCAGTAATATAGAGTGCTAGAGAAAATCATTAGTGCCAAAATTGCAATATGAACTTTGGTAAAAATACTAGAAAAAATACCATTAACATCAAAAATTGCAATATGAACTCTGTTAAAAAGTGGTAACTGAACATTAGGTTCATAAGTCCCAGAGTTGTTTTTATCCTTAAGGACACATGGCCCAGTGGATATAGATGTTGATTAGTTACAGTTTGACCCAAAGAGTTGTGAGTTCAGTACCAGGCTACAGCAGTGGTGAACAAGTAACTTAGAGGGTTAGAGGGAGATAACTCATGACTACCAAAAGAAGCTTCGCATAAAGAATGAGAATGATATACCCCAGTGATCGTAATAAAGGGTTCAGTTCAAAATTCTTAGCACCTGAAGAATGGCTGAAATGTCATACAAATGGCAACAAAGATGAGGACAATAGTTTGAATAATGTAAATAGTGTAAAAATTTAACCACTTAAAAAATATTTTCTCACTTTAAATAACCTGTAGGAAGTCGATAAACTGTAGAAAATGAATAAATGAATCATTCAGTCAATTAACTATAGTTCCACATTTGAAAAGCAAATAAAACAAAATTTAAAAAATTTCTTACTATCTAAATATAATTTCTGGCTTTAAATAACCTGCAGGGGTTGATAAACTGTAGCAAAATGAATGAATGAATGAATCAGTCAATCAATTAACGTCAGCTCCACATTTAAAGCAAATAAAATAAAATAAAATTAAAAAAATCTTACTGTCTAAAAATATTTCCTAGCTTTAAATAACCTGCAGGGCATTGATAAACTGTAAAAAATGAATGAATGTATGAATCAGTCAATCATTATTCAATTCAGTAAAAATAAACCATGGAAAACAGTGATTACCTATGTCCTGAAACAACATGACATTTTTTCTAAAATTCTTCAGAATGAAAATATATTTCAGTCATTTAGTTTTTGTTCCATAAATCTTACTGAATTTATCTTTAATTTGATAATCAATACATCCTGATATTTCTTTTGTTGCTCAAAGAAAATGAGAAGCAAATCTTCATGTAAATGTCACCTGCGCATATCACAAATACAGGAAGCAACCCAGCTAGAATATGTCTGGATATTTTTATAGATTTATTGATGTATTATTATGCACAACTAATTCCATGATTCCAGAGTTTCAGCGACAGTTTTTTTTTAAAACTGGAATGTCAGTTTATCTGTAGTTTGTGTTTGTTTTTTAAATTTTATTATTTTTGTTCTTTATGATCCTCGGAGGCATCCTGATAACCATGGCCGTATCTGACTACCGGGCACACCAGGTACGGGTCTGGGCCGATCCGTGCAATCATAGTGAAAATCCAGGTGAGGAAAAATGTCTTCATCAGAAATCAAACTAAACAATTCATGAAGAAAGAAAGAAAGAAAGAAAAAAAAAGAAAGAAAGAAAGAAAGAAAAACGAATGGATGCAGTAAAAATCTGTTTGTTTATTTATTAATTTTGGGAGAAAAAACTGGTTATACTCAGAAAGTCCGAACCCGATTTCCTGCTTTTGTTCACATTCTGTGCCTAATTTCCATTGGAATAGCCGAAAAAATCTGCAAAAATCATAGTTTCTAGAAACAGATGACACTGATGATGTCATCACATTGTCAACTAACAAATCCAGGCAATTTTCTCTGGGCCCGGTGTTTTTATTTTAGCATCAGCTATGGCCCTGCTGGTAACCCTCATTTAGGTGTTGGAGTCAATATTTTAAGGTTGTTCCCAAGGGTCTTTGCACACATGTGAACGCAACAAATTCACCTCAAGTTGGAATTCCAGTTGAATTCATTGCATTCATTCCATTCACATGTGTTTAAATACCCTTGGGAAAGATATTAAACTGTCTCTTTTCCCTCCAGTTATGGTTGAATAGCAAGATTGATTGGGTTCTATAGCCTTGGTTGGCAACCAATCTACTACAGAAAATAATAGCAACCTACTGCTTCTTAACATAACACTCTACTATGAATAGCCCCAGTCTTTGCTCAAGCTGAGTTTAAAGGCAGTTGTCTTCTTTTTGTTAGATTACCCTTGGGATTACCCTTAGGATGTACATTGTGATGCAATAAACATTAGCACGTAACAAGAAATTAGAGAGCTGAGTTTGAATTCCAGTTGGGTTCATTTCATTCACTTGCAAACTCTTGGAAAATACCCTTGGGAAAGTTATTAATCCATCTCTTCTCCCTCCAGCTATGGGTTAAATAGCAGGATAGATTGGATATTGGCTTGGATTGAGAAAACAGAGAGCTGAGTTTGAATTCCAGTTGAGTATTAAATTCACTAATACCCCTGGGGAAAGGTACAAATCCAACTTGTCATTCAACACCTGTTAAAACTAAAGCAATGCAATATTTATCATTAACCAATTTATAAAGAAATAAATGGACAGAGGCTCAGTAGAGTAATGGATAGTGGCTCGGATTGAGGAATCAGAAAACCAAGTTTGAATTCCAGTTGAGTTCATTACAATCGCTTATAGTTTATACCCTTGGGGAAAAGTATGAATCCTTCTCTTCTCGCCCAGTTAGGGAAAAATAGTAGGGCAGACTGGGTTCTATAATCTTGGGTGGCAACTGGTCTAAGAGAAAGAAGATTCTGAATTTAAAACTCTGTGTAAGCTTATCGAATCCCTTACTATGGAACTAATGAAATATTGACGGGTACTATATTGGCCAACAAACAGATATTAAATGAAAGAAGATGATAACAAACAAAATGAAGATGTTAGTAAATATATTGCCAAGTTTATTTTTGTTCATGACAACAATAAGGTTATAGTGCACTAGGTAAAAAATATCACTGCGTATTCATGTGTAGAGGGTGAGAAGGGGGTTGTTCTAAAAGGGACAGTTTTGTTGCCATTGAGAATTGTTGTTCTGAAAAAGATATTTTATCACAAACCGATAAAATGTAACCGCAATTTCTACTCCAACAGCTTCTTTTCTCGCACTTCCTGCCTGTGGAATTCGCTTCCATATACTTGCTTCCCCAACAGCTACAATCTCCAGGAGTTTAAATGTAAGGTCAATAGACACCTCCTAACATACTAACTCACATCCATTCTCTCAAACACTCTTCCCATCTACCCAACCCTCATCCTTGGTATACTTACCTGTTTATCACCCCCCTTCTGACATTTCCTATATCTAAACACTCTTTCTCATCACTTTCCCCTATGTAACCCCCTGCACAATAGTGGCAGTGGAATGCCTTGCTTGGGGTGAGATGATTAAAAAAAATAAAATATCATTACTGCTGGCAAGAGCTGTGGTTGATGATGATGATGGCTGGCTAAAACTGCTGTTGCTGGAACAGATGCTACACTTTTGATTTACCCTACTCCTCCACTGGAGCAAGTTATGACACAAGGTCAGTTTTCAGTATGGGTAACCTGTGCGCATATGCTCATGCCACTGGTCAAAGATTACCCAGCCCCGACATACGCGGTAAGTGGGTACAAAGCTGGTCTTAGCTGGTCAAAAGCTAAACATTGCTTCAATGCCAGCAAGCAGGTAATGAGTATCTGAGAACAGATACTACACTTTGATCTGAGATTTACCCTACTCACCCACTGGAGCGAGTTGTGACACAAAGTCAGTTTTTACTATGGGGAACCTGAACACGTACACTCAGGCCATTGGTCAAAGATTACCCAGCGTGCGCTTACGTGGTAACTTTTTTTTTCTTTTTTTTTTATCGTTTCACCCCGAGCAAGGCATTCCACTGCTACTATAGCGCAGGGGGTTACATAGGGTCGGGGAAGTGATGGGAAAGAATGGTTAGATATAGGAAATGTCAGAAGGAGGGTGATAGACGGGTAAGGGTACCGAGAATGAGGGTTGGTTAGATGGTGAGTGTTTGAGAGAATAGATGCAAGTTAGTGTGTTAGGAGGTGTCTATTGACCTTACATTTAAACTCCTGGAGATTGTAGCCATCGGGGAAGCAGGCATGTGGAAGGGAATTCCACAGGCGGGAAGCACGAGAAAAGAAGCTGTTGGAGTAGAAATTACGGTTACATCTTATCTGTTTCACTGTAAAAGGGTGGGACCTAGTTGCTAATCTAGTATCTCATGTAAATTCGTACCAAGGTGGCACCAATCTGTGTACGAAGCTTGTCTTAGCTGGTCTTTGCCTGTCAAAGCTGGTCACAACTCGCTCCAACGGGGGAGTAGGGTAAATCTCAAGTGTAGTATCTGTTCCAGCAGATGGCCCACGACTCCAGCCATCAACAGCAGTAGTTTCAACCAATTTGTTATTATCATCAGCAGCTCTAGCTCACCAAAGACAGCCACTCCAGCCACCTTCAACAGGCTCCCAGCAGCAGTCGGACATCTTTACCAGCAGAAATGGTGTGCGATAAACTGTCCATTTCTGGACAACGCTTCTCAACGGCTACAAAACTGTCCTTCCCAGGACAATGTTCATCTCACACTCTCCATGAACATGCAGAGATACTTTTTGCCTGGTGAACTGTTACCTTATTTTTCCTTGATGTATTTTCTTTAACACAAATAAACTTGCCAATAATTTGTTTTACACAAGTTTTCATTTTGTTCATTGTTGTCTTTTGTCTTTCCATATCTATTAGCAAGTCAATATGCTACTTGCAGCATAGTGTTATTATGAGTCGTCTTCAAGATCATGGACGTCGAAATGAGATGGAAGCCATTACAAATCTATTTGCAGGTCAATCCGCTACTTGTAGCATGGTGTTAATAGATAAGCATTCAAATTCATCTTTCCAACACCAAGTTTTGCAGATATACCACTTGTCAGATCAGCAAAATCTGTCTGAATTTCTATGATTGTGAGTTATTTATTATTAGCAGTATAGCCTGGCGTTGCTTGGGTGTAATGAAAGCTTTAAAACTAATCCATGGTCCTGGAGTTCAGACTCTTTGGATGTTAGCATGAAAGACTAAAAAGCAATGTAATATTTCTAAATGTTTGCTGATCTTGAACTAGCAGTATAGCCCGGTGTTGCTCAGGTATAATGAAAGCTTTAAAACTAATCCATGGTCTTGGAGCTCAGACTCTGCCTAAAGAATATTTGTGTGCAGTTTGGTGAGAATCGAATAAAAATTGTGGATTTGTATAAAGGACATACAGACAGATAAACAGACACACACAAACATCTTGCCTTTCATATATATATATATATATATATATATATGTTATCAATTTTCTGCACTATTGTAAGAACTGCAACTTTGAAACTTCTGAATATCGTTTCTTATGTCTTTGTCTATGGGTGTATCAAATTTGATTAAAATTGGACCACTCCTTCAATAACCCGATTTTTTTTATTATCGATTTTTTTATATTTATCTGGGGTACCTCGACACAAAACCTAGCTAAGAACACTCGCAGATGCTTTTAGTACAACTGTGTAAATTTTCAAGAAAATTGGTTCAGCCGTTTTGGAGTCTATAGGTAACGGATACACACACACACACACACACACACACACACACACACACACACACACACACACACACACAGAAAGTTTCATTTATAAATAAGTTTAGATTTGCACATGGACTATTGTCTTCATTCTTGTTGTAATTATCATAACATTTTGGCTGTTCTACATTCTGGATTTCATCAGTTGGAGTAATCTTTTGAGAGGTTCAGATCAAACCCTTTATTTAATCTATGAAGACATATTGTTCTCATTCTGCTGACAATGTCTAGGAACATCTTGTATTGTCCTTATTTTAATACTGCTTAGTCATTGCTCAATATTTGCACTGAGTCCAAGTACCAGCACAGGGATTGAACACACAATCACTGTCACCAAATTTTTATTGAATTTATTAATAGATATTATAATTTTAAATGCTTCATAAAATATGCTAATTATGGATACCAAATAAATTTCAGACAGGTTCTTTATTAAAAAAAGTTATAATTTGACATTCAATATTAAAATATATAGCGTTGCCGATAGGATGTCTAAGTCACTTGAATTTGTCGAAACTTGGATCCAGAATTTTGCAGCTCAGGCTAAGGCTAAAAAATTGAATGACTACCGAGCAAGGGGAGGAAAAAATGTAACAACTGACCTCTTTCTAGTTTTGGCAAGTTGTGAAACTAAAATGGAAATTTCTGTTAAGGCATGCCGCATACAACTGGAGAGATTGGCTAATGATCATGTGTTATAGAACAACACAATGCACAAAGACATTAAAAAGTAACAACCCTCTTTCTAGCTTTGGCAAGTTGTGAAACTAAAATGGAAATTTCTGTTAAGGCATACCCCAAACAACTGGAGAGATTGGCTCATGATCATGTATTATAGAACAACACAATGCACAAAGACATTAAAATGTAACAACCCTCTTTCTAGCTTTGGCAAGTTGTGAAACTAAAATGGAAATTTCTGTTAAGGCATACCCCAAACAACTGCAGAGATTGGCTAATGACCATGTGTTATAGAACTATGCAATGCCACAAAGACATTATAATGTAACAACTTCTTTCTAGCTTTGGCAAGTTGCGAAACTAAAATGGAAATTTTTGTAAAGTCATACCCCAAACAACTGGAGAAATTGGCTAATGATCATGTGTTGTAGAACAACACAATGCCACAAAGACATTGTAATGTAACAACATTTAAACATGGTAACATGACATTTTTTTAACCATTTCACTCCAAGCAAGCTAATTAAGTCACTAAGCTGCGAAGAGCTTACTGAGTGCTAGAGAAAATGAGAAAAACTATTAAAAAGAATAAGAATTAAATAGACAGAAGATAATGATTAACATTGCATTTAAACTTTTCCAGTTCAAAATTAACTGGAAACCAAAAACTGGAAAAGAATTCCACAAGTGATAAGTGCAAGAGAAGAAACTGTTAGCATAGAACTTACAGTTACAGCTAACCATTTCAACTGTAAAATGATAATACCTTGCTGCCAATTTAGAATTGCACTTAAATTCTTAAAGTCTACATACCCTAGAGGAAGTTCATCAGAACACATATCATGAAAATATTTATAAAAGCTTTGTTATGGTGGTGGGAAAGTGAATTAATCTGAGGATTAAGTCTGAGGATTATTTATCTGTTGCAGATCTTTGCAGCTTCTGATACATTTAACCCACAAACAATATTTGGTGAACTCATCCGAGTCTGGGTAAAAATAAGAAACACAAAACAAAAATTGATTTAAAAAAAAGTCTATGACGTATGTATTAACAAAGGAATTGCATAAGATATTAAAAACTATGCTATTAAGATTTTGCTTGTTTGTGTGATACAAGCAGGAGTGATACACGTGTGTGTATGTGTGTATACATGAGAGTTCGATTGTCAGCGGAACAAAAAAGTTTTAATGCCCCAGCAAGGGACACGTTACCTACATGTGCTTAAATCTTACATCCCTTTCTATTTTTGTATATTTCTTCTTCTTCTTCTTTTATGTATGACTAGCAGTATAGCCCAGCGTTGCTCGGGTGTAATGAAAGCTCAGACTCTTTGGACGTTGACATGAAAGACTAAAAAGCAATAGTTGTTTCCAGTTAAAGCAAAACCGCAGATTCAAAGAAAAATGAATGGATGTAAGTCAAATTTTGATTTCCTGATATCGATATCAAATAAGTTTTTTCATCGGAAACTGAATTTTGAAGGCTAAATAAGTCCTCTGAGTAAATGGTATCATGGCTGAGACTAAGAACTACAATTATACCTACCTACTTAGAGCCAAACCCGAAGCAAAAACTAAAATAAAAGGGCTGAAAAACTGATTTTGATCAGACCCAGTATCTTGCCTTTTATATATATATATATATATATATATATATATATATATATATATAGATATATATTATCGATTTTCTGCACTATTGTAAGGACTGCAATCTTGAAACTTCTGAATATCGTTTTTTATGTCTCTGTCTATGAGTGTATCAAATTTGATAAAAATTGGACCACTCCTTCTATAACCTGATTTTTTCCATTATCGATTTTCGATATTTATTGGGGGTATCTTGACACAAAACATAGCTAAGAAAACTTGCAGACGCTTATAGTACAACTGTGTAAATTTTCAATGAAACCGGTTCAGCCATTTTGGAGTTTATAGGTAATGGATACACATACACACACAGACACACACACACACACACGCACAGACAAAGTTCCATTCATAAATAAGTTTAGATAGATGTCCTTTCAGGACATAGGTGATCATGGCTTTCCACATCTTTCTGTCCCTGGTGGCTCTTAGCACACTTCCTCCTGTTGCATCATGCAACCTTCATTCCATCATCCACCTGATCAGGTCCTTCAAATATGTTATTTGCTGCTTTCCCCTGTCTCTTTTCCCCTCTATCTGGTCTGTTAGTATCAGGTTCTCCAAGCCCTCTTTCCTCATTGCATGTCCCAGGAAGTTCAGCTGTCTCTTCCTGATGCTCAGTATTAATTTCCTTTTTGTTTCCATCATTTCTAAGATCTCATTATTGCTCACATGCTCGATCCATGATATTTACAGCATCCTTCTGTAGAACCACATTCCAGTTTTTTTTCCTTCATCTTCAAAGATATTGTCCAATATTCACTGCCATATTGAAGAACCAACATCACATAGCAATCCAGTACTCTCCTCTTTGTTTCTAGTGAAACTGTCCTGTTTCTTAATACTTAACTCAACTTCTGGAATGCTTCTTTCACCATGCCAATTCACCTTTGGATCTCAGTGTTGCACTTTTCGTCTTCTGTTAGAACACTTCCTAGGTATTTACATTTCTGTACCTGCTTGATTTGAGAGTCCCTCACCTGCAATTGGCATTTTGGGCTGCCCTTTTTGCTGATGACCATGCATTCAGTTTTCTTGCAGTTTATTTGTAGTCCTTTTTTGTCACTCTCTTCAGCTACCTTCTGTAGGAGGTCTTGTAGTTTTCTTTCCATGTCTGCTATCAGCAATGTAACATCTGCATATCTGAAATTGTTTAAATTGTGGCCTCTGATGACGAATCCTGGCATAACTTCTAGGGTTCTCAGAATAGTCTCGCTGTATAAGTTGAATGTACTGAACTTTCTATCCATATGCATGTGGTTTTTTCGCAGCATAGGTTCTGGATTATTCTATTATCTTTCCCAAATATGTTAAGGCTAATGAGCAGTTCCAATAGTTCTTTATGATGTGTTTTATCATAATCTATAAAATAAAATACAGATACACCTCCTTCTGCATTTATATTGTGTTTTCTGTTAGCCATTTGAGCATAAATATTGCATTACTTGTTTCAGTGTTTTTAAAGAACCCGGACTCTTCTTTTTCTATTTCTGGTCTGATTCTGCTGTGCACTCTATTCATCAGAACTTAGATGATACGTTTTTTTTAAATGGCTCATTATGCTGATTGTTTAGGTAGAGTTCACATTCTTTTACACCTGGCTTCTTAGGCAGTGCTATAAAGATAGATCTATTTAGGTCTTCTGAGATATCACTACTATCATATATTTCCTTTATTTATCTGTAATCTTGTCAGTGCTGAAATCATCTAAGGCTGCCAACATCTTTATTTCCTCTGGCCCCGATGCTTTGCTCTTGTTTAATTTGGCCAGTGCAAATTCCACTTCATACTTTAATATTTCTGATCCTTTGATATTTCTATATATTTGTTATGTAAGAAGAAAGTTTCAAGACCAACATGTGCAGTTGAACGCGTATCTCCAGACAACAAACGTAACTGTTGAATGAATTGTGCTACTGGAATCATGTAACCATAGATATCTAAACTTATTTATAAATGGAACTTTGTCTGTGTGTGTGTGTGTGTGTGTGTGTGTGTGTGTGTGTGTCCGTTACCTATAGACTCCGAAACGGCTGAACCGATTTTCTTGAAAATTTACACAGTTGTACTATAAGCATCTGCGAGTGTTCTTAGCTAGGTTTTGTGTCGAGGTACTCCTGATAAATATCGAAAATCGATAATAAAAAAATCATGTTATAGAAGAAGTGGTCCGATTTTAATCAAGTCATAAACAAAGACATAAGAAACGATATTCAGAAGTTTCAAGGTTGTAGTTCTCGACGAAAAAATCTTATTTGATATCGATACCAGGAAATCAAAATTTGACTTACATCCATTCATTTTTCTTTCAGTCTATGGTTTCGCTTTAACTGGAAACAACTATTGCTTTTTAGTCTTTCGTGCCAACGTCCAAAGAGTCTGAGCTCCAGGAACATGGATTAGTTTTAAAACTTTCATTACACCCGAGCAATGCTGGGCTATACTGCTAGTGAATATATAAAGCACTCAAACAGTGTTCCCGTGTAGTGTATTCTGGGTATTCAGTATTCTGTGTGTATCGGTCTTTCTGGTGTTCTACAGCATTATTGTGTATTATTTGAAGGATTCATTAGTATGTTGACTTTACATGAAGATACCAAAATATTATAACTCATAAATAGCAAGTTTCCAAAAGTTCTTTTCAGATTAATGTTATGAAACCAATGTTATAGAAGTGGCGACAAAAATAACGTTCATGCAAACGTTATAATAATATTGCTGGTTGTTCACTTTTATTGTAGAGTCAGTCAGTCAAGTGCCACACGTGATACACACTTTCGGCGATCATGTCTCAAAAGAGACATGACTGATTGGGCAGAAGATTATCCCGCAGTAGGTTGCCCTTGCTTTCTGTGGTAGACTGGTTGCCAGCCAAGGCTATAGAACCCAATCTGTCCTGTTATTTGACTCATAGCTAGAGGGAGAAGAGATGTATTCTATTATTAAATAAAATTAGTGGGGGATTAGTTTATTACTTCATAACAATAGAAAACCAATACCCCATATTATGCCCAGTAGAAGTTTTAATTATGTTTCCAACTATTATATTCAGTCAGTCAGTTAAGTGCCATATGTGATACATGCTTTGGGCGATCATGTCTTGAAAAAGACATGACTGATTGGGCAGAAGATTATACCGCAGAAGGTTACCATTGCTTTCTGTGGTAGACTGGTTGCCAGCCGTGGCTATAGAATCCAATCTGTCCTATTATTTAACCCATAACTGGAGGGAAGAGACGGATTAATACCTTTCCCAAGGGTATTTGTGCGTAAGTGAATGCAAGGATTTGAAATGGAATCCGAACTTGGCACCCTAGTTTGTCGTTCTGAGTCGATATCCACTGCATTACAACACACATCCTTATTGCTCTTCTATTGTAGAAGAGTCCTCTGATATATTCATTCCATCTCTGAAGCACATTTTCTTTGTCCAATATCAGTGTTCTGTCCTAGAATTTTATGCATCCTGTATATGAGCATATCCTTCCTCTTTTTCTTTTATTTTTTATGCATATCTGATTTATTTGTGATGTTACGTGTTAAGTGTAACAAAAGGGGGAAAAAAAAATGATTGACCAAAACTCAGAGATAAAAATCAAACAAATATTTAATTTACAAAACACACCAAATAAAATATTTACAAATATACTGTTGGGACGCCCGTGCCTATTCGGCTATAATGGACTATTCCATTACTATGTAAAGTAATGGTGGCATCTACATAGGAGAGTGTGCCGATCAGCCAATCGACAAGTCAGTCGTAGACTTCCAGTGACGACCCGGAAGTACCCATTGCTTATACTACGTCTTATGACGGTGGAGACGATTAACCTTTATTCTTGTATTGGATACTAATAACCTTTGTAAATACTATTTTCACAGAATACAACAATTAACCTATTCCTGTTGGTGAGTTATTTATTCTTACTCATGACATAACATATACAATTTTTGTTGCATTCTAAACAAGAAACATAGTTTACTACTGGCAAATGTTACGAGGAGAGAATGGGAAGGTAAGGTGTCAAATATCTTTACCCAGTTAAGTTGGCAAAGAAGTTGAGTGCTATACCTTTTGGAAATCCTTAAATGAGTATATAAAGAATAATTATTTGCTTGGTCAATGAAAGAGTCAAAAATATGTATTTACCGATATAGTTCCATGAGGTTCTCTTTCAGGTTTTAGTTTCTTTCTTAGAGATTCTTTTGGCTGGATATAAATCCTTGAATCAAAATCGGAGTTGATAATGTCAGCAAACCCTGATAATAACTCTTTCAAGTTTTAGTTGGTCGACATCTACTTAGAGATTCTTTCAGCTGGATATAAATCCTTGAATCAGAACCAGAGTTGATAATTTCAGCACATCCTGTTAACAGATCTCTCAGGTTTTAGATAGTTGACGACTTCTTAGAGATTCTTTCGGCTGGATATAAATTCTTGAATTAAAGCCAGAGCTGATAAGGTCAGCACATCCTGTTATCAACTAACTACACACTGCCCAGAACCTATTTTATAAGGGCTAACACCTAATTTGCACATTTCTAGAACCTTTCAAATTTTCTCAAATCTACTGGAACATTCTGGCATCTTCCAAAACGTTCTATTCCTAAAACAACTACTTCATAAATTAAAAGTGGTTTTGGAATAACACGTATGACTCAATAGAATTCCTTACTACAACTTTTTAGACGTTATTATTATTATTATTATTTTTATATATAAATGCATCCTCTTAACAGTGATACTCACTCTTTCTATTTCTGCACATTTTGGTGAACCATTTCTCTTTATTCCACTTGCGTTTGTTTCTAATTTCTTTGGGCAGTATTCTATATTCTGTGCCATATCTTGGCATTGTTTTTTGTTTCCTTTTTCATCTGTCATCCATATTTTTTGTATTTGTCTATTCTTCATTGGGATGACCTCCACTGCTGACATAACTAAAACTTCTTTTAATGTGTCCCACTTCGAGTTTGCACTTTCATTTTGTCCATTGTATCTACTTTTAACATTGTCCATATATTTCTCATTCATATTCAGGTCATTTAGAAGTCTGTCATATTGCAATTTTGGTGCTACCCTGGCATTTCTTCAATTTCACTCTAAGTTGACATATCACTGGAAGATGGTTACTCTCACAATCGACATTTGGGTATAAATTGCAGTGGAAAACTTCATTCCTGAATCTGTTGTTGATAGTTATATAATCAATTTGTTTGTTTTTTTTTGTTTCTCATTCTGGGCTTCTCCATGTACACATACACCTTGGGTATTCTTGAAACTTGGTGTTGGCTACTATCTGAACATTCACTGTGCATCATTAGGCTCATTTTCCTTCTTCCTTATGTTATGAGGATGCATTTATATATGAAAAAATAATATTAATAATGTCTAAAAAGAGATTCTATTGAGTCCTACTTGTTTTTACAAAAGAGTTTTAATTCATGAAGTAGTTTTTAATTAGAGAAATTACGAATAGAACGTTTTTGGAAGATTGTAGAATGTAAAATAGAGAGAATTTGAAAGGTTCTAGAAATATGCAAATTAGGTGTTAGCCCCTATAAAAATAGGTTTTGGGAAGAGAGTAGTTAGTTGTTAACAGGAATTGCTGACATTATCAACTCCGGCCTGATTTGTGGATCTGTGCATCCAGCTGAAAGAATCTCTAAGAAAAGCTGCTGACCAACTAAAACCTGAAAGAGAACTTCATAGAACTATATGGGTAAATAGATTTCTTTGACCTTTTCATTGACCAAACTGGAAATTATTCTTTATATACACATTTAAGGATTTCCAAAAAGTATAACACTTAAACTACCTTGCTAACTTAACTGAGTAAAGATACTGACCCTTCCTTCCCCTTTGTAATACTTTGCCTGCCAGTAGTAAGGTCTATGTTTCTGTTTTAAATGCAAAAAATCAAATTTTGTATATATATCATTTTGTGTTTATCATAAATTAAATATTTGTATGTGATTTAACCAATGGCCAATCATTTTTTTTCTTTTGTTATACTTAACACGTAACACTGATGAATTCCTAGTCCTAATTTGCCAACTATTTCGCCATTTTGGCATTCGGGTCTCTCATGATGATTATAATTTCTTGCAATTTGAATTGAGCCTTGGCATTGTCCAGGATACAATAAAACTTTTCACTTTCTCCTTCTGCACTTTGTGCTGTTGTAGCATGTACTATTATGATGGATAGGTTGAAAAGTTTTCCTTTCAGTTTAATGACGAGAATTCTTTCAGATAGTATACCAGAACACATTTCTTCATGTCTTGGTCTAATATCAATCCTATTCCTCTTTCATTTTTCTTTCTGCCTACATATATGATACCATGTTTATCGCTGATGATATCCCCATTGTTTGTCCAACTTGTTTCACATATGCCTAAAATAATAGAGACACTTTCTTACCTTCATAAAAATATTTCACATATGCCTAAAATAATAGAGACACTTTCTTACCTTCATAAAAATATTTCACATATGCCTAAAATAATAGAGACACTTTCTTACCTTCATAAAAATATTTCACATATGCCTAAAATAATAGAGACACTTTCTTACCTTCATAAAAATATTTCACATATGCCTAAAATAATAGAGACACTTTCTTACCGTCATAAAATACTTGTTTTTCAGCTACAGAATACTGTCAATTGCAGAAAAATGAACTCCCTTCTATCGATAATTATCTACACATAAATTTATACACACCTACATACACTATATATAGAGAGAGAGAGAATAAAAAGTGTGAGAAGCCGTGTATGTTTTCTTTAAAGTGTATATTTATTGTTTTTGTTATTATACATGTTATGATACATTAAGTGTCACTACATGTGTTTCGAGTCTAAAATTGACTCTCTTCAGGTGAATAAATTTGTGGTTTTATGTATTGAGTTCAAAAGGAACTCGATACGTAAAGCCACAAATTTATTCATCTGTATAATAACTAAAACAATAAATATACACTTTAAAGAAAACATTCACGGCTTCTCACACTTTTTATACTATACCAATTTCTCTCGTTGGAACAACTCTATTTCTTTATCCTATATATATATATATATATATATATATATATATATATATTCTAAACATATACTGTTAAATTTAACAGACAATGAATGTCTATTATGTTTAATCATGAGCCGTTCTAAACATTGTATTTTAGCTTTAATTTCAGGTGAAAATAAAGACAAAAATTGTCCAAAATTTGGATATTTTTTATTATGCTGATTCTAAGCTTTCGGCTCACATGAGTCATCTTCAGAGAGGTTACAGGAACATTAACATAAAGACATCCACCATCAAAGACGATTTTATCTTGTGTTGACAAAAATTTCTATGCAACAATAACAGTCACCGAATAGCAGATGCAGTTCGTATATTTGTAATGCAATTGTATGACATCACACGGATATATATATATATATATATATATATATATATATATATATATTCATGCTACACACATACTTATACATCTATAATTATACATTATAAGCAGAAGTTTTGTTTTCCAAAATTTTATTTGGCTGAACTTTTGAGCTTGATACGTAAAGCCACAAATTTATTCGCCTGAAGAGAGCCAATTTTAGACTCGAAAAACATGTAGTGACAATTAATGTATCATAACATGTATAATAACAAAAACAATAAATATACACTTAAAAAAAATGTTCACGGCCTCTCACACTTTTTATTCTATATATATATATATATATATTGTGTGTATGTGTAGGTGTGTATAAATTCATGTGTAGATAATTATAGATAGAAGAAAGTTCATTTTTCTGCAATTGACAGTATTCTGTAGTTGACAAGCAAGTATTTTATCTCACTTGGATCACTCTCAGAATGAGTGCTTGAATAAGAAGAGGGTCTTCTTCAGTGTGGTGTGAGTAAATGACTGTGCCATGTGTTATCCTGTGTCTGCTTACTGTGGGTCGTCACAAATGGCTTTTGAGCCATTCTTATATAAGCCAATTATAGGTGCCAAACAAAAGCCAAATATCTAATATTTTTGTTGTATTCTAATTCATTAAGAAGAGTCACTTGGTGTGCTTACTATGATGTACACGTGGAACAAAACCAGGGCTGCCTTTACGTATCTATTTTTAGACTTGATGAAATTTTAGTTATTGAGGGAATTTGAAAATATATTTTTATTTATTTATTTATGTTTTGTGCATTTTTGAAATCCCAAGATACACAAGTCTCCTGATGATCCTAGAATTAGTTATATAATCATAAATTGTTAAATTATGATTAAAACTTAAAATAATGTCAGAATATTAAAACCATCCAGTTTGACATACTAGTCTCCTGATTATCCGAGAATTAATATATGATTATAAAAGATAAAATTATGATTTAATTATGAACCACTAGTGTCCATCACTAATGCCAACTATGTCAGATCCATCTTCATGGGTGAAATCAGCTTTATACTATAATATATCTGTCTCACTCTAAAGTTTATGGCTTAGAAACTCAGTGTGGGCCATTTTCTGATTGATCAGAAAATTTGTTTTATGGCCCTGGTATTTTTGCATGGTATTCTGGAAGGGTGTGCGCTGATCTGGACGAAATTAAAGTCTGTTTTTGTTATGCTATGAATGCTAAAGTGAGCAATAACAAAGCAAAACAATAGTAACAACTTTATGTTATGAGTTTACCATTTTATATCTAAGACAAAGTTTCAATCTATTTAAAAAAACTCATCTTCAAATGTAAGTTTTTGTTGGACAAAGTAAAAAAGAAAAAATGAATTTATAAATTGCAAGTGCTTTTTTTATTTAATTATTTTCTAAATTTATATTGTTATATTTTTAATAAAACATGTGAGATGGTTGTTTGTTCAGGGAAAACTATGTTCTTGTGAGCTAATTTGTTCTAATATGTTTTATGTACCTATTTATTTCAAGTGTATTTATAAAACTTAGACTTTCTTCGTTAATTCTGTTGTTTGTTTATAGGTCTATTAATTAATTTTAACAACTTAATAATTGAAAACATAAGTGTCTTTTCTTTTTTTTTTTTTTGTTTCGCCGACATTTTTAAAAAAAGCAGACGAGAATCCGGCTGAACCTCGTTTTGAAACCAGCTGCTTTCCTCTCTAGGCATGCGTCGAACCACGTCAGCGCCATTGTGGATTGGCAGCAGACTACATATTAACAAACAAGAGGAAGAGACAAGCAGGCAGGCCAGGGCTTTAATGACCGTAAAAAAAAAAGACCTGATAGTACTTATCATTAACTGAAATCTTTACATATTAATTCACTCTCTCGAAAGACAGACGTCAAAACACGGGAAAGTCAACTATCAGAGCCATTTTAAACAGTGACACCTTCGTTCGGTATTCAACCCGAAAAAGAAAAACGACAAAAAATGTGAATGAAGAACCTTTTCTTTTTTTTGTGTGTGTGTGTCTTTATGGTGTACAAAACTCCAGTTTCAACAATTGTGGATTCATATTTTATTTAACAAGGCATGCTTGGTAATCAGTTGACTAGTCTTAATACGAGGATTGCTATTCTTCGTTTGATATTAGTGGAGACCAGTCAACAATATTTTCTTGTCAATAAATTGAAATCAACTTGGAAATGTCGAAGAAGATTGCGAAATTTTCATTTTTTATTGGATTTTGCTTTATAACGTAAGTGCGATTTAATTTAATCTTTAAAAAATATATTAAGAAATTAAGATATAAAAAAAAAATATTGGTAATTTGTTTTTACCCGACATTTGTTAATTGTGCGACTCTTGTCTGTAAAAATGTTTTTTTTATATTTAAAAAAAAAAGGTTAAAAATTAAAAAGTCTTTATTAAATTATTTATAATTTAACAAAATGTCTATTTATCTATTTTTATCTTAAATAAAAAATACATAAAACCACATTTTTTACATCCGATTTTTTGAATTTGATATGATGACTGATGTTTCATCATTTTTTGCTGTTCTGTGAGTTTTAATTTTTGTGATCAGTTAAAGAGTCAAAAATTATTTTTCTAAAAGTCCGACACTTAAAAGTAAAATCATTCATAAGGAATAAAATTAATAAATATTAAATAAGATAAAAATTAATTAAAAAAAATTTTTTTTTACTTGTTTCGGACTGTTTCTTAAGAACATGTGGAATGGTCTTCAACACTTTATTCAATTAATAATATTCCAATATTTATTTTTTTATAGCGAAATAACTCGTTTAAAAATGGAAAATATTAAAAAGCTCTACAATAATTGTATCGAAAAAAAAAATTTTTTTTAAAATCTAAAGTTTAATAAAGCAATAAAAAAAAAGTGACTTAAATATTAATTGATATTATTAATGATTATGTGTACTGGTCTAACCCTAGGACCAAAAACTAAGTAAGCAATCAATATTATATATATATATATATATATGAGACTCCAGTTTTGGTTTGTATATTTTTTGTTTTACTAACCGGTGCCCAGGATTGATGTTCGTGTTCAGGTTAAAAAAAAAATGTTGATAATTTAAAGACCGGCAAACAAATCCTTCCTAGTGAAAAGCAGTGGCGCAACATGATCTTCTTGTGCTATTAAAAAACTTATATAAGTTAACTTATATAGAATAAAAATGATTAGCAAACGAGTTTGTTTCTTTTCCAATTCGATTCTTTATAAAATGTTTGTTAAATTTGTATATAATGTCCGATTGATAAATTTAATCTCAAGATTTGTTTTTTGGTGTGTGTTGGGGTGAACTTTTAATTCTTTTTATTGAATAATTTTTTATGTCCTGTCTTTTTTTTTTTTTTTTTTTTTTTTTGAGTTTGACAAGTTTTTTTTTCTTTTTCCTTTCTTTATTTTATTTAATGCAATCACATTATCACAATCTCCATTCTTACTCATGTTTTATTTGTGCAAAACGTCAACTTTTTTATGCAATTGTCATTTTTTTAAAATCATTTTTTACCATCTTCAAAGGTGCAAATAAAAACTTTGAATTCAATGTGTGTATATAAATTTTGTGTGTGTATATATATATATATATATATATAATTTGTTATGCGCGGTACTTATTTGAAACTGCTCAATATCAATGATAAACATACTCAGTTGGATTGGTGAGAGTTTTTGACCCTGGGTTTCATTCTTTTGCGATCGTCATTGCAAAAGCATGAAAACCAGGTTCACAAACTCACACCAATCCAATCGATATATATATATATATATATATATATATATATATATATATTTTCCCCTAATTGTCTACTCCTCTCACAAACATACTTATTTAGCGATTATGTATGTGACCCTTTTTTGTACGGTCCCTTAAATAATCGTTTTTTTAGGGAAAGGGGATTTGCTTTCTTATCTTTCATTTGGGAATTTTGAGTTCTTCAAAGTTTTTGATAGGATTTTTCATTGGTAATTGCTTTTTTTTTTCAGTCAAGATTTTAAGCTGGTTTTACTTGGTTTAAAAAGTTTTTATCATGTAAGTGAAACCTTAAAAAAAAAAAATTAGTTTTCTTTACACAAGACTTTCTTATACTTATTTTTTAAACAATCGAGTAAAAAATCATTTTTATGATGATCTTATTCATTTAATAATTTTTGATCATCGACTGCATATTGAACAAAAATCTAAAAGATTTTCTTTTCAATTTCTCTTACGACGTTTAAATTTGTTTCATTTTTATTTTTTTTTTTATTTTAGTAGTAAAACTAAAAGATGTCAATTTTCCGAAAAGTAATTGTTTTCCGGTTTGCATGTAAAATTAAAAATACTGATATTCACACAATTTTTCAGTTAAAAAAAATTAACTTCATATTTTTGGAGACTGATTTTTGCCTAAAAAAAAAAAAAAAAGTTAGAAAGAAGTATTTAATAATTTTCAGGGAACAATCTAAAACCAAATGCTGTTGTTTCATTAAAAAAAAAGAAAACTTGGTTGAGGCTGAGAGAGATGTGGGGCGGGGGTAAGTTATTCAAAATAAGGAAAAGTTTTTAAGTCAGGTCGGCCCGTGTTGTTTTTTTTTTTCTATAGTGACCTGGCTTCATTTTTATAAAGCCTAACTGAACCCTTAATCTGGAAACCATGTTTCAGAAATTAGTATTTTATTTCTTGTAAAGAAAGACGTAGTTGTAGTTGCTGATGAATGGAATAATAAAAATTAACTGTTCCTTTGCAAAATAAATCTTCTTATCCCTGTCCAATTTTTTTATTTATTTAACGTGTTGGGCTGGGGTTTTAAGATTGCTTCCTTTGGGGTTCACAAACAACTTTTATTTAGCGCGCGTTTTTTTTTGGGGGGGGGGAGGGGGGGTAGCTTTTAAAAAAATAAGTCAGGGCATCTAAGCTTGAAAGGATAATAAAAAAAACTATTCCCACAAACTTTATCGATGATTTTTCTTTTTTTTAATCTACCAAGAATTAAAAAAAAACAAAACAAACGAAAACAGTTTTTTGATTAAGAACAGTTTTCTACTCAAATCAAATTATTTTTAACCCCTTCTCCGAATGGCTTTGGTTTGATTTTGGTTCATTTTTAGAAACTGGTTTTCTTTTTCTATTCTCAAGAATTGTTTAGATTTTTAGTCTTTTACGTCTTAGTTTACATTAAAAAAAAAACATTCATTCACAAAATTCTTTAGATCGAATAACACTTACCTAGTAAAAACTATTCCTAAAGTCCCTAATCAATCTATCATTCAAATAATCTTTATGCCCTTAAATCTTATTTTTCTCTTTCCCTAGCAGTCATCCGGTCTGTGTGCAATGTTACGTTTTTTAAGTGTTTTGTTTACATTAAATAACCTTGTTTCTTGTTTTGTTTGACACCTTTTGTCCATCTTCTTGTGTATATCTGATGGAATTACTTTTTCTTCGTGTCGACTATACACCTTAGGATATAAATTAGCTAAATTTGAACCTTTACTGTATTTGTGAAGTAAAAGCTATCATAAAACATGAGTGAATATTACCTAACCACAGTCCACACTGAATAAAAAAACCAACATGGCTTGTTGTTGGTTATACCTTTAGTCTTTCAACGAGTACTTGCTCCCTGAAACATTTTTTAAAGCTTATTTACAATTTGAAGGAAGGTTTTTTTTTTTTGGTTTAATCTCTAAACTCTGAAAATTTTGAAATTCAGAATTTATTGTTCAACTTTATGCGGGATATCATCGACTATATAAAATTTTCAGCATTTCTTTTTTTTTTTTTTCTCTTGCTAGATATTTTTCCACATCTTCAGCTCTTGTCTTAAGAAAGCTTATTTTTTTTTTTAATCTCTTGGTTTTAAAAAAACATTTACCAAACAAACAAAAATTACCAACATATTTAATTTGTTAATTTTTTTTAATGATTGAAGTTCTGTTGCCAAAATCAATTAAGTTGCTTTTTTTTAATTACTTTATTAAACTTTAGATTTATTTTTTGTTTTTTATTTATTTTAAACCTTATTTCGGATAAATCAAACAAAAAATTAAAACTCTAGACAAGCAGAATTTTACCGGAAAAAAAAGCATTGCAATCTCATTTCACTTCTGTTGACGATTTTTGTAATGAATTTTAAAATTGTTTCCCTTCCAACAAGTTTTTTTTATTATTATTACGTTTCCATAAAACTTACTGTCACTTATTTCAAATAAGATGTCCGTTTTTATGATATGAAATGAATTTTTGTCCATTTGTGTGTTTTTGTTTTAAAATGAGACATACGGGTTTTAGTTCATTTCAGAAATACACTTGAGCAGCAGTTCTTCTTTCATACATGTTTTTCGTTAAATATGGCACATTTTTTGTAAGACTTTTTTTTTTTTTACAAAAAAATGAGACGTACAAAAATTGTCCATAAATTAACGAGACATGAATCACGCTGTTTTGCTTTTAACATTCAAAACAAATAAAAATAACATTATATAATTTAAAATATATATATATATATATAAATGAATAGAAAATAGGTTTAAGCAGCGATGCTAATTAAATTATTTCTTGGGAGCGCAATAAACATGCGTATCACTGTCAGCTTCCATTTTGGTTTTTGAGATTCCTTTAAGTTTCTCTTCTCTATTCTACCCTATAAGAGTTTTTTTTTTTTTTTTTTTACATGTGATTGCAAATAGACATTGTACTTTAGTAAATTGTAAAAAAAATTAAAAGAAATCCTAATAAAACAGATTAAATTCTTATTACTTTCATGTATTTGATTATGGATTGGTTAGGAATCCATAATTTCATCCACTCCACTCTCATCAGTACTCTCTTCCCTCTTCTACTCTCTTCCTGACACCCCCTGCAACCTCCCACTCCTCATAACATTCCCCCTAGTCCTCCCCACTTTCATCAGTAATCTCTCCCCTCTCCTACTCTTCCTGACAGCCCCTGCAACCTTTCACTATATAACCTATGTAACCCCCTGCACAACAGTGGCAGTCAAATGCCTTGCTTGGGGGTGACATGATTATAAAAATAAAAAAAATATATAGACATTTAATCATTACGTTTTATGTTTCTATTGATTGAGAAATAATGACGCATAGTCATTTTCATTGACAAATGAGCATGAACAAAAATTATAGGTTTTAAAATTTGTTTAGGTGAAGGTAAGTTTGATTCCTCCTGGGGAACACATTTGTCTTTAAGATTTCTTGAATACATGGATATAACACACTGTTTCAAATGTATAACATTAAGTTTTTACACACACGCACACACAAGTTGTCATAAAAATAACTGACACATCTCATTTTAACAGATATATTTATCAGTTACACAAAATTCCTTAATACTAAAGAGTTAATTCAATAAAATTGGGTTCCTGGTATGATGGTAAACTGTATCCAGCAGTAAGGCCTCTGATTGAGAGGTTGTGAGGAGCATAAAACCATCTTTTAATTGCTGCTGTTTTCGGGTTCACCCTGACCTGGAATGGTAACACCTGTTAGGGTCTCAGCTATGGGCAAATAGTTAACCCCCAAACTGGGGTCAAAACACTATGGAAGTATAAAAATGGACTTTTTATAGAAATATATACATAAAAATATACTTTTTTGAATACAAAACTAGAAAACATCTTCAGATTTTTATCAGAATCTAACTAAATCAACCTTTTCACTATTATTGAACATTAAAAAAATACCTTTAAAACCTTACATTTTTGGGCATTAAATAACCCACAGTTATTGCTATTATCTTCAACCATGACCTCCAGATGATTTTTTGGATTCTCCTACAACTCTTCTTAATGTTTTCCCTGTTTAAATTTGTGAATGCTGTCATAGTCTTTGTCTTCAGTTTATCTTTGGTGTTAGAAAAAGTTTTGTTAGTCTCTTGCTCAACTGTGCCCCACAGATAATAATCAAGGGAGTTGCAGTCTGGGGAGTTAGGTGGCCAGATGTAAGGGGTGATGTGGTCACAAATTGTCTGACAACCTTGACTGGGTTATTCTGCTTGTTAGCATGGCACAGAATCCTGTTACCAGGCGTAGGGTTTTCCAGCAGCCATTCTCTTGATCCAAGGCAACACTATCTCCTCAAAGCACTTGAGGTAGGCCTCTGTGTTAAATTTGACACTCTTACCAACAAATTTGTTCTTTTCTTATCAGAATGATCAATGAGTTTTCCAAGTTGTTGCACCTTTTGTAATGACCATTACACATTCAGTTCTTTCTGAATCCTATGTACTGTTTTGAAATACACAAACACTTTGAAATGTTTGTGTTGGAGCTTCTGGCATGAATGCCAGGCAGTACAGCTGCCATTTCCAAATTTCTGGTGAATTGAATTGTCATGGTGCTGTTTTTCTCATATAGTGCCCAACTGACTCTACTATACTGTGCAGTTGACAAAAGCAATGTATATACACAAAATTAAAAATATAAAATAGCAACCATTTATCTATCACACCCTGTGTGTGTGTGTATATACACACACACTAGCAGTATAGCCTGGCATTGCTCTGGTGTAATCAAAACTTTAAAACTAATCCATGGTTCTGGAGCTGAGACTCAGCCTAAAGAATATTTGTGTGAAGTCTGGTGAGAATCAGATAAAAATTGTAGATTTGTATAAAGGACATACAGACAGATAAACAGGCACACACACACACACACACACACAAACATCTTGCTTTTATATATATATATATATATATATATAATCGATTTTCTGCACTATTGTAAGAACTTCAACCTTGAAACTTCTGAATATCGTTTCTTATGTCCTTGTCTATGAGTGTATCAAATTTGATTAAAATCGGACCACTCCTTCTATAACCTGATTTTTTTTATTATCGATTTTCAATATTTATCAGGAGTACCTCAACACAAAACCTAGCTAAGAACACTTGCAGACACTTATAGTACAACTGTATAAATTTTCAAGAAAATCGGTTCGTCCGTTTCGGAGTCTATAGGTAACGGACACACAAAGTTCCATTTATAAGTTTTTATGTATATATATGTAAGCGTAAGATGTCATGAGCTAACATATTTTTTCTAGTTTCACTGGTGTTAACTCATAACATTTAACAATGCCGGTGTAGAATCGATGAAAAATGAACAAAATTATTGGCAATTATCCACCAGGATATCTATAAGGTAATGTTAAAATACACAAACCTGAATACCCATTACAACTTATCATTTCTCAAATTCCAACACCTATATACCAATTGTCAAAATTCCTCAATGATATTGTTACTCCATATCTACTACTAATTATAGCATCAGGTCAACTCATGAATTCTTACAAATTCTTAAAACTACTTTTGTGTGTGTGTGGGGGGGGGGTGGCAGGCAGGAAGAACTCATTTTGACTTGGTCTGTCTAATTAATTTTTTATTTTTACAAATGAAGATTGTATAAAATAGAAAAGGATGGAAATTATGAATAAACTGGATTTTTTTTTTGTTTTAGATTGTCATTATCAATACCTTGGGTTTTTCAATAGTAAACAATATTTTCTGACTAAATCCTGTCCCCCACTTTTCTTTTCTTTTTTTTTTTTTTTTTTTTTAGATGGCTAGAATTGGAATCTAATAGCACAATATTAACAGATATATGTGTGTATAAAATTCCATGCTAACAATTTCTTCTCTTGTACTTCTTACTTGTGGTATTCTACTAGATTGGTGGCAAGGTCATGTCATTTTACAAATGAATTGGCTAGATGTAACCGTAAATTCTATACTAACAGGTTTTTCTATTGCATTTCTCATTTGTGGAATTCTCTTACATCTTCTTGCTTTCCAGTTAACTTGAAAAATTTAATTGCAATATCAATCTTTTTTTTTGTCATCTTAATTCTTTTTTTTTATTGTTCTCCCTCCTTCATGTTTTTCTTTTTCTCCTTTAACTCTCAGTAACCCCTTCCATCTTGAAATGAGATATATAAAATATATTTAACAGAGAAGATTCATGCTGACTTCAAAGTTTCATGAGAACACTGTTATGTTCTCACATGTCAGGGCTTTTTTCAAAGTCGGCATGATTCTACTCTGTTAAAGAGACAAACACTTTGTACCTCTCAAATCTCTATCTACACCCTGATATCAAGCACTTTACAATGAAATACCTGCTTCCTAAATACATCAGTGAAACATTGAAAAAAAAAAGAACTTTGGCGCTAAACATTATCAAAATTAAACAGTGTGTGTGTTATATATATATATATATATATAAATAAAAAACTCAGCATTTGTCTGTCTCTGTTCAGGCTAAGTTCCAAGTGAGAGAAACTTATTTGTAAAAACTTTTCAGCTGTAATAATTAGTCATCTTCCTGCTTAGCCAGTCATCTAAATTTGAAATCAACTTAAATTTTTGGAGGTAGGGGAAAAAGATTGGTGTCTTTTCTACCCAGAAGGTATTGTGTAGAGAGTTATCAGTATTCCTGCCTGCCTGCCTATACAACTTTGTATTACTGTGTTTAGATAGATATTTAGCATAGTTAGGCACATGGCTATTACAAGGATCTCAATACTAATGGCTCGTGGAATCTGCTAACTGTTGCACTGCAATACACTTTCCTAATGTATAATTTCCACCCAGAAATGTCAGTTTGTTTCAAGTATTTGTTAATCTTCCTGTTTGTGTTTGTATGAAAGATTCCTTCCTGTTTTTTTGGTTTTTTTTTCTCTCAATAAATGTAAATTTGCTGAACAAGGAATTTTTACCAGTTAAACTGTGGAAAATTATATTCTGAATGTCGTTTTCTGTGCAGCTTGGTTCACCATTGCAGAAACATAATTTACAATTTAGTTCAAGATTTCAGAACATAATCCATTTGGTTTGGGCACCTTAGCATGATGTAATGGTTAACAAGTTTCTCATCAGAATAGTTAAAACTGAGTTTGATCCTTACTAGGTACCCCAAACTCTTCTTTTGTATGACATTTAAACTACGCTTAGAAAATTCACCGTAAGCTAACTGGATTATAACTGATTTAAACAGATTCCTCACCAAGCAGTCTTTGACCCATACTTCCTCTGATAGGTCCTTTAGCCCCCCACACGCACACACTTAATGAACAATCTTGTCTCAATTTGCATCAAAATAGACCCACCCAACCATTGTTTCAATCTCAAGAAACTCTGCTGCTTTGATTCCTGGGCCAGATCTTTTTATTAAGCCACTAAATTGAGTGGTTCTTGAGTCTTACATTGGGTTAAAAAGTAGTAAAGTGTGTGCACATAAATATAGGAAAATTGCACACGTTTGCACATTTTGTTCTTTATAGAAGAAGGGATGATAATCATTGTTTCCAAGCATCTGGGACCTTTAAATCATTATTGGGGGGGTTGGGTGTAAAACTGCTGTACAGTATGTAGTTCCACTTGATTGGACATCTTCTGCCACAAAGACAGAAAATGGATATACAACAACAACTTAAAGGTAACAGAACTTAAAACAGTTTCCAAGTGTGGAGAAAAAATATTAAGCTACATTGCCCCCCCCCCCAACCTATTAATTAACCCATAACTAAGGGTATTTGCACGTAAGTGAATGCAATGAATTCAACTGGAAGTCAAACTCTGCTCCCTGATTTCTATTTCTGAGCCGATATCCCCTACAAGACATTCAGTCAGTCAGTTAAGTGCCATGCGCAATACACGCTTGGGCGATCATGTCTCGAAAGAGACATGACTGACTGGGCAGAAGATTATCCCGCAGTAGGTTGCCATTGCTTTCTGCGGTAGACTGGTTGCCGACCAAGGCTATAGAACCCAATCTGTCCTATTATTTAACCCATAACTGGAGGGAATAGACGGATTAATACCTTTCCCAAGGGTATTTGCGCGTAAGTGAATGCGAGGAATTCAACTGGAATTCGGACTCGGTTCCCCGATTTCTCGTTCCTAGCCGATATCCACTGCGCCACCATGCACATACAAGACATTACCCTGCCCAAATCTATAAAAGGATAGCTGTTCAAACTCGCATTTTCAAGAAAAAAAATGAAACTTAATGATTAGATTTGGAGAAATGAGTTAGATCTCAAACTTTTCCTTCTTCTATTGGTATTCACATTCACTTGACCAGAATTTGAACTGTTTTATTACTAATTACACTACCTATACTATTTTTTTTAACGTAGTTTCATGTTATCCTGAGTTATTGGAGACAATACTCTAGCCTCAAAGTCTATGTGAGACCACCTAGTGAGAATCAAATTGATTACAATTGTAATGTGAGATTTTCTTGCTAGTTATTACTTAGCACTTGATAATTAATTTTTTTTTCTTCTACTTTATAATTTCAATTTCTCTTGACGACATCTTCCAAGTATATCTGATGAACCGCTTCCCAGCATAATTAGATAACAGTTAAATTAAGACAATTACTGTTTTTCAAGTCCAATGATACATATTCCTTTGCATTAATGATTTTTTTCTAAGGGTGAAAATCTTTTATGGTATTGGTGAGAAGTTTCATCATTTAACTAATCATTTAAGTGCTGAAAGGAGTAATTGTGGAGGATAGAAACTTCTTTTTGCATGGGATAAAATAAGTTTGTATTATTTTCACCTTTTTAATACATAAGTCAAAAGGGAAAATTTGTTAAAAATCTCTGTTGCAGGGGTTGTAATAAGTAATAATTGATTAAAACAAATAATTGACCTCTGGCTTATTGTGCATAGGAGACCTTTTTAACAATGTACAAAGGTACTCAAGATTGAGGCTTAGTAAGAGGTACAGTTTATATGGAGGAAGATAACAGTTGTAGACTTGAACAAGTTAAGATTGTAGTGATCCTCTTGGGAGCCAGTTCCACAAAGCAGTGGTTGTGAGAAGAAGGTGCTGGAGTGGAACTTAATCTCACCAATGGAATCTGAAGAGAAGGGTGGTTTGTTACAATGTGGTATGGTAGGTCTGAGGCATTACTACTGGTGGAACTTAGGAATGTAGTTTGTCTTTCAGTGGGTTTTTTTTTTTTTTTTTTTTAATCATATCACCCCAAGCAAGGCGGTATCGCCACTGATGTGCAGGGGGCTATGTAAGAGTAAAAAGATTGGAAAAGAAAACCGGAAACCACATCCTAAACAGGGAACAAGGGATGAGCCTCTACACCTGTTCAATAGACGTGGGTGGAGTGTGAACCGGGCAATAGTTTAGTCTATCTACTCCAATTGATAAAAAAAGAGTAAAAAAATGAAAAAGAGTAAAAGATTGGAAAAGAGAAAACCGGAAACCACATCCTAAACAGGGAACAAGGGATGAGCCTCTACACCTGTTCAATAGAGGTGGGTGGACTGACACATTGTCTTAATATTCTAAAAAAGGTTAGATCTTTCCCACTATGATTGTTGCTATCTGTGTAGTGACTTCACCTTATTGACTGTATCTACATCAAAACTGAACATCTAAGATGACAAACACACGTCAATAAACATTATTTTTATGATTTCAAAAGGACAAAAGTTAAATGAGTATAGAGAAAGACTAATTGACAGTGAAATTGGATATTTTAAGAATGTTGTGGTGCAGTGGGAATGAGAAATCTAGGCGCTGAGTTCAAATTCCACTTGAATTTCTTTTTCACTACACTACAGTCTCTTCCTTCCAGTTAACAGGACAGATTGGGTTCTATAGCCTTGGCTGGCATATAGTGTACCACAAAGCAATGGCAACCTACTGCAGGATAATCTTCTGTCCAGTCAGTCATGTCTCTTTCAAGACATGATCATCCATGTGTGTATCAAATATGGCACTTAACTGACTGATTGAAATCAAGGAAAACTTGAAACCAATATTTGATAGTCCTGATTGAAATGAAAAATTTGTTTATATCACCTCATCTATCATGAACCATTTCCTTCACTTTGCCTATTAATTTCAAAGCTAATCATGTGATTTACAGATAGATGGGGAGCAGCAGTGCATAAAATATCATTTTCATGTGATGACCATTCAACTATTCATTTGCAATAGAAAAGATACGAACAGACTAATTTACTGTTTAAGTTGATGCTTAGGCTTTGATAGCTTTACCTTACTAAACATTATTAAACTCAGATTGTCATCAACAGAAAAGAGGAAATATATTGAAGAGAAAAGATTGGGTCGATACATATAAACACAAGCCTCCTGAAGGAGAAGTAATGCCTGGGGCTTCAGCTAATATTAATTTCTAACTACTCCAACTGAAGTGTGTGTGTGTGTTTATATATATATAAATATATATATATATATATATATATATATATATATATATATATATATATATATATAACAGACAATAAATGTCTTATGTTTAGAATGGCTCATGATTACACATTAAGACATTCATTGTCTGTGTCATGGTGGCCTCACCTATTTCAATGGAGTGAACTCTTCCTTCAGCTACATATACTTCCCCTCACAAGAGGAGAGCAGATCAACAGAAGGGTGATAGGCAGAGATAACCAAGACTATTACCGTATTACCACTGTGAGTCCCAGTTCTAGTATTACTTTCTAATCCGTATTTATTGTTCTAACAGTTTCAAGTATTTGTATTTTGCTGTGTTTAATATATTTATCGTTATTTCCTATTTTAATGGTTGTTGTATTATTTCTTGCTGGACTTAACCAGATCCACGACAGTCTGCTATGTTTAGAAAATTATTTGCTGCCTCGAGATATAGATATATATATATATATATATATATATATATATCTCACTTAGCTGATTGGTGTTGCTTTCAGCATCATCAATTTTTAAGATTTTGAGTCGACAAAGAAACTTAAAGCTCTATATTTTAGATCAATACATATGTAAATGACTTTGATATTGTAATTTGTCATAAAAGCTTAACATATTCTGTCATGTATTTATTAAATATACCTTAAGAAATGATCAGCTTGGCCGAGAGGTCTAGGCGACAGTCATTAGATTGTAAATACAGCATACATGGTTTCGATCCCCCGTTCACAAACCTGTAAATAAGGATGTGCGTTGTGGCGCAGTGGATATCGGCTCGGAACGAGAAATCGGAGAACCGAGTTCGAATTCCAGTTGAATTCCTTGCATTCACTTACGCGCAAATACCCTTGGGAAAGGTATTAATCCGTCTATTCCCTCCAGTTATGGGTTAAATAATAGGACAGATTGGGTTCTATAGCCTTGGTCGGCAACCAGTCTACCGCAGAAAGCAATGGCAACCTACTACGGGATAATCTTCTGCCCAGTCAGTCATGTCTCTTTTGAGACATGATCGCCCAAGCGTGTATCACGCATGGCACTTAACTGACTGACTGACCTTAATAAAACTTTTTTGACAACTTTTACACTTCCTAAATTATTTAGTGATATCAACCCCCTCATGGACAGTAATGCTTTATTGGTTATTCAATAATGGTTGGGAAGTATATTTTTAAAACTAAAAAAAAAAATCAAATCTATTTGTTCTTTGAAGTATCAGTTTAAGTTAATTGGTTAAATGACTGTTTTTTGAGTACACCTGTATGAATACTCTGTAGTAGTAGTAATGGTGTAACAATCTTTGCATGAGTCTTGCAACAGTTATGTTCAGTCAGTTAAGTACCATGCGCGATACATGCTTTGGGCGATCATGTCTCCAAAGAGACATGACTGACTGGGCAGAACATTATCCCGCAGTAGGTTGCCATTGCTTTCTGCGGTAGACTGGTTGCCGACCAAGGCTATAGAACCCAATCTGTCCTGTTATTTAACCCATAACTGGAAGGAATAGACGGATTAATACCTTTCCCAAGGGTATTTGCGCGTAAGTGAATGCGAGGAATTCAACTGGAATTCGAACTCGGTTCCCCGATTTCTCATTCCGAGCCGATATCCACTGCGCCACAACGCACATCCAGTTATGTTAGCAAGCTTAATTAAAATGACTGAGCGATCAGTGAATACTGATTGTGCAGGTTGTAATAATAAATTTCACTTTGCATAGTGTTTTTTTTCTAGAAAAATTGCAGACATCTATGATTTTCTCTTAACTTCTTTGGCTCATAGATGAATAGAAAGCATTAAGTGCTAAATTGATGCTATCAAAATATTTAAATGCTATTTCCAGAGTATAGCAACCAAGATTAGTGTACTAGTCTAACTGAAAAGTTATCTGATGACCTCCTTTATTCAGTCAGTTAAGTGCCAGACGTGAAACACGCTTGGGCGATCATGTCTGTTTCGAGACATGACTGACTGGGCAGAAGATTATCCTGCAGTAGGTTGCCATTGCTTTCTGCGGTAGATTGGTTGCCAGCCAAGGCTATAGAACCATATCTGTTCTGCTATTTAATCCATAACTGGAGGGAAAAGAGATTAATACTCTTTCGCAAGGGTATTTGTGCATAAGTGAATGCAATGGAATCAACTGGTATTCAAACTCTGCCTGCTGATTTCTCGTTCCAAGCTGATATTCACTTGAGTTATTTGACACTGTTTTGGATAAGTTTCTCTCCAAATTTCTTACTATGATTATCCAACTCCATGAAATTTGGTCAAGTTAGATATTAAAACAGTTTCTCAAAAGTTTCCAAACTGTTGTTTTCTGACTTCCATACTGCCCCCCCCCTTTTTATAGCTCCACGGTGAAAGAATTGACATTCAATTGGCGATGTATACTACCTGTTTATAATGGTAACATATTCAATCTGAAATGGCTTTATACTCATACAAAGACTAAAGTGCAGCTACTTGGGGAGCTTTTGTATGCAGATATTGCAGCTCTTTTGTTAATCGGTTGACCTTAAAAAAAAATATAACCTGTTTTGCAAAAGCCACAAGACTCTCTTGGAACTGAAGGTGAAGAAAATTAATCTTCTATCAAACTGTACTTTGAAAAGTATACAACTTAACTATTTTTGTTGGTTTGAATGAACTGGAAATTATCCATAATTTTACCTCATGGTATATCATACCTTCTAATGTTAAGAAATAATATACTAATAAAAGTTAACAAAGCCTTTGTTAGGTTATACAAATGTGTCTAGAGTAACAAAAAATGTGAAAATAAAAACATGAAAATCTATCTTCATGCTGAATCCTAGTGCATTTATCAGTTGGAAAATTTTGAATGCTTCAATTAGCTTCCTTTTTAATGTCCACTGGAGGGATTCATGATAAAAATCAGTTATCAGAATTGCTACTGCCTCCAGCATTGACATGATGGGATGAAACGTTTGTTGTTAAACACTATTGCAGAAAAACATTCCCTCCCCAATTTCATAGTCAAATCATACGGATGCAATAAAATAAACCAATTTTAGAACTTGTCTGCCATATTTTTGTTCTTTCTTGTATTTTAGTTTGAATGCTACAATCACTTAACTGTATCCCTTTTCCATGTGAACAGCATTCTTACCTTGTGAACTTTTGCCTTACTACTGTTAATTTGCTTAGTTTGTTTATTATATATATATATATCTCCAAGTGAATAAGAGACAAAGAAAATATTAACCTTCAAAACATTAATTTAAAACAGTGCTCAATATAAAAATAGAGCTATGAATACTTATTAAAAATTATAATTTAGAACATGTACAAATTACAATCTACTACAAAGTGTACATTTTCCTTTGACATTGAAAGGATAATGTCTCATCAGGTAGTAAATGCTATTTTTTGAAAGGAGATAGAAAATTCTCTTCCTTATATTTGTAGAAGTCAAATAAACTTACCTTTCAACATGACTGTGCCAACGAGACAGTCCAAACGTCTATTATACACACATACCCCAAGTTTTTCTCAGAAATCCAAATAGCCATCGATGGGACATAAGTGGGCGAATAGTAGAAACGCTGCCCAACCGCCAATATAGGATTAGAGTTGCAGGATCAGGTAGGATAACCCTGCGGAACCGTAGATTTCTGAGTAAACTTGAGGCACCTACAGTCAACACCCCTATCCCAAGTCCTTGGCCTGTGTCCCCTGGAGCGACAGATACAGCTATACGTAGGCCGCATCAACCTGATGAGAAATCTGGAAATAGCAGCATTACTTTGCAAAGTGACCTGGCATCTCAAAGCCCTACTCAGTCACAGTTATCACTAACTAGGATCCCAAGGGCTCTATCCCGACTACTCCCATATAATCGACCAGGGCATAAGGAACTGATTCCCCCCCTCCAGCGGCCACTATGCTCCCGCAGTAGGGAGAGGAGGGAGATGTAGAACTCAAATAAACTTGACTGTCTCCTTTTGTCTCCCTGCAGGTTGAATATTCAAGAGTGTGGATATTGTGCTCAATATTTATGGAGCTCAATATACACACTGTAATTATCACCCAATCATTGCTTACGGAATAGACTTGCCTGTAACAGAATGGAATCTCCCAGGTTATTATTTAAACCACCTACCAATTTGCCCTGGGGGGTTTTTTTTTTTTGGTCAGTCAGCCCCAACTTCTATTTTAGTTGATTACTGGCTGGTTGTTCTAGAAGACTTTTACAATATTTGTAAATTTTTGTGTGTGAGGTAAAGTGGGTAAAGAAAATGAAAAACCAAAATAGGGGATTGTAAAGAGAGACATTGAGGAAATAAAGAACAAAAAGAGGAAAACTGGAGAGAAAGAGAACTAAAAGAGACATGGTGAAAGGCTCAAAAAAAAAAAGGTGCCAAGTTTAAAAGTAGGAAATAAAGTATAGTCATGTACAGCCATAATTTGTACATCTTCTAAATTATATATATATATATATATATATATATATAATTTGGTTACTATTACTTTGTTTTTTTTTTTTTAATTTTTTTTTTTTTTACTTATTGTTTGAGAACTTTGGTAAGATGGTCAAACAGAATGGACAATCACATTTAATCCTGACTAATTATTTATCTCGACTGGACAGGCTATGTACTAAATATGAAAAAACCTTCATCTCTTAAAGATTCTTCTTACTGTTCAAAGAACTATCTACTGTTGATAAAACCAATTCCTTAGAAGCTACAAAGGTTTAAAATAAACATTTACCTTCTGTGGCAATCAGTTGCTGCCAGTGTGAAATAGCTGCCTAACATTCGACTACCCCCTGCCACCTTTTTTAAATTTTTTTTTTCCCCAAAAAAAAGTAGAAAAAGTGGGTATGCTGTAAAAATTTCCAGTTGCCAGACCTTCAGCTACTGCAACAAAAATTGCCCATTTCATATTGGCCTCATTGGCAATCAGCAGACCTGCAACAAATATGTGATATATTCCTAAATTTCTGAAAGAAAACTGATGTATAAATTTTCACTATTTACATGTGTATTATTGTCTTGTGTCAATCTGTTATCTACAAGGACTATATCCTTAGGGAGTAAATTATTCTCATTTCATTGCCCATCTCTAGGAATGTCTTATAGTTTTTACTTTTTTTTTTTTTTTATTCCTACTTATTTATTGCTAACCCTGTTTTGAGTTCAATTTTACACTGCACAGCTCAGGGATTGAACTCATAATTACTGTGTCACTAAATTCATGAACCAGTGCTTTAATTCATTAGGCTATTATTTCAGATTGTCATGTATCTGATAATGGCTTGAAAGTTCAACAGCCCAAATGTTAAGATAACAACAAAGATGAGGACCACAGTCTATGTAAATAATAGTAACTCCTCATCACAGAGGTACAAACTTTGTAGATAATAAAGAGAATTTGTGAAGAGCCATGATCGTCTACATCCATTTATTAAAAAAAAAATTTTTCTGTTGAAGTTAGGAAAATGGTATATTACAATTAAATAGATTCATGCCTTTCTCGTGGCCATTTGTGTGAAAGTAAATGCAATAGTCTAGATTAGAATTTAAACCCTGGTCACTGATTCACTTTCTGCACTGAAAAAGCTATTAACACATCTTAAGAAAGATACATTATCTGTATAACAAAAAAATAAAACGTCTATTTGGCATAATGACCATTATATAAATTCTCTACCCCTCCCGCACCCACATAGTCTTTCAACCACTTGTGTTATAGTTGCACACTCCTGCTTATTTAGGTTCAACGCATGAAGCTTTTCATAACTTATGTAAGATTTTATAATGATACATTATGGATGTAAATAATGACGGTAATTTCAGTTTGTTAGCTGAAGGCAGCTGTTGTATAGTTGCAGAAATACAACCAGAATAAAGGTTGCTAATATTTGTTCACTTAATGATGATTCTAGAGATATGAATGTTACAAGTACTTGTGCTTCTACTAATAGTAATCATATCAACAATAGCAAGAAGCAAAGATTCCATAAATGACAAAGAACTATAAAAAATGACTATTTATAATTCAGATGTGAGAAATGTTACTGATGATATTTATCATGAAATGTCTTGCTTTCATTTTCTTTACATTGGAGATGCTGATAAAATGTTCTATGCTTCTCTTTTGCATTAAGATTAGTGAGATTTGAAGGTTTTAGCATACAAAAAATGCAATGGTATATTTGAGTAATAAAAAAGTGTCTGCAACTTTTTTTTTTTTTATATATATTATCAATTCATCCTAAGGGGGCTAATGTCACTAAGGGCTACTAGAAGTAAGAATGAAAAGACTTCAGAAAGGACCGGAAAGTCAATTCTAAACAGAAAACCAGGGATAAACCTCTGCTCATGTCCAAAAGACCAGGGTAGAGTGTGAACTGGACAAAAGGCAAACATATCTGCTCCCACTGAAGAGGAAAAAAAATTGTAAGTAAAATTTCAGAGTTTAAGTGAAGATATTACAAATGTATAGTTGAAGTAGACTTTAGATGGAACTATAAACCGAGAGATAAAACTTTACTCATGTTCAAAAGACTATCAGGGTCAGAGAATTTGATAAATCTATTAAATATTTAACTGATATCATATTTATACTCTGCATTATATATATATATATACACACACACACACATTGCAACTTGAAAAGGACCTCCAATCTGTAGTGGCCTGGGGTAGGAAATGGCTAGTAAATTTCAATGCTTCTAAAACGAAGCTGTTATCAACTAACCACCATAGACAATCACATCTACCTCCCATTAGCATGGGACAGGCTAGCTTCCCAGAGAGTAAAATAGTATGCCTCCTTGGCCTTACACTTTCGGCGGACCTCAAATGGAATGACTATATCGAATCCATTGCCAAATCTGCTGCTATGAAAGTCGGCTCTCTGTCCAGGGCCTGGAAGTTTTTCCCACCTGAATCTATTCTGCACATATACAAATCTACCATCCGCCCATGTATTGAATATTGCTGCCATATCTGGTCGGGTGCCCCTGCTGCTCTCCTTGGGCTTCTTAACAAAATACAAAGGAGGATCTGTAACGTGGTTGATACTGACTTGGCAGACCGCCTGCAACCACTCTCTCACCGGCGTGATGTGGCTTCCCTGTGCCTCTTCTAGAAGTACTTTCATGGCTTCTGCTACAATGAACTTAGATCACTGGTGCCGCCTAAGCACAAATTTAAATATATACTAGATTAGCAACTAGGTCCCACCCTTTTACAGTTAAACAGAATGTAACCGTAAATTCTACTCCAACAGCTTCTTTTCTCGTGCTTCCCGCCTGTGGAACTCCCTTCCACAAGTCTGCTTTCCCGACAGCTACAATCTCCAAGTGTTTAAATGTAGGGTCAATAGACACCTATCACACTAACTCTCAATTATTCTCAGAACACTCTCCTCTACCCAACCCTCATTCTCGGTATCCTTACCCGCCTATCACCCACCCTCTGACATTTCCTATATTTAACCATCCTTTCTCCACTATATGTAGCCCCCTGCGCAGTAGTGGCAGTGACATGCCTTGCTCGGGGTGAAACGCTTAAAAAAAAAAAAAAAAAAAAAAATTGCCGGAAGACACCACTCATAGAAACCTAGGTCGCGCAATAACTTGTTTACAAATGGAAAATATTCAAAAGTTCTACAATATAATTATATTGAATACTTTTTCCTACAAATGTGCATTGGTCTATCCTTATGACCAGAAACTAAGTAATTAAACAATCATCCAAAAAAAAAAAAAAAAAATATATATATATATATATATATATATATATAGAGAGAGAGAGAGAGAGAGTGAAAGTCATCCACAGGCAGTCCTGTTTCACTGTATCACAGCTCATAAGTATGGTTAGACATCTGATTGCTTCCAGCCAGGATTGAAAGCCGATTGATTTGACATGTCGGCAATTCTACCTTTAATCTATGGGCACATGGTGGAAGAAGGCAGATTTTAGCATGTTATATACACAATGTAAACACACGCCAGTAGCTGAAAGTGTGCAAATTCATCACTGAATGAAAAAAAATCTTTTGCCTGGTCAGTCATAGATCAAAAGACACATGATTACCTAAGTGTGTATCATGTATAGCACTTCACTGAGGGACTGATATTTACAGGTGACAGTGCACGATATCAGAGATAAAGTGTATGTAAATATAAGCAAACACTGAGATCAAGTTTTTCATGTTCCAATATAATCTTCATGGTCTGAAGATGGCATTGAAGCACTGTTGCTGTGTGTGTGTATGTATGTATATATAGTTTCTACATATCACTCCATGACAGTTTCATGCAATAATTAAGGGGAAATATTCAAGTATAGCTAATCTTATTAATTTATATTTAAAAAAAACTTGTTTTCGCTAGTAAACATTTTTGTACACACACACATATTAAATATGCTCTGTTGAACAATATCATCAAGCTCTGTCTACCTTTTTTTTCTTTTTTTTTTTTAAGTTCTACTTCTGATTGTTTTATACAATTGTTAAACTTTGCAAAGTTTTTTATAATCAAGGACTTTTGGCTGTAAACTCCTTGTTAGTATTACCAAGTGCTTGGACTAAAATTAGTCAGGAGTTGAAAAAAAACATTGGACAGGAATTGTCAGTATTGTTCAACAAAATTTGCTTAAAAGAATTTGCCATATAAAAGTAAATGCATGAACAAAAAGGTAAATAAACCTACGAGTTCAACAACTTAGTTACAATATATATATATATAATTTTTTTTGTTAAACTCTTGATAATTATTCAGTTTGGTATAGTACATCCCAAGAACAAGCAGATTATGCTGAAAAAGCATGTGCATTAAATAATTATTGGATACTTTGCTTTTTAGACAAGCATTTTGGAATTTCACACCAAACCCATTGTTGAGTCCATGAGTAGTAGATCATTCTCCTTTTACTTTCCAGGCTTAGGAAGGAGATATTTCAGATTCATTATTATTCATCAGTCTATCACTGACTCAAAGAATGACTTTCTACACTACCAGAACACTGCCACAAAAAAAACTTTTTGGTGGCTGTGATCAGACCCACAAACCCAATGTAAGACTTCATGCAGATTGTAACCCTTGAACTTTTTTGCATTAATTTTAACCCCTCCATAAAAAATTACCTTTGTGTTGTGAAAATGCATGGTGTTTAACCTCTTCAAAAATATTACCTGTGTATAGTACCCAACTTTTTTTCTTTGCAAAAATCAAAGAAATCATAAAATCTTGCACTATACTTGAATCTATACAGTAATAATTTCTAACTTAAAAAAATTGACCAAAAAAAATTATTCTCTCTCTCTCTCTTAACCTTTCCTTGTCAATATGTAATTCATTAGTAGAGAAATCTGATATACAGGACAGTAGCCTAGTGGATCAAAATATTGGTTTGTGAATTTGACCTGGTAATTGTGAGTTCAATCTCTGGGTCAGGGAGTATCTACTTGGACATCTGGCAGCAAGACTTTTGATTGGGAGGTTGTGAGGAGCATGGAACCACCTCTTATTTGCTGTTGTTCCCAGGTTCGCTCTGACCCAGAGTGGTAGCACCTGTTAGGGTCCCAGGTATGGGCTAATAGTTTATCCCCAAATGGGTCAAAACACTATGAAAGTATAAAAATAGACTTTTATAGAAATATATACATCTTTCTCATATATATATATATATATATAAAATTTCTTTTATAGAAAAATATTAATAGTACATTTTTGAAAAAAAAATTACCAAAACAAATTTTTGAATGGGGAAAAACATTTATCGCCATAATACATTTTTGAAGGAAAAAAAAAATTATTACCAGCAATACATTTTTGAATACAAAACTACGACATCTTCAGTTTTCTAAAATAACAATTTTTTTTCATCAAAATCTGACTAAATGAGCCTTCTCACTATAACAAAATTAAAAAACAAACAAACCTTAAAACCTCACCTTTTTGGCATTAAATAACCCACGGAGGTTGATGTGCCATTAAACAAAACTCACTCTACTTGAACTTGGTGGAAACTGGTAAGCATAACAGAACAGTACAAAATAAAATAAGAACTAAGTGCGACATGACTAATGAATTAAGAATAATCAACCCCTCCCCCCGCCAGATTAAATAAAGGGTTCAATTCAGAATTCCCTGTAGACTACCCAGATCAATACACATCTTTTGTATGACACAATGGACAAAATGTGATAATGACAAAGTTGAGGACAGTGGTCCAAATACTGACATTATACAGGATGAGGCAAAAGTTATGTACCATGGGGGGTTAATTCTGTTTTAAATGTCTTTGTTTTGATAGGTCCTGTTGCGTGGCCACCTAAATCACCAGCCCTCACAACTGTGTGGATTCTTTTGCTGGGGGGGCATTTAAAATCATTTTGTCAGATGTGCCCAAGAAATATTGAAGAATTTAAAGAAAGAATTAAATATGAATTCAGTAAAAAAACCGGAGGAAACTCTTCGATGTGTGAATGGATCATTTGGGCACAGAATTGAAATGTTTTAAAAAAAGACATTTTGAACAGCCCATATAGCAAGTAAATAATTAATAGATCAAATTTTCACGTAATTATAATTTTAATAAATTATCCCTTTGATGTGCGACTTTTGCCTCACCCTGTATACCAGACTACAAAATGCAAATAAAACTGATTGACATGTATTCCCTTATATAATACAGTATAACCCGGATATATATATATATATATATATACACACATATATACAGGGTGAGGCAAAAGTCGTGCATCATTGGGGTTAATTATCATTCCTGGGGATTCCTTTTCTGTGGGATCATTTACCCAAGAAATATTGAGGAACTTAAAGAAAGAATTAAATATGGATGCCATAAAATGGCAGAGGAAACTCTTCGATGTGTGAATGGATCATGTGGGCACAGAATTGAAATGTTTTTAAAAAAAAAAAAAGACATTTTGAACAGCCCATATAGCAAGTAAATAATTAATAGATAAAATTTTCACGTAATTATAATTTTAATAAATTATCCCTTTGGTGTGTGACTTTTGCCTCACCCTGTATACCAGACTACAAAATGCAACTAAAACTGATTGACATGTACTCTCTTATATTATAATAATACCTTATAACAGAATTTGTATACAGAATAATTATAAAATAAATCTTAAAACTACCCAATTTGGCATGAGATGAAGCTTGAGGTTGGTGTGTCAGTTAAATAAAAGTACTTATGGATGACCTTCTTGTACATATGTACTTTTGTCACAGAGAATACAATTTTAAAATTATTTTTACTTATATATATATATATATATATATATATATATATCTTTTTTAACTTACAATTTAAACTTTGATAAAGTCTTTCAGTTCATGTTCTGTTATATATATTGTATCCTTATCAAAAAGTAATAAAAAATTTTTTAAAGTAATATAATTTATGACTAGCATTTCAGAAAAAAAATCTGTTTAAAATACAAGTGTGTTTGAATTTATAATTCTAAAAAAATTGGTCTGAAATGAAAATTCAGTTCTTTCAAACAATATTTTTGTATTTTCGCTTGCTGTTTTACATTTGTTTTTCTTATGTAAGTATTTTCTCTTCCGACAAGTAAAGTATATTAAAAAGAAAACAAAAGGCTCGACTTGCATTTCCGAGATTAGTGCTGCTTCTGCAGTGTTGGCATTTTGGAAAACATTACATCTGTATGTGTAGCAAACAGTCTCTCTGCTTGGTTGCATAGCTGCTCCAAGCTGTTGCTGTTATAGGAGCTAGTAGGGTGCACATGTGGGTCAACTTTTAACCTGCTTGTTTATTTGAATAATTTAAACAAAATTTTCATAGCCAATTATAGTTACCAATCATTTGTTTTAAGATTCTGAAATATCTAATCTTTATATCAAATACAAGTAATGTTGGAGAGAAATTCTTTGAAAAATTAGCACTGTACCTATTGGGGTGATTTGAAAAAAAATAATTTGTGCTTGCAGCAATATTTTATGCACAAAACAACTGCGACTTCTGATGTTTTTTTTTTTTCCCTCCAACTGGGCATCTAAAGCAAGTTTATTCTCGCTTGTTTCTGAACCTTATAACTATATAACATGAATAACAACTATATATATATATATATATATATATATATATATATACCTACCATTTAACCATGCATTGAATACTGCTGTCACACCTATTCATTTTGGGGTTCTAGACAAAATCCGAAAGAGAATCTCGAATGTAGCCGATCCTGACCTGGCAGCTTGACTCCAGTCTCTTCTACAAATACTTTCACGGGTTCTGCTCCAACAAGCTTAGCTCCTTGGTGCCCCTTCTGCATGAATTTACTCGAGCTAGTAGACTAGCAACAAGGTCCTGCACTTTTACTGTGAACTCAATCAGATATAACCACAACTTCTACTCTAGCAGCTTTTCTTGCACTCCCCACCTGTGGAATTCACTTCTGCATTCTTGTTTCCCTGATAGCTACAATCTCAAAGAGTTTAAATGCAATGTCAACTGTCATCTCTTATCCGTTTGACTCCTATTCGTCTTTTCTCTTTACACTTTGCTCTCATGCAGCTCTCTTTACACCAATGTACCCATCCATCTCTTACACATTCTCTGACACCTACTATAACCTGTTCTCTTTCTTCTTCACTCTCTTATGTAACCCTCTGCACACCAGTGGCAGTACTGGCTTGTTTGGGGTGAGACCATTATATAAACAATTAATAATAGTACACAGACTTCATGGGTTGTTTTTAAACTGTTGATCAAGTATCGACCGATCATTATCGGTTGTCACATTCTTTCTGGTGTTAATATATATGATTAGTTTAGTAATTTGATGAATGCTTGTGAGGCAACAGTTTTTTTTTTTCTTTTAAACAATGTCAATCATTAAAAAGAAAAAAAATGCTGGTAAGAAACTTACAAGTTACAACTACAGTTTTTTTTAAAATCTTCGAATTCAAGCGAAGTTTCCTAAATTTGCTGAAGTCAATGAATCTTTCTTCCATTACTGTTATTTTTATTATTGCAATGTTTGGTAGTTTTGACCTCTAACAATATTCAAGTGTCTGTTGATCTATTCTAAATAAATAACCTTGAGGGAATTTTGAACAGAACACTTTAATGTACAAGAGTAGATTATTCTTGTTTTACTGTCCCTTTAAAATATTTTATGTGGCTTAAATATTTTCGTTATAATTCTGAAAAGGAGAACAAATTATGCCGGAAAATAGACAAAGATTTGTTTTAAAATAACAAACTTACAATTTAGGTTTAATTTTAATTACTGAAGTTGAAGTATTAACAATTCTTGTATAGAAAAAAAAAAAATCTCTAAGTGTAAATTTTAAATGCAGGAAAACAGACATGTGAAAAACGCAACTGCACAGATCGATTGGAAAATTTGAAAACTGAACGAGAGATAGAATTCTTCCGATATTCCGTCTCGGTCAAAGCTAGATATTCTAATTGTCCATCCATACCCAAAATAACAGTTGATAAATAAATGTTAAAATTTAAAAAAGGAAAAAAAAAGTTTAACAAAAAGGAATCTTCTATATGTTTCTTTTTTTATATTCAATCGTGTGTGTTACACTCAGTGTATATTACTGGATGGGGGGGAATTTTTAATCCAGAAAAATAGTAAAAGAAAAGACTGAATCTCATTAGGTAATAAATGTCTGATAAATCATGAATCATAAATTTTGAGACTTCAAACCAAAATCAACCAAAATTAATTTTTTTTTTTTAACATACACACGTTATTTAATGAAAAAATTATATTCCAATTATTAATTATTATCAATAAATTAACTTATAGATACGTGTTCATAATTTTGAGATTTTTGTTCATGATTGTTTTTTATTAATTTTCAAAGAAAAAATTAAAACCGGAAATTAATCTTCTAATAAAATTTTAAAATTGTTGGCATTAACAACCTGAGGCATAGTCCCCATCCACACTTTTTTTCTTCCTCTAAGGCTTCACGCTGAAGTGTTTTTTGCTCCTCCTCCTCCCCTCCTTTTTTTTTTTTTTTTTTTTTCCGTTCAATTTCATTCATTATTTTTCTGAAAAAAAATTAATGCCCCCTTCTCCTGGAAACTGTCTCTCCCATCCTTACTCTCCCCTCACTTACATTTTAGGTGTCATGTTCAAGTCGTTGGCAGATTTTTTTTTTTTTATTACTACTAAGAGAACTAGAATAGTAACTACTCTACTAGTTCTCTCCTTTAACCTTGAAAAAAAAGTGTCTTTGCCTAGTAACCTTCTCCCTGCCGAGGCATCGCTGACCCTGAAAACCTACATAAGAACTATTTTTATTCCAAGTAGGCTAATCTCTGCTGGTTTTAAATAATTTGAATTTCCTGTGTCATGTCAGTGTCGATAAGGAGGTTGTGGTGGGGATCTTTATTTTCTTAAATATTTTTTGCTGAGTTGGCTTTTTTTTTTTTTTTTTTTTTATACGTAAAACTTCCTAACAGATCTCTGGTATATTTTGGTAAAAATTAAAGTTCCAACTAATTTTTTTAATTTAATTTTTTTCTGCAATCCCCCCTACCATGTTTTTTCTGTGTCATTTGTTCTGCTCTTTAAAATTACCCTATGATGTTGATTGTATTCTACTTTTTAGCTAAGAACTCTTCATTTGCGAGGAAAACGAATTGGTGCTTAGTGGGGGTGATGCCAAACCGAACCCTAACTTTGACATTTTGCTGTGACATGCTGCTTCAAAAAAAAAAACACACAACTGAACCCTGTTTTTTGTATTCCATATAAAGTAAAGGTATGTTTAATGCCTAAAACAAAAAAAGTTGTGGGTTTCAATTGAATATCACGAATTGAGTTTTTCAGCGGGGATAGAAATGCAGTTTACTTCTTTTTTTTCTTTATTTTTTTTTTAATCATATCACCCCAAGTAAGGCAGTAACACCACTGATGTGCAGGGGGCTACGTAAGAGTGAAAAGATTAGAAGAGAGAAAGCTGGAAACTACATCCTAAACAGGGAACAAGGGATGAGCCTCTTACACCTGTTCAATAGACGTGTTTATACTTAAAAAAAAAAAATTATAGGCGTTCCCTTTGTAAGGTTTCAGTAATTTTATGAAACACCCCTAAATTGCATTTTCTGTGGTGGTACCACTGGTACTTCCACTAAATCGCTAAAAAAAACCAGTATAGTATGGGGAAAAAAAAAACCCCAAACTTAAAAACAAATAAACAAAAAAAGCCTTTCTCTGTCAAAATTTTTAAGGAAAAAGATCAGGTAGGTACATCCACTCAGTTGCCCCAAAAACTTTTGATTTTAATTAGCATGTAATTAAATCGTTATGAGCTTACAATGGGAAATGTAATATTATGTAACTGTTTTTTCTAGTGAAAAACATTAATTTGGAAATTCTTGCAAAACTCAAGTAATTACCAGATTTTCATGAAATTTTCAAGATTTCTTCAAAAGTAAAATTATTTTTGAAATTATTATTTTTAAAAGATCTTGCGAAATTTATTACATCTGTTACCCCACCACCACCACAGTAGTGGCAGTGATACCTTGCTTGGGGTGAAATGATTAAAATATTATTCTTGTCATATGTCTACACTTTTTTGTCAAGGAGGCTTCATTTTTGCTATATTGCAGAAAATTAACTGTTATAGTTAAGAAAAACCTCTGATTAATGGAATTAATGTTGATCCCTTCATTACTCCCATTTCACATATATATATTCCATATGAAGGTACGTTCGTTTCAACATTGAAACTTCAATGTCTCATCAGGCAGTGTTTGAAGTACTGGAAATCCTTTTCCTTTATATTTATTTAGTTTTGTCAGGTGTTGGTGGGTGGAGTTAATGGTAGTAGAATAAGTCTTTGACTGTTGGAATTTTTGGAGAAAGTGTTTTGTTAGAGGTGTTATCTTAAATTTAATATTTTAAATTAATGTTTTGGACGTTGTAAGAATTCTTTATTCTGTATTCTCTTGGATATATATATATATATATATATATATATATAGTACTGTGCAAAAGTATTAGGACAAGAACTATTTTATCTTTTATGAGGCATATTGACAGAAAATAGTTTAATTAAAGTAATTTTATTTGATTTACTCAACAAATGCTTTAACAAGAAAAAAATACTTGTTACAAAATTTAATACTTAGTATAATAGTCTTTTGCTTTGATCACAGCCTTCATTCTGTCAGGCATTGATGTCACAAGCTTCTTTAATGTATTTAATGGTATCTCCTGCCAAGCAGCTTGTATTTGTTCCCAAAGTGTGTTTGGCGAAGTAACATTAGATTTATCAATTTTTTATCTAAAATATCCCATAGATGTTCAATAAACTAGTTTCAAAATTAACTTGTTTAATAGAAAATAGGAAAAATTTAATATAACTTCTTTTAATACATTTTTTACACCTAGTTTTAAATAATCAATATTTATTAGCAATTTACATGGCTTTTCACCCTGTATTTGAACTTCAGTGAGGTTTTTAGGAAAATCATCCCTGTCTTCATACTTTTGCACACTACCAGTAGACTGGTAGTATTAGGACAGGGGTGATTTTAAACTTTATTTTGATGCCTCATAAAAGATAAAATAGTTCTTGTCCTAATACTTTTTTTTTTTTAATCATATCACCACAAGCAAGGCGGTAATGCCACTGATGTGCAGGGGGCTACATAAGAGTGAGAAGATTAGAAAAGAGAAAACCGGAAACTGCATCCTAAACAGGAAACAAGGGATGAGCTTCTTCACCTGTTCAATAGGTGTGGGTGGAGTGTGAACCGGGCGATAGATAGATCTATCTACTCCAATTGAAAGAAAAAAAGAAAACAAAGTGATAAGATTAGAAAAGAGGAAACCGGAAACTCGCATAATTTCAGAGCAGTTTTCCTTCATATTTCTGGTAATTTATCTTATTAAACATTTTCAAGATATCTTTCTTTTGACTAGATGATACACCACTTATTTAAACACACACACACACACACACACATACACACACACACACATATATATATATATATTATCCTACATCTATAGCATGACTCAGTTTCATGCACTATGCAATCATCAAGTGTATATTATGAATTGACTTATTCTAGATTTTAATTTTATTCAAATGTAGAAATGGTCAGTCCATAATATGCATAAGGCATGAAACTTCAAGCTTAATAGCTGCTATATTACATCGAGCATGGTTTATAAACACTAGAAAAATATTTATATATGTGTGTGTAACTAAGTTTATATATATATATATATATATATATATATATATAATTATACTTTAGAACATGTTCAAATTACAATCTACTACAAAGTGTACATTTTGTTTCAACATTGAAAGGACAATGTCTAGTAAATGCTATTTTTGAAGGGAGATGGAAAATTCGCTTCCTTATATTGACAAACTTTTGTGTGCAAGGTAAAAGGGGTAGGGAGAACAAGAAACCAGAATTGAGAATTTTTAATGAGATTTTTCTAGTCTTACTAATTTTTTTTCCATTTGGTTGGGAGTAAGGCAATGTAAAAGGTGTCCATAGTGTCTGTGGTCCCAAGTGTTTCTAAAATTTTTTTCAAGAAAAAAAATTTGATTCATTTTTTAATTAAATTTTTCTAGTATTATTAAATTTGTGTATGTATGTATATATATATATATATATATAGTGTGTTTATGTATGTGTGTAACTATATCTGACAGTACTGTATATGAATCATATCATTTGTATGGAAATTTGTATGTCAAATATTGCAGGATATGATGTAAATTTTATGTCATTGAATATGGGTAATCAAATGCAAAAAGAACTTTTTTTTTAAAAGAACTTTATAAGTAAATGTTTTAAAAACAGTGATAGGGAGTTTTTTTTGTTTTTTTTTCTTTCTACTTTGGCTTTCAATTACCCTCTTTTTCTTAAAATACCTGAACTGGTTCTCCCCACACAAAAATCAACAGTACATTAGTTTGAAGAGACTTCAAATGAAGGTTAATGAACTTACAAGTTACCAGGATTGGTTGGTCAACTTATAATTAATTTTGCAAACTTTTTTTTATAATTCTTTAGTCATTATTGTATTTTTTTAAAAATAGTTTTTATGGTTTTATTAAATCTAATACTTTTTTTTATCTCTCTGCACATTGTTTTGTTTATTGTTTACCTTTATCAAGTTGAAGAAAAAAAAACACTAGTTCAATATTTGCTGGAGTAGATGGACTTAAGCTATTGTCCAGTTCACATGCCTCAGTCATTTGGACAAGAGTAGAGGGTTTAACCCTTGTTTCTTGTTTAGGATTTGGTTTTCAGTTCTTTCTAAAGTCATCACATTCTCTTTCAATCCCAGAAGCCCCTTACATCTTAATGGCATTATCGTCTTGAAGTTGGAGTGAATTGATTGAAAAAAAAAAAATTAAAATAAAATTAGTTGCTAAACCTACCAAAATTTATACAAACACAAAACATCTTAGCTACTGGTGCTTTGTTGTGGATATCAAGATCAAGTTGTTTTTTTTTTTTAAGGTTGAGTACACAATTTCATCTTTGGGGACTCTTTAAAATTTTATTTCAAAGACAGAAATGGACTTGCTGAGGAAAGTGTGTTGTACTGAGGCTATCCTAATATTGAGCTTGGGTAAATGTTTGAGAGAATGCTAGCAAAGCTGGAAGCTGGGGTGGAAATTGCCATACATCCAGTTGGGAAACACTCACACTGCCAGATGTGAAGCAGTCATGGCCAGAGAGTCTAACTCGAAATCGTGGTCAAAACACTGCTGTCTCAGACATCCTGTATTTATTTTCAGTTTACTGGTATCTTGCTTTTATTTTTCTAAAAATGATGTATTCTTTCTCCTGTGCTGTTCACTAATACTAAATTTGCAATATGGGTTGACTGGAATTAGGTCAGCCATTTTGGTAAGAGTTTTTTTTTTTTTTTTTAATTTGATGTGCTTTTAATTAAATTCCCGTGTTAATTACTTCATAAGCCTATTGAAATGCTGCATTTGCTTTTAAGATAAATATTACTCTGAAGTGTGGAGTCTGTGATTCAAGCTAGAATATGCAGTGTTACTCTAAACAACCATCTGGAAATGCTTTTTTTTGTGCGTCGGACTATTGTCCTCATCTTTGTTGCCATTTGTACAACGTTTCAGCCATTTTATGTTCCGGCCTTCTTCAGTCTATATTCAGTGGATATAGACATTAATTAATTGCTGACTTGATTCTTAGATTTGTGAGTTCAATACCAGTCTACAGCAGTGGTGAACAAGAAACTTACAGGGTTAGAGGGAGATAACTCATGACTTCCTATTGAGACTTTATGCAAGAATGAGGATATACCCCACTGATTGTAATAAAGGGTTCAGTTCGATATTCCTAGCACCTGAAGAAGGCTGGAGTGTACAATGGCCGAAATGTCATACAAATGCCAACAAAGATTCGGACAATAGTCCAAATACTGTAAATACTACCTCATCTCAGAAATATAGACAGAATTGACAGTTTGCAATAAATAACAAGAAAATTAACAAAGCAAACATTATATGCAAGACAAAAGTAATAAGCTCACAAACTAAAACTGGTGATTATTAATTTTTTAAAATTTTTTATTTAATTTTTTTTTTTTTTTTTTTTTTTTTTGCAAGTATAGTTTTAGATGTGGTACAAGGCCAAAAATGTTTTACTCAATATTGAACTCCCTATTTAGTCATTGATCTAGTGACATATGCTTGTTGATGATTATACCATGTCAGTGTCCAATGATTTTCTAAGCATAGCTTAAACATGGCATAAAATCTGAAAGTGTGTAGTACCCAGTGAGAATTGAACTCTATTCAATCATCATTGATCTAGCAAGATAGCAAACTAAGAATATTGTTAATATACAAAAGGGATAAAGACAAGTGATCACAGATTCATGGAATTGTCAGAATATTTGATATACTTTCTGTTGTAGAATCTTTTTAAAGATTCAGGTTAGGTTAAAATCTAACAAGCAACAAGTCTTAATTATTGTATTTTGATCTGGAACTCTTAAAATTGATAATGAGATATTTGGCTCACTCTTAAGAAATAAAACTGCAAATTTTATGACTAATTTGTTCTGTTTACACTATTTACATTATCTGAACTATTGTTCTCACCTTTATTGCCATATTCACAACATTTCAGTCATTGTGATATATCACTTAAAGAAGGTCAGAGCATACAACAGCCGAAACATTGTTCTCGTCTTTGTCATATTCATAATGTAAATAGTCACAATACCTCATCTCAAAAATATAGACAGATAATGTTCTAACATTTTATTTCTGGTTCTAATTAAGGGTTCAGTTGGTGTTTAATTTGCCATAGTTGCTGGCCACTCTCTTTGCCCTCTGTGCAGATTGAACCTGGCTATAGGATACAAAAAAACTTTCCTTTTTATTTATCATCTGCAGTTAAAATGATACTCAGTCCTACAATTTTCTGACCAGATTCTTGTTTCCATTACAGTCTGTATGATTTTGCATCCATAATTAACATTTACTCAATCTGACAGCATAAGTCTATCTTAGACTTGTTTATGCGACCTTCCTCTTTCATCTGGCAGGGTTTTCTTCCTACCTTCTAAGTTTTACATTCAAATATAAAATATCATTTCATGATTATAATAATTATGTTGTCTTTGTTCAAAATAGCTGAGAATTAGGAAGGCCACAGCAAGCTGGTATCAAAGAAACAGAAAACTAGGTAAAAGAAACTAAGAGGTTTATTTAAATATTCATAGAATAGATTAGCTTACTTATATATAATTATATAGTTATGTATCAATTGTAAATTACGAAATGGAAATTTCTATGTTTCGAGATAGTCTCATCATCAGGCAATGTTGATCTTAGTTGTGCAGATGATTTACATTTAAATGACAAAAACCTTTGGTTTACAGTGAATGTATGTTGGTGTTTTTTTTGGCTAATCAGAATGGATTCATTTTTGGATTTGACCCCAAAGAATACATACTAACCAACGTTTTCTCCCCCTCCCCACTCACCCTACCCTTCCCTTGTTTCTTTTCCCTCCTTAATGAGTGTTGACCTGCCTTTAACCTGATTAAGCTCTATAATACTCATTATATTGACCACTGGAGCACTCAAAAAACACCCCAAAAAACTTGAGTCCTCTTCACCTGTAATTATATATAAAAATTATATATATATATATATATATAATTTTTTTAACTTAATTCTATTGCAATAAATTTTATGATATAGATGAAAAATTGTCTTAAAAAGCTGAAGACTTTTTCTAAATTTTACTTGTCAGATTATTCTTTTAAAAAGAGAGCTAAGTCCGAATTCTTATTGGATTCATCATATTGACTTATGCCCTTGGGAAAGGTATAAATCCATTTTCCCCCAACTATGGGTTAATTAGTAAACCATGTATCGCTAAACCATTCTCTCTCTTCCACTAAAAAAAAAAAAACTTAATCTAAAAATATTTTTCTAGCTTTAAATAACCTGCAGAGTTAAAATGTAGAAAATAATGAAACACTGTTTAGCTAGACAGGCATGTCTCTTATATTTATTTACATTCTCTGGAATATAAATATATAGAAATTAATATGGCTACAAAATGAGGTATCATTTGATATATTGATGTAATATAGAATTAATCCACCACTTTATATCCACATAATTTTTTTTTCAGATTCTGATTAGACATGAATCCACCTACTTTTTCAAGCTAGGGGGGGGATCTTAAAAATATTTTCTGACTTTAAAAAACCTTCAACAGGTTGATGAGCTGTAGAAAATTAAGCAATATCCCTTTTAAAGGAAAGAAACTGAATTATGGCACTGTTAATCTTGGGCATTTTGTTGACATTAGATAAAACATAAGTTAAGCATCTTTTTGAATCTAAGCCAAATTGAAAGTAATTCCTTTTAAATAATTTACGCTGTTTTACACACACACACACACACAGCCTCTCCCTAATTCTTGCCATGTTTAAGAATGTTACTTTACTGTTTTCGTTTTGCTGTTGGTGAAAACACAGAAGTCGGCTCAGTGTCAAATAGTGTCTGCATGATAAATATTTAACTTTGTCAGAACGTTCAGCACATGTGCGTCTTCAGCAGCTGTGTCTTGAGCAGCTGCGCAGGTCCACAAGGTTTTAATGTTTCAGTTATTGATTGATTTTTTTTTTTTTTTTAATCATTTCACCCCATGCAAGGTGGTAATGCCACTGATGCGCAGGGGGCTACAGAAGAGTAAAAGATTAGATGGAGTAAAGAGAAAGACAGTACCAGTTACAGGGAGTGTTACAGAAAGGAGCAAGAGAAGGATGGGAATACAGGTGTGATGACAGTTACAAAGGTAGAGAGAAAAGGAAGATATACAGGGTGTTATAGAAAGAACTAGACAAGTGGTTAAGAGATGGGTATTGACATTACATTTAACTTCCTGGAGGTTGTAGCCCTCAGAAAAGCAAGAATGTGAAAAAGTTCCATGGGCGGGAAGTGCGAGAAAAGAAGCTGCTGGAGACAGCTGAAGACAGATTTTTTTCATAATACAATATATCTAAAATCGTTAAATTTAGGTGATTTTTCTTTTTTTTTTCTTTCTTATAATGCCTGTCCTATAACAGCTGCACATTGCATATATCAAACATTATTATAGTAGATACTCTGAATTTGAGGTCCTGAGTATGATGGTAAACTGCATCCAGCAGCAAGGCCTCTGATTGGGAGGTTTTGAGGAGCATGGAACCACCTCTTAATTGCTGCTGTTCCTAGGTTCAACCTGACCCAGAGTGATAGCACCTGTTAGGGTCCCAGCTATGGACAAATAGTTATCCTCCAAAGTGGGGTCAAAACACCATAAAAGCATAAAAATATATTTTACAGAAAAATATAAATTTTTGAAGAAAAAATATTACCAACAACACATTTTTGAAGGAAAAACATTTTTACCAGCAACACATTTTTGAGTACAAACTAGAAGATATCTTCAATTTTCTAAAATAAAAAAAAAATAAAAAAAATTCATAAAAATTTGACTAAATCAATTTTCTCACTATAACCGAACATTAAAAAAAAATACCTTAAAACCCCCATGTTTTTGACATTAAATAACCAACAGAGGTGTATATGCCATTAAACAAAACCCACTCACTCTGAATTTGAAAAGCACACCATTTTTAGTTATTAGATGGTTTGTATATATTGGGTCTAGTCTAGTGATTATCTGGCTATCCCCATTTTATCTGTACACTGCACGCCATTGAATTTTAACAATTTTTTGAGTTCTCAGGCATAGCCAGCCTCTAATATACACTATTTAATAGATAAAAATGGGTTATCTATTAAATATTAAGTATGTACTACAACTCTTGAAGAAATAAAAATGTCAGATTAAAAAAATCTATTAATTCTTTAGAAATGTTTTTGTTTACAGTTTGGATACAAAACTGATCAGATATGAAACCTTTATAGAAAATAATCTTTTAATTGTTATGCCTTATCATCAGACAGTTCTTTGAGTAAACTTCCAATTGATTAGGAAAGGTTTTGAACAATTTTGAACTTGGTTTTCAGTAGAGTTTTCTCATCAAAGAATTTTGCAGTGATTGTATAAAGGTTAAATAAATTGGTTGGGGCAAAGTCAGGTGAGTATGGGTGATCAAAAAAAAGGTAGTAATTGGTTGGCCCAAGATTGGGTGCATATGGGCAACCAAAAAAGTAATTGGTTGGTAAAGTTAGGGGAATATGGTGGATAGGGTAGAACAGACCAAAAATTCCAAAATACTTTTTGTTAATCTTGGTGTATATGGCTTTGTTATGGGGAAGAACATCTTTTTTGTTCTTGAAAAGCACAGGCCACTTTTGATAAAGCTTTTATGGATGTGTTGCAGCTGCTGGATGTAGGAATGTTTTGTATTTGACCTAAAAGAAAAACTGCTATTAAGGCAAGAGATAATGATTGACATTGCATTTAAATTTTTTAAGATCAAAGTTGACTGAGAAACTTATTTCAACTTTAAAATAATTGGACCTTGCTGTCAATCTAGAACTGCACTTAAATTCATAAAGTCTAGGTACCTTAGAGGAAAGTTCATCAGAATAATTACCATGAAAGTATATATAGAAAAGGCACAGGGAAGCTACATTATGGTGGTGGGGAAGTGATTGATGCCAGATCAGAACCAATAATATTGCAGATTCTTCTTTGGATTTTATCAAGGATTTTTAAATATATGGCTGTAATATTTCTCTATCCCCCCCAAAACTTGTTCCTCTTTTTCGTTACTCATCTCTTATGTAAACCCCAGCTTACCAGTGGTAATTCTGCTTTGCTTGGGGTGAAATGATAGGGTAAAAAAAAAAAGTGACAGTGCTTCACTCTTTTGACTGATAAAATGAAAGTACCTTTTCTTTTTTGTTGCCACATTATTGACCGTTCCAGCAATTTCATGTCTTACTCATTTTGTTAATATGAAATTCATACCGACATAGACATAGTGCCTCACACTGTTTATATCGGTGTTTTCTTTTGCCAAGGTTATAACTCTAAAGTCCCTCATCCATATAGATATAAAATTTCTTTCATATTACGCCTCAGTTTAGATGTTGTCTTTCTATCTTTTTATAAATTCTACAAGCTCCATGAAACAGTTTCACACTCCCTCTTCTCCAGCATTCAGCATCTGTTGTCTTGTATCAAAATAGGGCAGGCTGAAGAAAAAGAAAGAAATCCATTTGTCACTTAAAAGAATTCCAAGTAAGCTAAACCTTCTGCACATGATAAACAAGAGGTGGTGTTGAGGAATGAATGTCTTCGCATTTACCTCTTTACTGGTTTTCATATTAATTTCTAAATCTTTTTTTTTTTTTTTTTTTTTTTTTTTAAAAATACACTGAAACTATAATTGAGTGTGTTCAAAAACTAGAGTAACCTGTATTTGGGTTAGGTTTAACAAAAAAGAAAATAGGATAAGGTGGGGGGTGCTTATGGTTGAAGCAATAACTTTAGTTTTTATGATAAACTACAGATTCATATTTAATTTTGATCTGATCAGTTATCAACAAGATTATACACTTTTCGTTTTTTCTTTACCCAATACAAGGCCCAAGATCTGCTCCATGTAGTGTTGCTATATGGGTTATATTAGCACAAGAAAAGACCAACGTTAGGAGTATAGTTTAGATTTTAGAAGAAACTGAAAACCCAATCCTAAACAGGAAATGGAAGCTAAACTTAAAATACTGAGGAGGCTTAAAGATCAAAAATTCTCTTTTTCCACCTCTCCATATTCTCAAAGATAACAGTGCAAAGAATATCATTAGTGTGTCAAGTTTAAATTCCAGCCCATTCTGTTTACTTTTGCACAAATTCTCTTGAGAAAGGCATGACTGTATCTATTTCCTCCCTGACTATGGATTAAATAGTAGGATAAACTTGGCTCCCTAGTTTTGAGTAGTAACCAGTCTTAAGAAAATTTTAAATTCCAAACCATAGAGAAAGCAATGAGAAATTACTCCACTATCTTTTCCAAGAAAGTGTTGACAATTCAAATATTAAAGAAAAGGAATCTAAAGTCATGATTACCTACTGTAATAAAGTGGGTGTGCCAGCAGAACATTAACATTTTATTCAACTTTAGACTTTGTCAGTTACTTTCAGCTAATCTGATAGGACCCCACAGTCTTTGGCCAATACTTGGACTTCACATTTTATCTATAATGTGTGTGGAACTGCTCTCTTGGGTAGACGTTTATATAACTGCATATATTACAATCTTTCCCACGCTTGAATTAACAGATACAGGTGTGAGGTCACATGCTTCTCCATTTGGCAGCCAGGAGTGACCCCAGGTCAACCCTTAATTTTATCTCCAGGCACATATACATATTGCAGCCGCATCTAAATGTTTAAAATTAATCTAAAAGTATGTGGGTGTGTATGTGTGTGTATATATATATATATATATATATATATATATATATATATAGAGGAACATTTGTGAAGACAAAAAATACACCTAACTTCTTTGCTCTGTTGTGTTTATTCTGACATCATACAACCCCAATGTCTTGAAAGAACAAAGCATTAAGAAAATACCCTCAAAATAAGTTAGCCGATCCTTTGATAACCTCAAACTTTATCTATAATCTAATATTTTTGTCACTGGGCAAACTGAGGAAGTTGTGGAGGTAGATGCTTTGACATAAGGTAACATTAATGGTGCACAAAAAACACTCATTTTCCATGGCTTGCAAGATTAAAATTATAAAGGGTCAGTTAGAATTTGGTTAGTTTGTAGTTTACCCGCCCCTCCCAATGTTTTTATTTTAACTTTGACATCTCGCTCTTGTCATCTCCTCTCAGTTTCCTTACTGTAATGGAAGAGAATGCTCAGCAGCTGTGTATAATGTCCTTTCTTTCTGTAGATTGAATTTAAGTAATATGAGATTTTTGTTTAATCTGGTCAACACCAGGTGTTGCCGCAAAATACTTCTACTAAATTTACCAAGAGTTATTTCACTTGTAATGGAACATCAACAGTAATCTCCCCAAAAGGCTAAAGATTTATGACGTTATTCTAATGAGTCCTCAAAATTCTAGTTAAACAAAATAATGATTTTTATCCTGCATAGATTTTCTCTTCTCTCTGAATGTTAACAAGCATTCTTAAGGATACACAAGATCATTTAACATAGTTGACTAGGCTGTCTTGAATTATTTGTCAAGTTTTGCTTCCTAAAATAACTGACACATTTATATTTAGTTGTAAGTAGGATTCGTTTCTGTGTATACCTGTTTAATTTTATTCTCTCTCATTTTTTTCTTAACAAGGTAAGTCCTAAAATTGATAGTATTTTGTTTCTTTTAAGTATAGTTGAAAAAAAAAAGCATATGAAACAATTGAGATCTTACCATAGCCAATGTTCAGAAACAGAATTTTCAATTTGTCTTTATGCTTGTCATTAAGAGGAGTAGTAATCCTTTTTGCTTAACATTCTTATTTTAATCTGTATATGAAAAACTTATTAAATACATGTAAAGCCTATACTAGAAAATGTGTGTCTTTACTGACTACAACAAATTCTCAAAAGGGATGGTAACACACCCTTTGTGGCACTGAACTTCCATTAGTGTAATAAGTATCCAGAAATATTATCAAGAGAAATACTACAATTTTAAGAAGTTTTTGTCTATACTCCTGAGATGTGGTATTATAACAATTTACATTGTTTGAGGTGCTCATCTTTGCTGTCACATTCATAATGTTTCGGCTGTTGTACACTCCGGCCTTCTTCAGGTGATATTTGTTGCAATTTTAAATGGAAGACCCTTTTAGTCCATGGGAGTGGATTGTTCTAATTCTACATATCATGCATCTGGATATCTTGGTTTAGTTAATTCCTTTTGATAAAGCTTTTTATTTTCTCTCTTGAAGGAGCTTGAACTCACAGCTCTTTGGATCAAGTCACTTCTTGAACCAACACTTTTACCCACTGGGCCATGTGTCCCTGGCCTCAGAGAAGAAAACAAGACAAATTAACTATGGTAAACTCCTACAATTTTATTTTCATTTTTAGGTCTCGGTATAAACAAAATTAAATTATGCATTTACTAAATGAAAAAATTGACATAAGAGATTTGATTTATAACAACCTTAAACAAAGCTGTTGTGGTGCAGTGGATATCAGCTCAGAACAAGAAATTGGGGAGCCGAGTTTGAATTCCAGTTGAATTCCTTGCATTCACTTTTGTGCAAATATTGTTGTGAAAGGTATTAATCTGTCTCTTCCCACCAGTTATGGGTTAAATAATAGGACAGATTGGGTTCTATAACCTTGGCTGTCAACCAGTCTACCACAGAAAGCAATGGCAACCTACTGCGGGATAATCTTCTGCTCACTCAGTCATGTCTCTTTCAAAACCTGATCACCCAAAGCGTGTATCACATTTGGCACTTAACTGACTGAAATAAAGCTAGTAATAAAAAAATTTAAAATCTAAAAATGGTCAGTTCATAATATGCACCTGATAATTGCATATTGCATGAAACTTTGTTGTGATTTAGACTTAGGTTTGTTCATATATAGTGTGCGATATTTAATTTCACACACAGGCGTTATTTTTTTTTTTTTAGTTTGTCAGCTGCACAGTCAGTTGGGCACCGTCTGTGAGAAAAAGAGCACTCTGACAGTTAACTCTGCCGGAAATTTGGAAACGGCATGTTGTACTGTTTGGTATTCATGCTGGAAGCTCCAATACAAACATTTCAAAGTGTTTGGGTGTCAGTCTGGGGACTGCAGAGGATTTAAAAAGAATTGGATGAGTCTAATGGTGATTTATGAAGGTACAGCAGCTCGAAAAACTCACTCTGATTGTTCTGATAAAAGAAAAGAACTCCTGAATTTGTTGGTGACTCCTTCATCAGTTGAGAAGGTCATGCTGCACTGGATCAAGAGCATGACTGCTGGAAGACCCTATGCCTGGCAACAGGACTCTGCATTATGCCACAGAAGTAAGAGAACCCAGTCATGACTGTCAGACAATTTCTGCAACATCACTCATTACATTTAGCCACCTAATTCCCCCTGTGATTATGTGTGGGGTGCAGCTGTTTGAGACCAACAAAACCCCTTGTAACACCAAACACTGAAGGCAAGAAATATGGCAGCATTCACCAACTTAATGGAAAAGACTGACGAGAAGAGTTGCAAGAGATTTTGAAATTGTCTAGAAGCCATAGTTGAAGCCAATGGTGATTTTTTTTTTTTTTTTTTTTTTATTGAACAAATTTTTACTCTGGCATTTTAAGATATTTCTGTGTTTTGGTAAATATATCTTGTTAAAAGGAGATGTCATTTTCATTTTTGCATTATTTTGATGACAATTTGTGTGTGTTTGTGTATCTATAGTGTAATCTTGATATAAGAGTTGTTGGGATGGGTATATGTTCTCTTATACCAGGGTTTCTCTTATATAAGGGTTGTATTCTCTGTGTGTGTGTACATATATATTGTTTAATACTTAGTTTTTGATCCTAATAGGGTTAGACCAGTACGCATTTGAAGTAGTGTTCTGTACAATTATATTGTAGAACTTTTGAATATTTTTCATTTTTAAATGAGTTATTTCGCTATCTTGGTTTCCACCATGAGTGGTTTCTTCAGGTGATTTTTAATAACTATTATTAAAATTATTATTTAAAGTTATTAAAAATCACCTCAAGAATCCACTTATGGTGGAAACCAAGGTAGCGAAATTTTAAAAATGAAAAATATATATAACCTGCTTGACCAAATACATACCAACCTAGGTGCTAAACATTATCACAATTTATCACTATAATTCGTCATTTTTCTACTTCACACACACACACATATATATATATATATATATATATATATATATTAATGCAGGTTTCATTGAATAGTATAGACAAGTTTTGTCTATTAATTTTGTGTAGGATCTGTTCATACCGTCTGATATACTTGATGGTGATGTCGTTGAAAGACAACAAAAAATCACAGTATTTTGTCACTGTCTTCGGCCATCCGCCAGGGTAGGGATGGACTTATATTTTCAATTCAATTATCTTTATTGTTAATAGCTTAAATGTTCTATGTTTACTGTGTGTTAATATTTACTCTTTGATAATGGCTTATGTGAGCCGAAAGCTTAGACCTGATAAAAAATTCAACAAATACTGTGATTTTTTGTTGTCTTTCAACGACATCACCATCAAGTATATCAGACGGTATGAACGGATCCTACACAAAATTAATAGACAAAACTTGTCTATACTATTCAATGAAACCTGCATTAATGAAAAAATGCTGCCAAAATACACAATATATATATATATATATATATATATGATCTTTTCTTCAAGTTTGTTTTAGCAGTTTAACTGTGTGTGTGTGTGTGTGTGTGTGTGTATATATATATAATAAATCCATTTTTCAATAAGCTTTTTAATTCACATTGATGTCACCAGATTTCAATTTTTTTGTCTTCACAAATGTTCCTCTATATATATATATATATATATATATACATACACACCCACATACTTTTAGATTAATTTTAAACATTTAGATGCGGCTGCAATATGTATATGTGCCTGGAGATAAAATTTACAAGTCGAAGTCCAGTATCTTCTATCATCATAGATAGTGACTGCTACTTAGCTGTTTCTGCCACAGTTTAACTTCTGATGATTGGTGCTGCTGTAATGCAGTAAAACATTGTGTGTCATTAACCCTGTTGCATTAACTATGCACCATTTCTCAGTGCAATTTTTAACACTTTCCAACTATCTGAAAAGTGGGAAGGAAAATTTAAGAAACATAGCTGCAGAAGGATCAGAGTAGCTTCGAATATCGATAATGTAAATGAAATTTGTAATGCTTTAAGACTATTTTATTTTATTTTTTGTTGATTTTAAAAACATTTCTAATCTTTCAGAAAAAATGTAATTGAACATTTACTTCTCTAAAATATTTTTAATAAGTATAAAAAGTGATCTGAGTTCCTATCAAACAAATATTGTACCAATCCTAAAGTTCATATACCATATTTTGCTGCTCATAAGACACATTTTTGTCTTATAAAACCTCACCTTATGTCCTATAAATCAAAGGTTAGTGATGGAGTTAACTTTCCTAATTACATTCTAAATTATGGTAAATTTGGTACTTATTGATTTATTTGGCGGGTAAAATTGGGGATAGTGGAGAAAGATATGACATACAAGGGGGAAGGAATCTTTTCCTGTTTTTTGTTTTCTCTCTCTTTCCTTCAAAATATGGTGGTGGGGGTTGTCTAATGCATTACAGCATCTTACAAGCAGTGAAATATGATACTTATAAACTAACACCAATTTCACTGTGAGGTGGTAATGACTGTTTAATGGAGGGTTAAACATTTGATAAATTTTATAATACATTTTCTAAGCACAAACTGAATTTGCAACTTGAAAGAAAAAAATTGTTTTTTTTTCTCCAACTTAGAAACTTCTCTCCAGATATGATTTCCTTAATTAGGAAGGTTGTTGCTATTCTCTGAGATGTCTCCAGAAAAAAAAAAAAAAAATTAATTTCCATAATTATTAAGCTTTAGGTGTGTGTTGTTGCAGTGGATATTGGCTCTGAACAAGTAATGGAAAAGCTGAGTTCAAATTCCAGTTGAGTTCATTGTATTCCCTTATGTACAAATTTGGATTGGATTGAATAGCAGGACAGATTGTGTTCTGTAACCTTGATTGGCAACCAGTTTACCACAAAGTAATGGCAACCGACTGTTGGGAAAATCTTCTGCCTGGTCAGTCATGTCTCCTTCAAGACATGATCGCCGAAGCATGTATCATGTAGGGCACTTAACTGACCGAGTTATTAAGCTTTGTTGAGCATAAGAATTTTGTCGAGCCATTACTCAAACTGGGGAGAGCCTGCCTTGAAAACTGGTATCTTAAACCCGATTTTCTTATTTAATAACGTATACAAATAATAGATATTAACTGAACCTATGAAAAAGTTTACAGATCATGTAATATTATTTTTATGATTTCAAATAAAATTCAATGGCTGTTGATTAAGTAAATAATATTGTTTAGTTTATGCTAATATAATTAATATACTCTCCTTTGCTTTATATTAAATAACACACACACTTGAAGTTAGTGTGAAAAAGAATAAATCAAATAAATCCATTACAGCACTTCTCAATGTACTATGTTTCAAGTGAAGGGGATTCCTCTTCAGTGGCCATGATTAGATTCATTTTGAGGATTAACTTGAACTCTTACACTGTTCATCACCTTTCATCTTGAAAATTTAGTTGTCCATGAGTGATCATGACTCCAGCAACTCTATCGTATGTCTGAATCTTTATTGGTAGTCCTAGAATATGCCAGACAAAGAACTGGGTCCTTTTTTTTTATTTATTTTTATTTTTTTATTTTAACACTTTACATTTATTATTTCTACTTCTATAATGAAATGCAAAAAAGTAAATTAGAAATATTTTATGCCCTAAAGTTATTTCATAAACAGCAGTTTGAAAAAAATTAAATTTAAGACTTTATATCAAAAAGTAACTTTTTATTATTTATATACAAATTCTTTGTACATAGTAAAAATTTATAGTAGTTATTAATTAGTACTGTTACATAAAAAGGAAGGTACTGCTGTTTTATAGAATCATTACAGCAAAAAGTGTGACACATGTAGGTATTACAGTATTAATATATAGATAATCTCGAGATATAACAATTTTATTGATGTTGTAATTCTATAGGTACCTTCACTCAATTGCCGAAAAAGCAGTGTAGCATGATGTTAAAAGTGCTCAAGCTTTAAAAAGCAGTTTTATCATCAAAATGTTTATGCTATTATTAAGAGGAAAGATATTTGTGAAATTTTTTAATCCTAATACGTTTGATATTTCAATTAAAATTTCTTTTTGGCTTTCCATCAGCGATTCACACTGTTTAAAGTGACTATTAAGCAAAACATATTAGGCATGTTGTTGATTTAGCATTGAAAAACACATTAATTTGAAAATTCTTGTAAAAATCAACTAAGTCTCTGATTTCAATGAAACTTTCAGGATTTATTCACAAATATATGAAATTATTTATGCAATTATTATTTTTAGAAAATCTTAGTAAAAAAAATTTTTTTTACATTGGTTTCTCTCCACTTAATCACATAAAACTTCTAGAAATACATTATCTATACCAATTTTGTACTTATCAGTTAAATGCAGGACTCATTGAGGAAGGTAAATCATGTAATTTTTTTTTTTATTACCAGACTATTTTTCTGAAAATCTGCTCCAAATAGTAAAATCAGAAATGCATTAAAACTATTAAATTTTTTAATGTAGATAAAATTTAACTGATTTTATAAATAACACAATTTTAGGATATCATATTCTGAAGAAAAAAATTTTTGATGAATAATGGTTTTTTTATGAGAATTGTTTCATTTTTTTTTTCCTTTGCTAATTAAAGTTTCAAATATATTTAATTTATTCCAGTTAATCTTTGGTTATTAATTCATTAAAAATACTTTTTCAAATTAAAAATTCATAAGCTTAATACAAATCATTTAGAATTAATATTTTAATTTAATTTAATTAATAATTTCTAACTTTTTAAATGTTAAACTGTACAATTTCTTTCACTATAGAAACTTGTAAGAGAATTATCTTTAAAAGGTCAACTGTTTTAAGGATTCTTTCCCTGATGAAATGCTAAACTAGGTTATGTTAACTTTTGGCCACCATACTTCCAGATTGATTGATAGGTGTTGTCAGCACCCACTTGATAGGTCAATGAGTCAGATTTTTGTGATTAAGATATACTTTCATTCTAAATTTCATATCATAAACTAGTAATAGTTGTTTCAAATCTGATTAATTTAACATTTGATAATTTTCCAAAAATAATGAGAGATGTATATTTTATTTTTGCAAGATTTTTAAAACCAGGAATTAACTTTTGTTTTCAAATATGTCAATCGCTCAAAAGTGTCTGAAAAATTGAAAAATATTTTTAAAATCTCAATTTTAGAATCCAATGAATCAAACTTCTGTTTGAAATACACCAGTATTTTGCTTAGTGGAAATAGTAAATTTAATCATTTTAGCTTTCAATTAAACTAAAATTAAAGTTTTAAAAAGTTTTTATTTTTAAAAATTTGATTTAAAACTTAGATATCGAAAATGGAGTGGTGATACCTATTCTAAGATGTTTCAGAAAAAAAAAAAATTATCATGGTTGGTAGTTTTTACTATAATGCCCCCTAGGAGTTATCTTGTGCCAGGTATTTTCATATGTGGGCACCAAGAAAGAATTTATCTGCACTGATACTTTTAGTTTGAAAATAATGTTAAGACTTCAGTTGAAGCTATAAATAAACTAAAAATGTTTTATTGCTTAAGTTGGCTATTAATAACTTTGGTGTTTGAAGCCAGATTTTGTAATTGATTGCTGGCAGTCAATGTGTTAATTTATCACCAACCACTGTGGTGGTGGTGGTGGTGGTGGTGATGTGTGTGTGTGTATAAAAATCAAGACAGACCAAATATTTTCACTATTCAGTATATTTTGTTTTTCTGTTTTTAATTTCAGTACATTTTGATAATAGATGTATATCTGAGTGATTAAAATGTTCACTTTCTGACCAGAATACCCAAGTTCAAATTCTACTATGGTTGATTCGTTAGGAAGGTGGCTTCTTGATGTTATCAGCCTGTGGAGGTAATCACAGCATGCAACACCTTTGAAAACCATGTCATGGAATCATATTAATGAAATTGGGTAGATGGAGTTATTTGAGCAAACTGGCCTTGTTGACTGTTGATCATACAAGATAATACAGTCTATCCCAGAAACTAATTACATTTCACTCTGTATAGTTGCAGTATAAACCACAGGTGGGATCTGTGGGTCTTGAATAAATACAAGTGTGCCTGAGCAAGGTGTCTGCAACAGGGATTGGATCTAGTAGACAAGCATCCAAGTGGTTAGCCAGCAACAACTTTTTGATCACAACTGTTCAATTTCAATTTCAATTTGTGACTAAAAATGTGGTAATACTTAAAATAAAATGAACTACCACTTCTTTTTTTCTCTTCAGTCAGCCCAAACTATGAATTAAAGGCCAACTCCTAACAATCGAAGGTTCCTCTAAATTCTTTATAAATTTTAATAATTTTCTTCAGTGATTATCATATTATGTCTTTGACCTTAACCTTATGGTGCACTCCCAAAAGGAAGGAATGTTTTCAGTTTTCATGTACTCAATACAGACATTGACTCTTATGTTTTCTCTTTTGTAAGTACACTTTGATATTAAACAAAAAATTTAAAGCACTAGAATTTAATTTAGACAACCTTTCCTGTGAATTTTTCTTTTTAACTTGCTTGACAGCTTCTTATGAAAAATCAGCGTACTTGCCAATTTCTTGAATGTTTATCAGTTAAATGGAAAAGTTAGTTAAATCTTTGACACTCTGTAGGTAACTTCATTTACTGTACAAAAAGTTTATCCTACCACTGAAAGTGACTCTGTTCTCTAAATTTGTTGTGTTATATTCTGCTACAGCAACAGAAATTGAGTGAAATTAATAAGATTACTGCAATTGACAGGCATTGAAAAAGAAAGTAATATTAATGATACAGAGTGCTCAAGATTAAGGGATTATAAAAAAAATTTCTAAGTTTTAAATGTCTAAATGTAATATTCTATAAAAACATCAACCTAGTTAGTTTTCCATCTTGGTGTCTCATCCCCCACCCCCACTTCTTTCTGTAGCTGAGGTGGTGCTGTAAGTTAATGTTTCCAATTTGAGCATTTGAATACAAGTTAATAATTTCCCCACTTTTACATTTAACATGGTTATTTTAAGAAACTATAAAAATATTTGTTTAATGTCAGTCAACAGACATAATTAATTATTACTCATTAAGACACCAATGAAGAGAAGTGCCTGTAAGATCTTTTAAAAGTATATCACTTTTAATCCTTTAATAAGTAGAAGTTGTCTGGGGAGTCTACTTTAAGTTTCCATATTAAAACCTCTTCAAGTAAACCTTATTGTTAGGTTGAAATGACATTTCTTTTTGAGATATTGCTCTTGAGATTTCTTGATGTTGCCTGTTTTAAATTTCTTTTAGATTTTGTTTATTAATCTAACATATTTCTATCAGTTTAAATTGTTATTTTTTTTAGTAGAAACTATAGTAGTGGGTAGATCACCTACTCTATTTTGGTCTGATTACCTACTCTAATTTTTATCTGAGGATGTGAATATTTTAAAATATTCACAAAACAAATTATCACATGGATTTGTAAATTATTCTAATTTATTTTCACTATATATATATATATATATATAGAGAGAGAGAGAGAGAGTTTAAATGTAAGGTCAATAGACACCTAACACACTAACCTGCTCCCATTCTATCAAACACTCTTCCCATCTGCCCAACCCTCATCCTCGCTATCCTTACCCATCTGTCACCTTCCTCCTGACATTCCCTATGTCTAACCACTCCTTCTCTTTACCTTCCCCTATGTAGCCCCATGCACAATAGTGGCAGTGGAATGCCTTGCTTGGGGTGAGATGATTTAAAAAAAAAAAAAAAAAAATAGCATGTTGACATACACACAATATATCTTAACTTAATACCTAGCAGTTTATGATAAAATGTATTCTGTCAAGTAGGTTTTTTATCAGTAAAAACCAATTGGAAAAACAACCTTGGCTCTAAACATTATCACAATTAAACATATATAAAGCTACTACTACATTTAGCAATCAAACCTACAATTCCTTAGGAAACATTGTTAAATCTGGTATGCATATACATATATGTACACATATATGTAAAAGTTTCTCACTTGGCTGATTGATGTTACCTCCAGCATTCCAACTTCAGAGCTTCATAGATGGATCCATCTGTCCACTCATCAGGGGATATCAGCAATTGAGAGATTGCGTGTAATAAATAAAAAAAATATGAAATTTGTCATCAAGCTGATTATTCAGCACCCTAACTCCAGAGTTTCATAGACAAACCTTTATCATTCAATCTACTTGTCAGATATATATCCAGTGTACGCCACTGTTTCAGAAACACTATTACATGCAATCATTAGGTGAGCAGTGCCGGTCTCTCAGTGATATTGGCATTTACATCCCCTAGCTAACACAAAATGTTATAAGGGTAGCTGATGAATGCACATAATGTACTCACCAATACCTATATTGGCTGAGAATAGAATTGCTAAAAATTGCTTTTATATGAAAGAGAGAGAGAGAGAGAGACTGCCATTGAGCCCCTTTTTTTGGCATGCCATTCTAGTATACTCTTTCAGTAGTTTCTTTCCTTTTGTGTTAGCTTACGGCCTATAATTTTGAATACACCGGTTCTCGCTCAATCATTGAAGTTAAGCAACGTTGAGCCTGGTCAGTACTTAGGTGGGTGACCTCTTGGGAATACCAGGTGCTGTAAGCGTTTAGTGACAGATGTGCGTTGTGGTGCAGTGGATATCGTCTCGGAAACAGAAATTGGTGAGCCGAGTTCGAATTCCAATTGAATACACTGCATTCTCTTAAGCACTGGTACCCTTGGGAAAGGTATTGATCCGTCTTTCCCTCCAGTTATGGGTTAAATAACAAGGGTAGGACTTAAGGACCCTACCCTTAAAAACAAATCCCAATGAATCTTGATACTCGAAAAGAAAAAAGTATTACTAGACACAAAACTTATATAAAACAAGAATAAACTGTTGAAAGAAAAAGGTATTACCAGCAATAAATAAAATTTAGTTGACAATAAAGGACCCGCCGAGGTTGATATACCATAACAACAAAACAACCAACGTTTTGTGTTAAAAATGTTATGCAAGCTAAAGACCTGCCAACAACTAGGATAACAAAATTGACTTTTCTAATCATTTGTCATAGACTAAAGTATGCTTTAATTCAAAGTAGATAATTATAACTTGGATGTACAGAAAGTGTAACAGTTGTTAGAGAAAATGGATTCAGTAAGTAGTTCAGATTCTGGTTGAAGCTGTTTTATTCACTCTGATCTAATGCCATTGGGGAGAGACTATTATTTTATGAGCTTAACTAGCAGAGAAAACAGGGCTCTCTAGGTTTGGTAGGGGGCAACCAGTCTTTCACAAATCTGAATTCAAGCCTCTAGAGTAAACAACAAATGATTTCCAAAGAAGAATCATTACAATTGACAGATTTTAAAGAAAAACTGTAACTATGGAGAGCCATGATTCTCTTCATCTGGAAGAGATGTGGCATCCCCTCTGTCTTTTCTACAAATATTTTCATGGTTTCTGCTTCAACAAACTTAGATCACAGGTGCCCCCGCCACAAGAATTTACTAGTGCAACCAGACTGGCAAAAAGGTCCCACCTCTTACAGTTAAATCAACCAGATGCAGTCAACAATTCTATTCCAGCAACTTCGTTTCTCACATTTCACGCCTGTGGCACTCCTTTCCGTATACTTGCTTTCCTGACAGCTACAACCTCCAGGAAATTAAATGCAATTCCCATCTCTTATCCACTTGACTCCAGTCGTTTCTACATCACCCTGTGTATCTTGTTCTTTTCCTTTCTCTCTACCTTCACAGCTGTCTTCCCATCCTTCTCTTGCTCTTTTTCTGACACCCCCCTGTAACTGGTTCGTCTTTCTCTTCATTCTCCCTATGCCTAAACTTTTACTCTTATGTAGCCCCCTGTGCATCAGTGGTGGTACTGCCTTGCTTGGGGGTGAAATGATTAAAAAAAATATATGGAAGCTTAATTTAAAAATCCTTGTTAAACATTGAGTAAGGGGTTCTTTGAGGTTAACTTTGAAGTTAAGCAATGTTTAGCATGGTTAATATCTAAATGAGTGATTGCTCAAGAATACTAGGTGCTGTAAGCTTGGATGTGTGGGTGGTGTATTAGATAATGTCTTGGAATTGGAAATTTGAGTTATGGTGAATACTTAGATGGGTGACTGCTTGGGAATACCAGGTGCTGTAAGCTTGGATGTGTAGGTGATGTAATGGATAATGGCTTGGAACTAACTTGTGTGTGCAAAAACTGTCTTATTGTGGTTGGTGGATTACTTTCTACCGAACGACCCCATTCCCAGACAGTATCACAAACCTCTCACTGCTCTATCACTATTTCCATCGAAAGTGTTCAGACAAACTACATTCTTTAGTTCCACCATTTCCAACCTTCACGGCTAAGACCCACTTGTAGCACACATTGTTGCAAAACCACTCTTTCATATTCATTTTATATTCCATTAGTGGGATGTAAGTTTTACTCAAGCTTGTGGAATTGACTCTAAAGAGGATGCTTCCCTGATCACTACAATCTTAACCTGTTTACATCTCCCATAAACTGCATCTTACTCTGAAACACCTACCTTGAGTGGCTCTTGGACAAAAAAAAGTTTAAAATTTTTATTCTCAGTATTGAAAATTTATTTTTCATTTTTGTTATGCTTTTTATTTTTGTGGTAACAGCACTTAAAAATTTATAAAGTCAACCACTTGGTGTTTTTGTGGCCAGATGTTGCCTGTAGGTTATACAGTGAATTAACACCTCAATTACAGCTTGGTGGTCTTTTCAATTGTGAAAAATGTGTAGGTGGTTTAATGGATAGCAGCTCAGAATGAGAAAGTGTAAAGTGATGTTTGAATCAGTCAGGTTTGTTACATTCACTTATATGCAAACAACCTTGGGAAAAGTATAAATTCATCTTTCCTCCAGCTATGGGTTAAATAGGACTTGTATCAGGGAAAATCATTGCTATTATCAAAAAAATTGTTAATGCAGTATTCACTTACAAAAAAATGCTCTATCTCTAAATAACCCTCAGAGTTGATAACCCATGAAAATAAGTGTGTGAAAGTATGATCACCAGTCTCTATGGCGTCTGATCTGGCTAGAGTGTATGCTGTCTCTATTTCAATGTTTCACCTTTTAATTCTGACATGAAACTACAAAAAATGCTGTTGTGTATAACATTAATTTGAATTTCTAGAATGAGTTAGCGTCATTTACAGTTAGACTAATATTCTGTCATTACATGTCAATATGGATAACCTTCAGGGAATTTTAAATTGAATCCTTTATTTATTTCATGGGGTGGGTAGATTTTTCTCATTCTGCTGTCCTTGTTTAAGGGTACATTTGTTTTTCTTAATTTGGATCTTATAACAAAGTCCTTGGCTAAGTTTAAAAACTGAAAGTCAGCAATATACCCTTGAGTAGTAATAACCTGACAATTTCATTAATCATTATTCAAACTCTTACAATTCTTAGATGATACGGCTCATGTGGAAAATATTCATTCACTTGTGAAATTGCTTTAAAAAAAAATCTTTATATTGCTTTAGAGGATTGTTTTGATGATTAAAAATTTGTTTTGGTTGTTTTAGCTTTTCAAAAAACAAAACTGGATACAAAATTATTTTTGATATTTCCTTAATCACAGGTCTACAAGTACACTTAGATAAACGTGGCATTTCTCTTTTTATATGAAATCATTTTGTCAATCCTAAACAAAGTGGGGGATCTTATCAGAGGATATCAAAGTGACACTTCAATATAATAGAACAAAAGAATGTTTAACTCTATTATTGCTATAAGCTGAGCTGTGGCCTGGAAAGGAGTGGAGGATACTTCAGATTACGAAAAGAAAAACATCTGCTTTGACTTAAATGATTTGATCACTTAAAGATTCAATCAATTATTGGTGAAAAAGATCTTCAATAGAATCCCACCACTCACAACTGCAAAGTAAATGTAAAATTTTCAATTTGATTTGTGTGTGTGAGTGATACTGGCTGGCTACATATATTTGTCTATCAGGGTGGCTAGCTAATTCCCATTGTAGATGCTTGCTCAGGCACACTTTTTTTTAATATCCACAGTCTGCTTTTGGTTTTTACTGCAATTATGCTGAGTGGACCTTAGTTACAGTTTCTGGGAGAGAGGGCACATTATCTGGCATGAACAACAGTCTGAACACTGCCAGATGCTTAAACTCTGGCATTGAGCTAGCACAACAAGTAACACCACATTGAGAGATGACATTGTTTCATGTTCGAGTGTGATCTTAAGGCCATGTGTATTAGTTCAACTAATACTGTCCACCTACTTTTGGACCACACTGAATATTAACTGGTAAATGTGGCATTATGGGTAGCAAGGTCAAGTATTTCCAGTTTATTGGGTAGGCAGTTAATTTTAGCTTTTGTATAGTATTGTTTTTATTAACACATCTCATTCATTATCGATTACTTCATGTATGTTGTATTTATTCATTATTTGTTAATATTACATTTACTTGTTTGTGTGCATTCATAGTTATTTTATTTGCTTATTAATTTATTTTAATCATTTGTTATTTTATTTGTTTATCGAGTTGATGTCTGAAGTATGTTACATCTGCATTGGATATAGTGTATATATCTGTATTTTTCTTGGTATTTTACACAATATTCATTTTTAGCTTTTGATTTCTAAATAACATAGTCAAAATTTGTTTTCATGTCTGCATTTTGAGAGAAGTTCTGATCGCTCATTTAGTAATTTGTGTTATGTACTTATGGACAGTAATGGGTATGTCCCAATCCTTATGAAGCTATTTTCTTCTACAGTTTTTTTTAATTTAATGTTGTAGACTGTTTTTTATTCCTCCCCCTTTTTTTTCCGTGTGTGCGCACACACGCACAAAAGCATCCTATCAGGAAACGTATGAATCCATTTCTTTGTCTCCCTTTAATCGTTAAATAGTAGGGTAGACTGGGCTCATCAGCTTTGGTTGGTAAGCGCTCTAAGATATTGACATTTAACCAAAAATTTAATATTGCTGACCTTTTTCTTTCTGAATTCAAATATTATGGTGATAAGTTAATGGTCAAAACATCAGACTGATATTCCATTTTCAGACCGGTTTAGCAAGGCTCCTAATTTTACATGAACTATTGTCTTCTATAACTTGTCGTGGTTAAGATTGATTAAACAAATGCCTAAAAACCTTCACTCCAGTCATTACATATGATTACACATGAAACAGAAAAATTCTGGTGGTAGAGGAAATTAAATGATCAGTTGTATTATAGCATCAGTTGCATTTTAACCAATAATCCAGACATTTCTTATTGTCCAGTCTTGGCTGCTACTTCGCAACTCTGTTCATGCAGGAGATAAGTAGAAAAAAAAACGTGCTAGTAGTAAATGAGATGGAGTCATGATTGTGATTAATTCTTTCACAAAATTTGAACAAGTTTCTATAGCTGTTAATGTATCACAAAATCGGTGTCAGTGGTTAGTAATATCAGAAGACATTGTTTACAGAATAGATGCCAGTCATTTAAGTGCCATACATAATACACGCTTGGGTGATCATGTCTCTTTTGAGACATGACTAACTAGACAGAAGATTTTCTCACAGTAGGTTGCTATTTTTGCAGTAGAGTGGTTGCCAACCAAGACTATAGAACCCAATCTGCTGTTATTTAATCCATAGCTGGAGGGAGAAGCAGCAGATTAATCCCTCTCCCAAAGTTATTTGCATGTAAGTGAATGCAATGAATTTGACTGGAACTCAAATTCTGTTCTCCAATAGAAAATGCATTTAAATTTAACAGATTTTCTGTGGTCAAGATTTTAGGCAAATATTAAAATTACATTCTGAATGGTGGTGATTGAAAAAAGTTCATTTTATATAAAAACTGCAAAAATAATGAAACCTGTACGTGTTGATCTTATAATCCATTCATGCACAAAAGCAAAATGAACTGATCAGTTAGCTAATGTTTTATTTGCACTGCGTACACATGTTGAATATTGGTTTTACTCAAGGTCTGAAATGCCTGTTTTCAAGGTATTTCTATTTAGAATATGTACCTGTATCTAAATCTCTACTCAGCACATCTTGGAAAGATATTTTGTAGATAGAATATGAAATGCCCTGGATGCATTCTAGTGTTATTATCATGAGATAGTGACACTTTTTGTTGAAAAAGTAGAAAGCGAAAAGAATATGTGCTAAACAATTATTATCATCGTGTGGCCTTGGCCGAGATAGAACTCACTACTGGTGTAGTGCAATTCATAATCTTGTCCATAGCTGAATACTTGATGCTTCGCTAGGGCTACCAAGGGTGTTTTTATTGTGACACCATCACTAGACGGGTTGCCCGTGAATGCAGGGTGTTCAACTGGAATTCGAACTCAACTCACCGATTTCTCTTTCCAAGCCGATATCCACTGCACCACAACGTACATCCGTCACGCTTACAGTACCTGGTATACCCAAGTGGTCACCCATCTAAGTACTGACCAGGCACAACGTTGCTTAACTTCGGTGATCGAGCGAGAACCGGTGTATTCAACGTGATATGACCGTAACAGGTGAAATTGGTTGAGTAAATTTAGTTGTGAGATCGCTTTTTTTTTTCTTTTTTTTTTCTAATTGGGTTTTTGATGTTTACAAATTTTCTTGTCTTATTTATCTACTTTTTGTTTTATTTAGTTAGCATGTTTTGAAATTGCATTGAACTTTTATTCTACAAGTGAAGCCAACCTTAAAGATGTTTATGCTTGATTTTTTTTATTTTTAATCTCACATTTTAAAAAGCTGCAATCTAATTTTGATGAAATTTCACATTTGCCCTGACTTGATTCTATTCTTTTCAAAAATCTTATAAAAATTAAAGCTGCTGAGAATTAAAAAAAAAAAAATATGCATCAGTATTTGAGAAACAATTGTTTGTGTGTATATTTATATATATAATTTCATATATATTATGCACATACATACAGACGCATCTATATACAATTTTATATATTATACACTCACATATTTTTATACACACAGACCCACACAAAGGGTGCGATAGGTAAATTGTCGCAAGCTTATTTCTAATTTTGCTTATTCATGTTGGTAGTTTCTGATTTTTATCAACTGCACAGTATAGTAAGGTTAGTTGGGCATCATCTGTGAGATAAAGAGTCAGTTAAGTGCCATATGTGATACACGCTTGGGCGATCATGTCTCAAAACAGACATGACTGACTGGGCAGAAGATTATCCCGCAGTAGGTTGCCATTGCTTTCTGCGGTAGACTGGTTGCCGACCAAGGCTATAGAACCCAATCTGTTCTGTTATTTAACCTATAACTGGAAGGAATAGACGGATTAATACCTTTCCCAAGGATATTTGCACGTAAGTGAATGCAAGGAATTCAACTGGAATTAGAACTCGGATCTTCAATTTCTCGTTCCGAGCCGATATCCACTGTGCCACAATGCACATCCGTGAGATAAAGAGTACCATGATGCAATTCACTCTACCAGAAACTTTAAAATGGCATGTTGTATTGCCCAGCATTTCTGCTGGGAGCTTCAATACAAACATTTCAGAGTGGGCCCCAATCTCAGGACAGTAGAGAGGATACAGAAAAACCTGGATAAGTCTAATAGTGATTACAAAGGTACAGCAACTCCAAAAACTCATGGTGATTGTTCTGATAGGAGTCAGTCCCCAATTTGTCCACACACATGAACAGGGTGCGATGGATAAATTGTCTTAAATTATGCAAAAAGGAAAATAACACTGACATCTCATTTTAAGATATATTTACCAATATTACACAAAAATATCTTGAGATATTAAAGAATAGATTTATTTAATAAAATTGCCATTGGCTCCGACCATAACCCTTTTAACCCAGGGTAACACTGCCTCCTTAAGACACTTCATGTAGGCCTCCATGTTGAGTCTGAGGTTCTCACTAACAAATTCAGGAGTGTTGTTGTTTTTTTTTTTTTTTTTTTTTACTGGCTCTGCTTTGCTGTGAAGTTGACAAAAATAATGCGTATGTGTGAAAATTAAATCTGTAAAATCGCAGCTTGTGTGTGTGTGTGCGTACACACACATACTTAAGATTGAAAAGAGATATGTACTGATTGACATATATATCTCCATTCTCATCATCAATGTATGATGTTCCTAGAGCTGAATAAACAGACAACCCAAACATTTGATTATAGTGGTGACTGCTTGTGTGAAACCATCTACACTTTTTGGAAAAACTGAATATAGACACTTAGTGTGTGTGTGTGTGTATATATATATATATATATATATATAATTTTTTTTTTTTTTTTTTATCGTATCACCCCAAGCAAGGCGGTAATGCCACTGATGTGCAGGGGGCTACGTAATAGTGAAAAGATCGGAAAAGAGAAAGCCGGAAACCATATCCTAAACAGGGAACAAGGGATGAGCCTCTTAACCTGTTCAATAGACATGGGTGGAGTGTGAACCGGGCAATAGATAGATCTATCTACTCCAATTGAAGAAAAAAAACAAAAAAAACAAGAAAACAAAGTGAGAAGAGTGGAAAAGAGAAATGCTACAAGTTTTGAATTCAGGTATCATTCTCTTAGACTGGCTGCCAATCAAGGAAGAAAAATCAAGTCTATCCAGCTATTTACTTGTAGTTGGAGGAGCAAAGATGAATTCCAAGAGCATTTATGCAAAAGTAAATGTAACGTGATAGTAATTTGAATTTGCTTGTTGATTATTCATTATGCCACCTGCACATCTACATAAGTGTTCTGGCATTGACTTCTGATAGTGGTTAAGCACTAACTTATCGAATTAGTTTTGTTTGAGTAGTATTTCCATGTGATGTTAAAATTAAATTTTCACTGATCTTCCAAATGTGTGTGTGTGTGTGTGTATGTATATATATATATATATATATATATATATATATATATATATATATTTTAATTCAGATACTTTAATCCAAGCGGAAAAAGCAGGAAGGTAAATTCCAAAAACCCGATCCTAATTAATATTTTAAAATGGTACAGGAAGAGAGCTCCATGTATTGAATTAATCCTTTTTTAATTTATATATATATATATACAGACACATCAGCATGCAGTGTGGGTATAGAAGAATCCAAAGGAGTATCCTGTACATACAGTGGTAGGATAACTCTCTAAGAGAGCTCTAAACATATGTATATAAATACATATAGAGCAAATATAAGAAAAATTAAAGCAGACAAGTTATTTCATGGTAAATTGGAAGCATAAGCCTATTTCAGGCGAACCATCATGAGCTTTGTGTAAAATCCTTTGTACAATAAAGACAGAAGCTGATGATGGTTCGCCTGAAATAGGCTTATGCTTCCGATTTACCATGAAATAATGTCTGCCTTATATATATATATATATATATATATATATATACACACACACACACACACACACACACACACACACACATCAAAAGTTTGTCACTTAGCTGCTTGATGTTACCTTCAGATCCCAACCCATTTTTTGGTGGATGGATCCTCCTGGAATTACTTTGTCCACTCAACAGGTATTGGCAATTATGTTCTTAGACTTCTCAATTTTTTTTAATGCACTTTTCATAGGTGCTAACTTTTCTTTCTTTGTGTAGAATGTGATTATTTGTTTTTTTTCACTTTGCACTTATTTCTCAACCTTTTCACTCTTGTTTTCCTTTCTTTCAGTTGTTGCCATTTTGACTTCCAATTTTCTAGACATATGCTGCTGCTGTTAATGTTTGAGTGTTCTTGTGTTTTCTTAAGTTAGGAAAATTGTGCCTCTTTTTTTACATAATTTTTAATGCTCACACACACACACACACAAAAAGGGTAAATAAAAAAAATATATCCACACTTTCAATATAACAAGTGTGGATAATGTTTTACTTTTCCTCATCAGAAAGTATTTTTGTTTTCATATATATATTCCACACTAGTACAAAAATATATAGGAAAAAGTTGAAAATGCAACTGAAATCTAAGTGCATTTACAGTAATTTACCAGTTTCAGTTCTGTTTGGTACTAGAATCACTATGCCTGAATATTTGCTCATAATCAGCCAACCATATTGCATTTTAAATAGCAATTAAAGCCACATGTCTCAATTTAACTTTTGAAAATCATAGAACTGTGAAACTGAAGTGACTGTAAATATTCGTGCATTTTCAACTTTTTTTCGTTATATATGAAAAAAAAATAATGTTGCCGTTGTTCAAATTTGCCAAGAATTAGGAATGCTGAAATTAGATTATCAAAGGAACAGAAGACTAGGTAGGGAAAACAGAGGTTTATTAAATACTCATGCATAGAATGCAAAAACTTGAGTAAATCAACTACTCCTCAAATTCCACTTTAATGTTGCCATATTTATAAGTAGGAGCAGTCCATTCTTCCAGTAGTAGGGAAGAGCAGGAAGTACATTGAGCCCTACTCTATCACACACACATCTTCATTTTATAGATGGGATTGAAGAAAAAATTGTTTGATGTGCATAATAATAATTTTTCTTTCAAAGACTCTTACAAAATTCCGTTACTACTGGGACTCTAACATTTTGCAATCTTTGAAGTTCTAGGAAAGCCACCAAAATTAACCACCATAAACAACTGCACCTCCTTCTCATTAGCATGGAACAGGCTTGCCTTCCAGAGAGTAAAACACTACGCCTGCTTGGCCTGACACTCTCAGTGGACCTCAAGTGGAATGGCTGTCGAATCCGCTGCTATGAAAGTTGGCTCTCTGTGCAGGGCCTGGAAGTTCTTTCCGTCTGAATCTATCCTGCACATATATAAATCTACCATCCGCCTGTGTATTGAATACTGCTGCCACATCTGGTTGGGTGCCCCTGCTATCCTCCTCGGGGTTCTTGACAAAATACCACGGAGAATCTGTAATGTGATCGATACTGACTTGGCTGACCGCCTGCAGTCACTCTCTCACCGGCATGACGTGGCTTCCCTGTGCCTCTTCTATAAATACTTTCACAGCTTCTGCTCTGATGAACTTAGATCACTGGTGCCCCCTAGGTATGAATTTGCACAAGATACTAGATTAGCAACTAGGTCCCACCCTTTTATGGTGAAACCGATGAAATGTAACTGCAATTTCTACTCCAACAGCTTTTCTTGCACTTCCCGCCTGTGGAATTCCCTTCCGCATACTTGCTTCCCCGACGGCTACAACCTCCAGGAGTTTAAATGTAAGGTCAATAGACACCTCCTAACACTAACTCGCACCCATTCTCTCAAACACTCTTCCTATGTACCTCCTTACTCGTCTATCACCCTCCTGACATTTCCTATATCCAATCGCTGTATGTAAACCCCTGCGCTATAGTGGCAGTGGAATGCCTTGATTGGGGTGATATGATTTTTTTTAAAAAAAGTACAAGTTGAGGCAGATATAAATCCAATCACTTACAAAAGCTTAGTATTGGGATTTTTTCTTATTCAGTGCTTAATTAGGGTCAAAATTGAAGCCTAGTTTTTTGTGATAGGTTTCTTTGTCCTTCAAATTATCTGATTATTTTACCCAGTTTCATTATTGAAGTCAGTGACAATCAGAAAGACTTATCAATATTCCTATTCTCACCACCTTCATTCACCAAATTTTAACATTGATTTCTCTTCTAGATATACTAAGAACATTATCACAACAATTTCTGTTGTCCTCAGTATGACAATAAACTACATTCAGTAGCTAGGCCACTGATCTGAGCTTTTCAGATGCATGGAACCACCTCGTAATTGATGTTGTTCCCAGCTTCACTATGGGTAAATAGTTACCCCTCCCCACAAAAAATAAATAAATAAAAATACTGGGGTCAAGACTCTGTGAAAGTATAAAATATGTTTACATTGAAAAAAAGAAAAAAAACACCAATGAATTTTTGATAACACAAATTACCAGCAATATAATTTTGATAAAGAAATTACTGATACTAAGAAAATTACATTTTGGCATTAAATGACTCTTAAGAGTTGATAGAATGCTAAACAAACAGCAATTTCTAACACAAAATAAAAAGGTACTCTAGGTTTGTAGTCAGGGGCCTAGGCTAATGAAATTATGGAGTCACCCTCAAACTTGCCCATACCCATCTTGAGCTTTTTTTTTTTTATTCATGATCTATTTTAGTGACATATTACATAGCTGGAACTAAACATATTGCAAATTCTTTAAATGAACAAGAATATTTATCTTTTTTTGTCAATAAAATATTCTTTAATAAATATCACTATTTTACTATATTTATTGCAAATCAAATTAGCACATATTTCAACATGACCAGAAAAATATCAGGTATTTATAATCATACAAAAATAATCAAAATCTGAATTTTTCATATCATTTCAGTTCATAAAACTATTTAAAACTTATAACATCTAGAAAAATAAAATCTTACTTTTTAAAAAATTCTAAGATTTAAACATTTTGAAATAAACATGTTACTTACTTAAACGATGACAGAAACTAAAATATTCTTTGCTTTGCTTCCTGCAAAGTCAAATGAGCAGAGCTAAGAGGTTATATATTGTGGGTGATATGTTTGCAAATATTTTTGGCCATGCACACCTGGGTCATGTGGGAGTGAGCAAAATTCTGCTGGACAATGCCACCTTGTTAAGCTCGGTGTAAAATAATGAAAATTCTTGGCTAGCCACTGCTGGGTCACATAAGACATGTACAACCATGCCTTTGATTTAGGGCTTGGCCTACACCACCTCAATATCAGTTATGACATTGACCCTGTGCAAAGTAAAGCAGCATGACAAAGCCTTTGTTGTTTAACAACCTCCAAGACTAAAAATCACAAATTCTGGTCATCACTGGCGAGGAGGGGTCCCTGCAAACCTACCCATTGTTTTTACCAGAAACACTATCTCCAATTCACCAGTTAGTAGCTTGTACTACAAGCAGAATCAGATTTACATCTAGTATAGCCTGCAGCATAGAGCCCCCTCAAGCTTTTATAAAGAAAATATCTTAATTTTCTAGATGCTATAAATTCTAAATAATTTCATAAACTGAAATGATGCTAATATGACAAACTCATTTGAATATTTTAGTTTCTGTCATCGTTTAAGTGATTAACATGTTTATTTCAAAATGTTTAAATCTTAGAACTTTTGAAATATAACAGCTATAAAGTATATATTAAATATACATTATCCTAGGTTTAAGGCCCGGCTTGGTTTCATACCTATGCAGTCATCAGCTGCTTATTCTAAAATCTATAATATGCATCTGATGATTGCGCATGCATGTAACTCGGTTGTGCCTTAAACATAGGATATGTATATCAGTGTTTGTGTGTGTAAAATATATATATATATATATATATATATATATATATATAAAAACATTGGCAGAGCAATTTATACATGGTATGGGAAGTACTTTTGCTGCACATTGTATTTATCATAAAAATCCAGTGTATATTCTTCTAACCATGACTGAAAGTTTCTTGCATATAGTCTTCAGGCAATTGGTACTATTTTTTATTTTTCTCCACCCAGTGACATGGGCATTTATATAATATTATCATTATAATACATTGCTGTTAAGATTTTGGAGTGCTTGTGAACTTCGATGGCTGCATGGTATGTGCTATGCTCCACAGGATTACATAATTGCAAAGGGCATGAACAATTTAACATGCAACTAATCAAGACTGGTAAAGTATTATAAAGAATCATACAAGAATTCTGAATATTTTAAAACACGTTAAGCATGTTTTTACAAAACAGAAAAAACCTTTTTAATGTAATATACGACTTCTATTTCATAATAGATTTCCATACATTTGTTACAAGATGGGGTATCATTAGAATTTGGTTTAATTTCCTTTTTGGATTTTTTGCTTTATTTACTGAAATGGTTCTATAATATGGTGGTGAAAAGTTCTCACCTGAGCAAAGGGAATAACACAGTAATGAAACATACATGCTACCCCCACTTCTATGCAGTTCAACAGATTTGGCATATTTTCTCATGTTCCTTTTATCTTACCAAATGGAATTTTGTTTGACTATTGAAATACTGATTTTTGGGAAGTGGGTGGAGCCTATATACACTTAAATACAAGCTTGAAATCTAACCTGAATTTGGAAATGTGAAGAATTCTTCCAAGACTCTGTATTTGTTTACAAATTCACTAGGGAGGAGAAAAGCATTTTTTTTCCTCTTAAGACACTTATTCTCTTATTCCAAGGAGGGTGGGGTTGTCACTGCTGTAAATAATAGGTTAAATGAAATGCTTGTCTTGGAAAACACTTTTTTTTTTCTTTTTTTTTTCTAAGTTGGCTAGTCATTGAAACTGAATAATTTTTTTCTTTTAAATTCTTTTGTTTTGGCAATATCTTTTTTACTTTTCTTTTTTTTTTTACTTTTTTTTTGTTTTGTTCTATTTTATAAGGTTATATATCTCTGACAAAATCCTTTTCTTGAGTATATAAGGCTGAAGAGTGTTACCTATAGCTGTCACCCTCAGGCTGAGCGTAATTGTTTTTGTTTCTGTTAGATTTACCAAGAAAATAGTGCTACTATTGATTTTGTAGCAAATATGGTGCTACTGGATTAAAATGGACTAGGTTGCTGGTGGGGGCAGTGTCTTAATTGAAATAGGATGAAGTTATTGAATTTTGAAAATAGGATTGAAATTTTGAAAGAAACAAATTTTCAAAAGAAAGCAATTTCAGCTCATGGATGAATTTTGTATATAAACTTTTATATAATGAATAAGTAGCAAGGAAACATACCTGTGTGTACACAGATAATTAACAAAGAAAATCATGTTTTGTTATTATAAAAAAAAAAATTTACCCTAAGCAAGGTAGGACTGCTACTGGTGCACAAGAAGTTTCAGTGAGAAAAAACAAGGTATGGGCTTGTCAAAAGATAAGGGATGGGTAGGATTCAAGTAGATAAGATGGCAATTGATGTTGCATTTAAACTTTTAGAGATTGTTTGCTTCCCTGATAGCTACAAACAGGAAGCGTAAGAAAAACTGTTAGAGTAGATGTAGTTCCATTTTAACTACTTTGATGATAAAAGGGACCTAGATGCCAATATTGTAGCACACGTAGATACATGTGGTTGGGGAACCAAGGAAAAAAAATCTTGTCAGTTACCATGAAAATATTTGTAGACGCAAGGTGCAACATATTGGTGAAAAAGTGACTGAAAGATGTGCAGGTGAAAAATGCTCTGTCTTAAGAGTCGGATCAGACCAAGAATGAAATATTACTGCCATTGAACAGAAGTAGATGTTTTTTTTTGTTTCCTGCTTAGGATTGAGTTTCTAGTTCTTTTGTATCCCTCACCCCGCCTTCATTTGATATCTCCACTGTGTTAAGTTCCAGTTTGAAAGCTTTTTCCCTCAAAACTGTTAATTTGTGGAACATTCCTATGAAGCGATAAAACACGAAAGACGTCAGCGAGAACTCCAGCTACGTTTGTTTCGCGTGAGTAAAAATAAGCGCTACTACTATATAGGGACCACGCACCACATCTCAAACACACAGTCATGAAAATAAAGAAAGGTTGCTGTCTAAAAATATACATTATTAGAGTGAAAAGATTGGAAAAGAGAAGGCCAGAGGCCGCATCCTAGGTGGGAGGCGGGGGATGGGCCTCTTCACCTGTTCAATAGACGTGGGTGGATCGCACGGTTCACACTCCACCCACGTCTATTGAATGGGTGAGGAGGCTCATCCCTTGTTTCCTGTTTGAGATGCAGTTTCCGGTTTTCTCTTTTCCAATTTTTTCACTCCTTTTTTTATTTTATTTTATTTTTTTCAATTGGAGTAGATAGACTAAACTATCGCCCGGTTCACACTCCACCCACATCTATTGAACAGGTGAAGAGGCTCATCCCTTGTTTCCTGTTTAGGATGTAGTTTCTCTTTTCCAATCTTTTCACTCTTACGTAGCCCCCTGCGCATCAGTGGCATTTTCGCCTTGCTTGGGGTGATATGATTAAAAAAAAAAAAATGCTTCCCTAAACACTACAATCTAGGGTTAATGAATATCTATGCTACATATTCTCATAATATACCACCTCATTTCCTCTCCATCATAACAATCTCACCCAGTGGGCTTTATATTGTCAGTCAGTTAAGTGCCATACGTGAAACACGCTTGGGCGATCATATCTCAAAACAGACATGACTGACTGGGCAGAAGATTATCCCGCAGTAGGTTGCCATTGCTTTCTGCGGTAGACTAGTTACCAGCCAAGGCTATAGAACCCAATCTGTCCTGTTATTTAACCCATAACTGGGAGGAAGAGACGGATTAATACCTTTCCCAAGGATATTTGCGTGTAAGTGAATGCAATGAATTCAACTGGAATTCGAACTCTGGCTTTATATTAGGTGAATTAAAATAATAAAAACTTTGAAGTCAAGAAATTTCTCAGGAGTTGGAAGAGGCATCCTTTACTTAGCAGTCCATTCTATAGTAAAAAGATCTGGACAGTGCTACCTAGAGGGTATCTTGTCAGACAAGGTAGGAGTGATCCCCATAATCTAATAAAATAAGCTGACCATGCTATTTCTCTTAAAACATTTTTAATACTGAAATTCAACTGATATAAAACATGAGAGCTGCTCAGGGTAGAGGGTTACTATTAAAATGTTAATGTTAAATTAGGTGTATGATATGAATAAAAAATTTTTTTTTTATAGTAAAGATTAGAAAATTAAAGTAGGATATTAATTTCCAAAATTATTTGTAACAGTAAGTTAATTAAAAGCCATAAGAAATAAGTTTGTGACTGAACAGTGATGCCTTGAATTGCATGAATAAATATTTTGTCAAATGTTGGCAACTTAAGTGTTCTGGCATTAACTTCTGATAGCAGGTAACAGCTGAATTTGAGATATCCCTCAAACTTAGATATAGCTTCTTTGACCTTTCCAAGTTTGACCTCCTGACACTGTGGGATGCTGTTCAGATTTCTTACAATATGGGATGAAACCAGAAGATAAACAGCCTCACTTTCTTGATTCTGTCAGAATGGTATATTCTTGGTGAACAGATAGTGTTTTTTAGCTGATCAAATACAGCATGTACCTATGGAAGGTCATAAAAGCTGAGGAAAATATCTAAAATTCTTGAAATTAATTTCTTTTATTGATTATAGAGGAGAAACAAGAAAAAAATAGAAATGTTTTTTTCTTAAAACATGCCGACAGTGTTTAAATTGGTAAGATCATTATGTCAATACACTTTGGGTCAAGTCACTAGATATAGATGTTGATAGTTCCAGTGACTTGACCCAGAGAGTTGAGTTCAAGGGTGATAACTACATAGCTACCAGAAGCGGCATTGCACATGAAATGAGAATGACATATTCCAGTGATGGTAATAAAGGGTTTGGTTTGAAATTTTGGCACCTGAAGGCCAGAGCATACAACAGCCAAAACATAATAATAGCAATAAACAATAGTCCGAACAATGTAAATTGTGTATATATTAATAAATATACATATTATCCTACATCTATGGCACAACTCAGTTTCATGCGCTATGCAATCATCAGGTGCTTATAATATACTATTTATTCTAAGCACCTGATGATTGCACTGTGCATGAAACTCGTAGTCATGCTGTAGACATAGGATATGTATCTTTCTAAACTTATTTATAAATGGAACTTTGTGTGTGTCCGTTACCTATAGACTCGATTTTCTTGAAAATTTACACAGTTGTACTATAAGCGTCTGCTCAGTTTTGTGTCAAGGTACCACCGATAAATATCAAATCGATAATCGAAAAAATCGTGTTATAGAAGGAGTGGACTGATTTTAATCAAATTTGATACACTCCTAGACAAAGACATAAGAAACGATATTCAGAAGTTTCAAGGTTGCAGTTCTTACAATAGTGCAGAAAATTTGATATCGATACCAGGAAATCAAAATTTGACTTACATCCATTCATTTTTCTTTTGGTCTATGGTTTCACTTTAACTGGAAACAACTATTGCTTTTTAGTCTTTCGTGCCAATGTCCAAAGAATCTGATCTCCAGGACCATAGATTAGTTTTAAGGCTTTCATAACACCTGAGCAACGCCGGGCTATACTGCTAGTATATATATATATATATATATATATATATATATATATATATATAAAGCTGCGATTGGTAAATTGTCGCAATTATTTTATTATTTCAAATATTCTTTATGCTGAGTCTGAGCTCTAGGACCATGGATTATTTTTAAAGCTTTCATTACACCTGAGCAACGCCGGGCTATACTACTAGTATTTATTAATGTCATAATCTAAATAGACAGTTGGTTAAAGGTATGTATTTGATGACTTGTACATTTTACCTCCAAGCAAAATCTACCTGTAAGATTTTAATATTTAATAATGTATTTAGTTGACAGGTTGAATTAATAGATTTTGTCCTGTATCTTAATGCTATATTAAGAATGGACACTGACAGTTTTTTTTTTTTTTGTTTTTGGTTTTTACCTCCAGCTGTAAACATCATTAATTCCAAATGTAATCAGTAGTGACAAGAAAACTGGACAGCAGATTGAAAATAGGAGAAATGGTTATTGGCCATAGTTCTCTATCCATTGCTGTCTTCTCTCATCTGAGGTTTTACAATATTGGCCAACTCATTTTGCATTGGATAATTGACCAACGGGCTGTAATTAAGATAACAGACCTTTTTCTCCTGATTAAATATTGATTTAGAAGACGTTTTTCTTTTGTCGCCTTGAAAGAACTTCACAGTTTTGGAATGTGAAAAAGAAACTAAAAAGAGGGAAACCCAAAGAAGGGTACTTTAAAGGGGAATAAGGAGGCTCCTGAGTTATGCTACCTTTTTGTTAATATTAAATTGTTGGATTATTTCCAAGCAGATCCCTATTGAGGCAGGATGTGTTTATTTAACCTTTTTTTTTTTTTTTTTTTTTTAAATTTTTATTTTTTTATTTTTATTTTTTTTTTGCATGCCCCAAAACAAACACAATGATTTGAGATTTTGTTCATTTTTAAACAACCTGGACAAATATCACATTTCTTAAGAGTGTGTGTGTGTGTGTGTGTGTGTGTGTGTGTGTTTTTTTTTTTTTTTTTTTTTGTGAGGTTTTAGTAAAAAAAAAAAATTAAATATATTGGCTTTCAAGATATTTTTATTTGAAATTGTATAATAAAGGTAGTTGCATATTAAGTAAGCATCACCTGGGCCAGTGCATACACACTCACTCAATTACAGATTATTTGTAAGTGACTTAAAAGTAATCAGAGGTTTAATTATTACATTCCATTTTGTGTTTCTTGTAAGATTGAACAGGTGAAGAGGCTCATCCCTTGTTCCCTGTTTAGGATGTGGTTTCTGCCTTTCTCTTTTCCAAATCTTTTCACTCCTTTCTTTTTTATTTTTATTTTTTTTTTTCCATTGGAGTAGATAGACTAAACTATCATACGATTCACACTCCACCTACAACTATTGAACAGGTGAAGAGGCTCATCCCTTGTTCCCTATTTAGGATGTGGTTTCCGGATTTCTCTTTTATGTAGCCCCCTGCACGTCAGTGGTGTTACCGCCTTGCTCGGGGTGATATGATTAAAAAAAAAAATTATATTGTAGTCTATATATATATATATATATATATAAAAACTTTTTTCAGACATGTTTTTCTACACCTGATCTGCATTTAAATTTTTCATGCTTGATGAAGTGTTGCAGTCTATTTGCTGCTTTTGTTATCACTTGGGAGTTGATGTTTTGCTATGTATAAACGTTTAATGCTTTACTGATTTGGGCACAATGTAAATTTAAAAAATCACCTTTTTAAACAAAAAACAACTTTTATTAAATATCGGTTCATTGTTGTTAACTTATAAATATTCTTTTATGTGCCTTGTCTCTTCAGGGCATAGGTGATCATTGTCCTCCACGTCTCTCTCTTCCTGATGGCTCTCTTAGCACACTTTCTCCTGTAACACCATGCAACCCCCACTTCTGTCATCCATCTGCTAAAGTTCTTCAAATATGTTATCTACTGCTTTCCTCTGTCTCTTTTTCCCTTTATCTGGCCTGTTAGTATCAAGTTCTCCAAACCCTCCTTCCTTATTGCATGCCCCATGAACTTTAGTTGTCTCTTCCTGATGTTAATATTAATTTCCTTTTTGTTTCTATCCTTTCCAAAACCTCGTCATTGCTCACATGCTCGGTCCACAATATCCACAGCATCCTTCTGTAGAACCACATTTCAGCTGCTTCAAGTTTTTTCTTCATCGTTGATATTGTCCAGCATTAGTTCAGTCAATATAAGACCTAAGAAGCACTCATTGTCAAAATTTTCATGATGAATGGAAAAAAGGTAACATCTGATAAGTGAAAATTATAAGAAAAAGAAGGATAAATAAGAGTTGACCTTAGAATTGAAGAGATTAAGATTGTAGTGTTCATGGAAATATTCACACAGGACTCTGTTCCACAAATTAGTTTGGGTAGCCGAGTGAAATTTCTCTTTTTAAGCCTTGGCTATTTGAGGAGGGGGGAAAAAAAAACAGCTTTTCAGACGACACAAAAAATATGAAACAAAACAATATGAATTTCTGGAAGAAATTAGTCAGATGAATGGCCTTTGATGAATGTTTTGATTGTTCTTCTCTGGCCTTCTTCCTAAAGTATTAAAGTGTCAAATTCATGAATTTGGTGACCTAGTAATTGAGTTCAATCTCTAGGCCAGGTAGTGTAGACTTAAATTTGGTGAAAACAGGATGTGCAATAATTGAACAATACCATAAAAAGACTAGGCATCCCTAGATATGGACAACATGTTATGAACAATCTATTTGTATATTTTAAAGGGTTCAGTTCAGAAAAGTTAACTGAAGAGGGCACAACACCTGAAATGTAAGACCAATAAAGATGAAGACAATGGCCACTGTTCCTCTGTTATTTACGAAGTTGGTCATTGCTTGAATGTAAAACAAATATGTCAAAACCTTTCAGTAATTATAGCATCCTGGATATGATAATTACATCTGGGAGCAAGGCCTCTAATTGGAGTGGGGGAGTGTGGAATTATGTTAATTGCTATTGTTTTCAGGTCCTGACTGGGGCTAGTAGCACCTGTTAGGGTCCCAGCTATGGACAAATAGTGAACCCTCAAACTGGGGTTAAAAAACTAAAAGTATAAATTTTATTTTTATAGTAAAAATACCAGCAATAGATTTTAATTATAAAAATAATACTAGTGATGCATTTTAATTGTTAAAACAAAAATTACCAAATCTCCCAAGCCAATTAAAATTGGCATTAAAAGAGCCATAAGAAGTTGATATGTCATTAAACAAACCTTTAGTATCTTGAGCAAAACTTTAAATCCATATTGCCAAAATACAGTTAACTGTATGTTCATTAATTGAAATTTTAAACTTTTTATTTGCATACAAGTTTGCTACAAACACTGTTTCCTCTTTGGTTTTGTAGTTTGAAACTATTGGGGCTCAGTCATCTAATACCTGGTGCGATGGGTAAATTGGTATATTTTAAGTTTCACATTCGTTTTTGATTTTGTTGACTGCACAGTATAGTCATGTCGGTTGGGCACGGTCGGTGAGGTGACACGCTTCCATTCATTTTCCCCCACAGGGTCTCACTCAACGCGGAGGCCTACATTAAGTGTTGTCAGGAAATAGTGCTGCCCTGGGTCAAGCAGGTAGCTGCTGGAAGACACTATATCTGGCAATAGGACTCTCCACCATGCCACACAAGCTGTGAGACAATTTCTGTGACCATATCATCTCCATTATATCTGGCCGCTTAACTCCCCAGTCTGCAACCCTCATATGGTAATATATAGCGACGGCCTCGGTAGAGCGCAGTTGAATAAAAGACAAACAAAATGCCTTAAAACAGCAAAACTGAAGGTAAGGATTATGGCAGCCTTTATCAACTTAAACAATTAGGCTCTCCAGAAGAATTACAGGAGGTTTTGAATTTTAGAGGCTGTGGTTGAAGCCAATGACAATTTTATTGAATAAATTTACTCTTTAGTATTTGAAGATAATTTTGTGCAATTTTGGTATATATGTGTGTTAAAATGAAATGTCACTGTTATATTCATTTTTACATAATTTAGATGACAATTTATCTATTGCACTCTGTATTTAGCAACATTTTTAAATCAAGTGAGCCTCTTAGACTGTAACAGTGCCTTTTGAAGTTATTGGTTGGTTTTGTAACTATAAAGTTTTGTTGCTCTCTTGAACTTTTGCCTTTTTAGTTTTAAAAAATCTGTATTCTCCAATGAATGTACTTACAAAGTTTTGTTTGCTGGATGAAATAAATTATTTAAATTTGGATTATATTCTATATAGGTTACCCAGATAGATATACACCTAATGAAGACTGAATTTAAGTAGTGTAAATAATTAGAGTAAATACTGTAAATAAAAAATTAAATCCCCAAAATGAAAATTTCATCATTAATCTGACACTGAAGTTTGTTTAATGATGCTTATCTTCTCAACAAGAATGAATCTCCAAATTTCTATCACCCATTATGACATCCCAATGATGAAACTGTCAAAGTATCTGGTAATGAAGATTCACTTAGTAAAATGGCATTCTAACTCAATACTAACAGTTATAATATTGTTTTCATTGACTCCAATATGGTACTTTAATGAACACTGTATCAGAACTCTGACACTGAATTCTTTTGAGTTCTTTATTTAAGGCATCTTTTTGAGTTTGTTTGTTACCAGAGGTATCTTTCTTACCCCACTCTACCCACCTGAGATTTTTTTTATTTTCTTAATATTTTATTTTTTAGATTTTACTCCCTACTCTATCTGGTGAGTCCACCACATACTGAACTTTGTATTGTTTTCATTTTGGGTCAGGCACTAGTTTTTCTGTATATTTCCTTTCTCTGTTATTCATACTTGTATGTTCAAAGTATTCTTAGGGTGTTCACACAGCAAAGATATACAGAATTTGCATAATTTCTTCCATTCTTGCAGGCCTTTCTTCAGTAAATATTTTTAAATAATTGGATGCATTTTGTGTTCCCATTATTTTTCCTTTCTCCATGTAAGTCATTTTTTACAATTTGTGACCTTATGCTGTGTTGCCACATTTTTTTTTCTCCATTTATTTATTTATTTATTTATTTATTTATTTATATATATATATATATATATATAAATGACACTGATATAAGAGTTGTCCATCCTGATAAAGGCTCTCTTATATCCGGGTTTGGTCTATTTTATATACAGGCTCTAATTTGGGACCATAGAAAATCTCTTATATATGGGTTAAAATGTATTCTGAAAAAGTTTGAAAACTTGTCTTTTTTTTTTTGACCTGCTAACAATTTGTTTTTTTTTTTTTTTTTTTTTTTTTTCTGTCCGTCACATGCCTGCTGATGTATTGGGATTCAATATACACAAGAATTTTTTTTAGTTCTTCTTCACTCACTTTTTCATTACTTGCTCTCTTAAAAGTATCCACAAACTGTTCAGCTTGTCTGTTTGACTTGAGTGATACAATGGGGTAATGGAGAACATTTCACAAAATTCGTTAAATTCGTAAGCAGTGAATTGTGTACTCTTATTAGAGACTATGGTATCTGAAATGCCATATCTTGCAAACAGTTAATGTAAAAATTTTATATAACCATGGATGCTTTTTTTGTTTTTTTTTTGCACTTGGAAATTTCAGGCCATTTAGTAAAGCTATCCACTATCAATGATGATGCAATTTATTGGACCTGCAAAATCTATGTGCAGTCTTGACCATGGAGTATCTGTCTTTGGCCAAGGTTGTAATTTCATGGTAGGTGATTTTGTTGTGCTATGACAACTTCTGCAGGCTTTTATAAATTTTTCAATGTCTTCATTTTGGTGTATATACTCAAGTGTTGTAATCTATTGCAAGGAATTTGTTTTATAGCCAAAACTTAAAGGTCAGTAGTCTCTGTAAATGAAAATTCTTGTGTATAAGTTTGAAATTTTTTTTCATTACAAATATTATTGCTATGGCTTTTTTTTTTTCTTTTTTTAAAATCTAGCTGTATTTTTACTGGTAGTAGTAATTGTAAAGCATGTGTAACATCTTTCATCTTCTTTTCATTTTTATGTAGCATTACCACTCCTATACCATAGACACTAGCATCTGCAGCCAATACAAGTTTTGTTTTTGGATCATAGTGGGGCAAACCTAAGTCTAATGTTAGTATTTTCTTGATTTCTTCAAATGCCTTTTGATACTTATGATAATTATCAGTCCTGTTATAGCTTGTCTCTTTTAAGCAAATTGATTAGTGGACATCTCAAGTTCCGCATATTATATACATAAATTTTATAAATGAAAAATAAAATAAATTTATAAAGAAATGCTTGTAGCCTAGTAACTTTTGTTGGGGGAAGCATATTCTTAATTGTACTTGCCTTAAATGGATCTGGTTGATGAACTTTTTTGTTAATTTCTTCCAGGTTCTTATTTTAGGCAAAAAACAATTCACAATTTCTCATGGAGTTTGAACCTGTACTCATATTTTTCAAGTTTTCTTTACGCGCTTGATATGTTGTTTCTTAGATACACTTTTAATTAATATATCATGCGGATAAGCAACTGCAAAATTACCATCTGCAAACATAGTGTCCGTAACTTGTTGAAATATGACTGGAGCCACTTTGATCCCTAAAGCAAGTGGGTTGAACTTGTACAATTCATTATGCATATTTATCATTATTAACTCTGAAAATTCTTCAACTTGTCTTTGCAAATGTACCTCAGAAAGATTTGGCTTTGGGGAAAAAAAAAAAATTTCACCATTTTAATTTTGTAAAAATTTCCACTGGACTCAGCAATGGGTAGTTATGATTCTAAGCATTTCAACCCAGCCCAAAAATCACCACAAACCCTGTTTTTTTTTGTTTTTTTTTTTATACATACACTGCCTGTGCTTCCCATTTTGAATAATTACCCACCCCTTCTATTTATTTTTCAAGCCTATCTCTTTGCTGACTTGTTCTGAGGCTGCAAATAGCACACTCAATTTTGGTTTAAATACTGGCGTCAAACCCCCTCCCCCCCCCCTTTTTTTTTCCACTTGGAAATTTTGCTTTGACTTTGGAACATCAACTCACTTGATTTATCAGAACATCTGGAAAAAAATATTTTCAATTCTTTTTAAATTTTCACCTTTTTTTTTTAACTAGTCTCGTGTTTGCTTATATTTTCACTATAAATATTTGTAAGTAAAGTAACTCAAATAATTCCATCCAGTCAGTACCAAATAAGTTTGTTAAAAAAAAAAAATATTACAAGCATTAGATTTTACACTCTTGTTATGAAATGAAACCATACAAATCATTTCAGCAATAAAAAATAATTCTTCACCAGACACATGATTTTCAAAGTTCTTTTTAATGTTTTCCATTTGCTTTCCATGTGGCTGAGTTGATTGTGATATTACTATCAGTGTCTAATTACATTTTTACAACCACATTAATTTTCATGTACACAATGTTTTGTTTTCTGTAATTATTTTCTGTCTCAATCCTGTGTATGAATTTTTTTTTCTGTGATTACTTTTCCTTGCTTTAATTTTGTAAAGTTACTTGTCATATTCTACTTTTTCACACTTGAAGCACTTTAAATTCTTAAATGGAACGGTCATCTCAGTGATGGAACCTTCCACATCTGAAACAAATTTTTTTTTTTTTTTTTTTTAAGCTTGTACATTTGTGCATTCTTAAATTTCCTTCAAATCACATCTCAGATTTAGGATTCTATTACATTTCTGTATTTTTTTTGTAATATTACTTCTTGATTCTGTTGCCATTTCATTAAGATTCTAGCATGTATTTCTGCATCATATTTTTCATCATTAATTCTTGAATGAAAATTAATCCTTTAAATATATCTGGCATAAGCTCATTTAATTTGCATCTTTCACATTCCTTTCCAGCATATATAACAAAATTTTTGTCTTTGTTGGATTCATCATACACTTCCAATGAGTGTATAATAATGAACTCTTTTCATTTAAAAATTTTAGTCAAAATATTTGCCATTTCTTCAAAGCAAATTTCTCCTGGTTTTCTCGATAACACAAAATTACAGTATTTTTTTTATGTTGTTCTATCTGTACTAATTTTCTCAATAAGTCTTTTTTCACCTTCCCAATCACTACATTCTTTAAAAATTTGCTCATATCTTCTAAAATTAGCAGAAAAGATAATTCCATCATTTGGATTGTATGTAAATTCAGACATGTCATTTTGGGAGTGAAAGAACTTAGAATTTTTTGTTTTCTTTTGAATTATGTCAATTTACTTTGGTTTCTGGAGTTCCTACAACTACTGTTGCTTCTTTTTGCATTCTTACCATTTGGGCTAATAATTCTTTTATATTTAAGAATATTTCTTCCCATCCCCTTTTAGGCACAGCAAAAAAGAAAAAAAAAATTGGCCAACATGGTTCTAATTTCTTATCACTACTGTTATGTGCTCTGCAGTAAAAAATTTTTTTTTTTTTTCTTCATATAAGTTTCAATTCATTATTGTCACTGTTATGACTCACCACTGATGGTCATAACATCTACTGTCTTTACTGACTTTAACTCTACTTTAACGAATTAAGTCATCTTGCTAAGTTCATTCATGTTATCAGGGGTGTTTTATTTACTTCACAAGTGAATTTATGCATTTTTTTTGGAATAATTATGCAGAAGAGACACCAGCAACCTTGACCAGTCTATGCTAATGGCATGCATATACAAAACACCACTCTTCATTTCTAAACAAAACAAAAAAAAAATAAACAAAAAATATTTGAATTATCAAACCTTATACTTTAAAATGTCTACCATCTGTCTATGGCTTTTAAATGTATGTATATATGCAGTGATTTATTTACCTTTTCACACCTGTTACACCTTTTGGAGTTTTCTGAGATGTCACATGACCTAGATGAAGTGACATTAGTTGAGTCAGCACTCATTGTAAATATACCCCTCCCCATTCCTGATTTATTGCAACAGTTATTATATTTGCAATGTACAGGAGAAAATATAACTTTGTTTCTACCCGAATAATATTAAGAAAATATTTTTCAGCTGATGCATGTTGTTGTATAGGACTTTGTTGAACTAAAGTAACGGTTTTGTTGAACTACACGTGCATGAAGGAGAGGCAATGCTGAAGTTTTAAACTTTAAAATTTTTTTTATTATGTTTGCTTAAACAATTGCATTTAGTTTCTGTTCATTTTTGTTTTATATTTATTCTATATTTTACTTTTTTGTTATTAAATATCTCGCATGTGATAATAGATCTGCCAAAAAAGTGGAAATGTAAGAATCTGAACACAGTATTACTGTGGATGTCTATGGCTATATCGTGTGGAATGCACTAGTTCCCATCCGATCACCGAAGTTAAGCAACATTGAGCCTGGTCAGTACTTAAATGGGTAACCATTTGGTAATACCAAGTGCTGTAAACGTAAGGACCAAGAATGATCCACCAGTCCTCCAGGGTTGGGTACAGTAAAAAAGTTTGTTACAGAAACAGCAACAAAAAAGTTGCTGCCCTATGCACTATTGGGTGTGATGGATAAATGATGATGATTAGTGTGGATGATCTAGTGATTAAAGCACTTTCTATACCAGGGATAATGTTTCAATAATATGACATTAACTTTATCGTTATTTCTTTAAACATCCAGATGATGGCAGACTCCTATATGGAGCGGTCTGTGACCAAGTCAATTTATTACATTACATTTGATATCATGGCCCTCCTTCGAAACTGGACACAGCTGTCTGGCCCCGCTCTCTTTAAAAGGTTGCTGACCCCTGTTCTAGACAGTGGTGCCGAGTTCGAATTCTAGTTGAATTCCTTGCATTCACTTACGCACAAATACCCTTGGGAAAGGTATTAATTTGTCTCTTCCTTCCAGTTATGGGATAAATGATAGGACAGACTGGGTTCTCTAACCTTGTCTGGCAACCACTCTACTGCAGAAACCAACTGCGGGATAATCTTTTGCCCAGTCAGTCATGTCTCTTTCGAGACATGATCGGCCAAAGCGTGTATCACATATGGCACTTAATTGACTGATTGAATATAATAGTTGGAAACATAAGGCTTCTACTGGGCATAAAGTGGGGGGTCGGTTTTCTATTGTTATTAAGTAGTAAACTGATCTCCCTAATTACTACTTAATAATATAATACATCTCTTCCCCCTCCAGCTATGAGTCAAATAACATGACAGATTTGGTTCTATAACCTTGGTTGGCAACCAGTCTACTGCAGAAAGCAATGGCAACCTACTGTGGGATAATCTTCTGCCCAGTCAGTCATGTCTCTTTCAAGACATGATCGCCCAAACCATGTATCCCGTATGACTGACTATACAGTTTTATCTTAGTAAGTTACTTTCTCTTTTAAAGCAGTATATTTTAAATATTTTTTTTTTTTTTTTTTTAAATAAAATTTTTTTTTTCACTTTTCCTTAACTTTAAAAATGTAAATTTTTAGTGTCTGCTCTCTTTCACCTGCCTGTATAGTTAGATCAACATAAATATCACTTCAGTCCGATGAAAGATTATGGCTATATCATGTTGAGACATCACTTCTTGTACAGTCATCAAAGTTAAGCAACATCAAACCTATTCACTACCTAGATGGGTAACTGCTTGAGAATATCAGATACAATAAACATAGATGTACAGGTGGTTTAATGGATAACAACTCTGAGATCCAAGTTTCAATTCCAGTCGTGTTTATATTTTCTTACACACAAATGCTGAGGGAGAGGTATGAAACCACCTCCCCCACTCCAGCTATAGATTAATTTGCAGAACTTGTATCAGTAAATCATTATTTTCAAAGCGTTCGTATGATCTAAAAATATCTTCTAACCTTAAATAACATTCAAACTCACTTCCATATTCTTGCTTTCCTGACGGCTACAACCTCCAGGAATTTAAATGCAATGTCAATACTCATCTATTAACCACTTGACTCTAGTTCTTTCCCCACCCCGTAACCCTTTCCTTTCTCTCCACCTTTGAAACTGTCATTACACCTACATTCTCATCTTTCTAATGCTTCTTTCTAACTGGTTCATCTTCCTCTTCACTCTCTTCTAATTAATCTTTTTACACTTATGTAGCCCCCTGCACATCAGTGACATTACCGCCTTGCTCGGAGTGAAATGATTTAAAAAAAAAAAAAATTCTTCTAACCTTAAATAACATTCAAACAGTTGATAAGCTAAGAAAAAAAAAATTGGTTTAATCCAGTGAAGTTTGAAAGGATGAAACATGCCGCAAGAAAAAATTTTCCACTTTGTCATTAATTTTCTAGTACATGTGTATGACTAGGTATTCATCCAGTCTAGTGTTTATAGAATAGTCCTACATTTATATTTGCAGGTTTGTTGATATATATATTATTTCTTCTCTTGATCAAAGCTTACCTGCCACAATATGTGTCCATAGACTGTTGTGTCTCTCAAACATCAAAGGATCAAAAGACAAGTCAAGGCTAACTCAAGTTGTGTTATTCTTTTCAAAACATTTTCAAAACAATTTGAACATTCTTTTCTGAATGAACACTGGGCACTTTAAACAACCTCCTACAATCCAAAGTATGTTTTGGCTTTAATTAACCCACAAAAGGTGAAGTTATAAAAAAAAAAAAAAAAAAAAAAAAAAAATTGAAATAAATAAATCAATCAACCTATTTTCTTGGGACACAGCTTAGAAGAATCAAAGGGAAGAAGCTTAACATCTGTCAGACCAACTTGTCTAATTGGTATCTTTTATATCATGTCTTGTCAGGATATGGGTCATCATGGCGCTTTACAACTTCCTATTCTTTTTAGTTCTTAGAAATGTTTTTAATCTTATTTTTTGTTCTGCTATCCATTTTACAAGCTTGTTAGGTAAATGACTCGCTGGTTCTCCCCCTCCCCTGTTTTTACTGTGAGTATCAAATTTCCGTAGCTCCCTTGCTTTCTACCCCAGAAATTTCAATTTTCTGATTCTATGGTATTTTTCCCCCATTTCTCTTAAAGCCGATTCATTGTTTCCATGTTATTCTCAGTTTCCTTCTGCAGAACCATGTCTCTGTTGTTTTGTCTCTTCAACCTCGTCCAGAATCTATCCTACATATCTATCATACATCCTTGCTTTGACTATTGCTACATTTGGTCTGGTTTTAGTATATATTTAGAAATTCTTGATGAAATCAAAAGAATCTGCTATATAATTAATCCTGAGCTGGCACCTCTTAACTCTTTTCCATCATTGTAATATTGCTTTTCTGTTCCTTTTCTATAAATAATTTCATGATAATTATTCTGAACTTTCCTCTATGGTATCTAGAATTTATTTAAGCACAGTGCTAGATTGGCAACAGTCTCATTTACAGTTTTTTTGAAATGGCTAGATGTAACCATAAGCTCCATGCTAACAGTTCTTCTTTCACATTTCTTGTTTATGGATCTTGCTTCTGGCTTCTTGCTTCCCAGTCAATTTTCATCTTAAAAAAATTTAAATGTAATGTGAATCGTTATCTTCTGTCTTCTTAATTCTTGTTCTTTTATTGTCCTCTCTCCTTAATAGTAGTTTGTCTCATATTCTCTAAGTCTGTAACCTCTTGCGTCTTATTGGCTTTATTACCTTCCTTAGAGTGAAATATAAAAATTTAAATGCAATGTCAATCGTTATCTTGTCATCTTAATTCTTGTTCTTTTATTGTCCTCTTTTTTTTTTTTTTTTTTTTTTTTAATCATTTCACCCCAAGCAAGGCAGAAACGCCACTGATGTGCAGGGGGTTACATAAATGTAGAAAGATTAATTAGAAAAGAGTGAGGAGTACAAGCTAGTTAGAAAGGAACAATAGAAAACTGAGAAAGCAGGTGCAATGACAGGTACATGGGCGGAGAGAAAGGGAAGGTTATACAGGGGAGGGGAGAGAGCTAGAGGCCAGTGGTTAGTAGGTGAGTATTAACTTTGCTTTTAAATTTCTGGAGGTCGTAGCCGTCAGGAAGGCAAGAATACGGGAGTGAGTTCCACAGGCGGGAAGTGCGAGAGAGGAAGCTGCAGGAGTAGAATTGTCGTCTGCGTTTGGCTAACCTGACTGTGAATGGGTGGGACCCAGTTGCCAGTCTGGTTGAACGGGTAAACACCTGTTGAGGAGGCATCAGTGACTTAAGCTCATCCGAGCAGAAGCCATGAAAGTATTTATAGAAGAGACAGAGGGAGGCCACATTTCGACGATGGGAAAGTGGCTGCAGACGAGTCGCCAGATCAGTACCTATCACATTACAGACTCTCCTTTGGAGCTTGTCAAGAACACTGAGGAGAACGGCAGGGGCACCTGACCATAAATGGCAGCAGTACTCCATGCACGGACGGATGGTTGACTTGTATATATGCAGGATGAATTCAGGTGGAAAAAACATCCTGGATCGACATAGTGACCCAATCTTCTTAGCAGCAGATCTCGCTATGGATTCAATATAGTGCTTCCATTTGAGATCTGAGGACAGGGTAAGTCCGAGGAGGCGTAGTGTATTACTCTCCGGGAGAATCATCTGGTCCATGCTTATGGGAGGCAGAAGAGGTTGCCTGTAATGGTTGACAGACAACAGCTTGGTCTTAGAGGAATTGAAGTTGACAAGCCACTTCTTGCCCCAGTTCACCACAGAGTGTAGATCCCGCTCAAGGTCAGCAGCGAGATTATGTCTGTCCGCCACGACAGGTTTCTTACTGGAGCGGGAGTATATTGTAGTGTCATCTGCGTAGATGCCTACTTGGGACCTGATCTCATCTGGGAGGTCGTTGATGAAAATAAGGAAGAGCGTTGGGCCCAGGATAGCCTTGTGGGACACCAGCATTCGTGCTGTAGGACGAAGAGGCACGCCCATTCAGAACGACCTTCATTTTGCGGTTATTTAAGAAAGATTTCCTTAATAGTAGTTTGTCTCATATTCTCTAAGTCTGTAACCTCTTGCGTCTTATTGGCTTTATTGCCTTCCTTAGAGTGAAATATAAAAATTTAAATGCAATGTCAATCGTTATCTTCTGTCATCTTAATTCTTGTTCTTTTATTGTCCTCTCTCCTTAATAGTAGTTTGTCTCATATTCTCTAAGTCTGTAACCTCTGGTGTCCTATTGGCTTTATTGCCTTCCTTAGAGTGAAATATAAAAATTTAAATGTAATGCCAATCGTTATCTTCTGTCTTCTTAACTCTTGTTCTTTCATTGTCCTCTCTTCTCAATTGTAATTTTTCTCATTCTCTTACACTCAGTAACTTTGTGTGTTAGTGGCTTTTTCTTTGGTTGGGATGAAATGATTGAGTAAAAAAAAAAAAAAAAACCCTCTGAAGAAATTATCCAGCATTCACTGCCATAGCAAAGGATTGATATTACATTAAAACTCAACACACTTTTGTCTCTTAGATTGGACTGTTATATAATATCAATCCTATATGGCAGTGATACCAAGCTGTTTTAGATTCTGATGTAAATATTAATGACTCTTTCCATGGCGGTTCAAATTAAGTTTTTTTTTTTTTGTTTTTTTTTGTTTTTTTCAATTTTTTTCTCTTGAATTATTAGTTGTTGGTCATTTCATCATCTGCTTCAGTTATTTTCTGACAAAACATTTCATTCAATTTGGAGTTCTTAATGAAGTTTCTAATTTCTCTGTTAGATAATTAGGACAAGATTTTATTCTCAGATGTCAAGAGAATGGTTTCCTCTCCTTCAACATTTCATATTCACATTGATATCTCTGTCAAATCTGTCAATATAACCATATTTCAAGAAATTACAGGTTATGAAAGGAAGCTGTCATTAAATAATTGTTTCTGATATAATTTAAGTATTGAGTGATAAAATTATATTTACTGACTTAGAGTAAAACAAATTTTTCTTTGTTTCTGAAAATATTAAGTTTTATCTGGGTTTGTTTGCCTATGACATTTTCTCAATGACTTGATTTTAGGGTGAGACAAAGTTGTTGAATGATTTTAAATGTTGAGTGATTTTAACCTAAAATTAGAACTTAAGATCATTTTGCTTTCAATGAATTAGTTTGATATAAAGATATGGAATCTAAACATCTTCATTTCTCTACATCCTTAAGTCACAAACAATGCAAATTTTTTATTCTTATAAATTGTATAATACAGGGAGTGGTGGGTAAATTATTTGTTTTATATTTTTAATTTTGTGCATTATCATTTGTTTTTGATTTTGCTGACTGCACAGAAGAGCAGGGTCAGTTGGGCATAGTGATGCAATTCACTGCCAATAATTTGGAAACGGCATGTTGTAATGCATGGCACTCACACTGGAAACTCCAATTCAAACATTTCAGAGTTTGGATGTCTAAAGACAGTGTAAAGGATCTGGAAAGAATTGGATAAGTCTAATGGTGATTACAAAGGTTCATTCTTATGAGAAAAGAACTCCAAATTTGTAGGTGATATCCAGGTCATGATTGGCAATGATCCCTTTAAGTGAATCGGGTCTATAGCCAAGATTGTCTGAGTTTCTTATCAGTCAGGTAGTACATGAAAACATTTGATATCTCTCATACAGGATGAGACAGGACCAATTTTTATATAAAGCCATGAAGGACAAGAGGAAAGACTGGCTATGAAGCTTTTGAACAAACTCAAGCATTCTCTCCGACCAAACATGCTTTGGTTTTTCTTGGATACGAAAAATTTCTGCCAGGATAAGATGATGAAAACCTACAGAAACTGTTGACTTGCTGTGTCCCCAAAAAGATGTATTGAAAGTGCTGAAAACTAAATATCCAGTCAATATCATGGTGTTTGGAGGGATCACTAGTGATGGAGATCTCTCTCTATCCTACATCTGGTCTGCTTCTATATATTTAAAGGCTTACGGCCATATCACATTGAATACACCGGTTCTTGCTCGATCACCGAAGTTAAGCAACATTGAGCCTGGTCAATACTTAGATGGGTGACCGCTGGGAATACCAGGTGCTGTAAGCATTTAGTGACGGATGTGTGTTGTGGTGCAGTGGATATAGGCTCGAAAAGAGAAATCGGTAAGCCGAGTTCGAATTCCAGTTGAATACTCTGCATTCACTTAAGCACTGGTACCCTTGGGAAAGGTATTAATCCATCCATTCCTTCAGGTTATGGGTTAAATAACAGGGTAGGACTTGGGGACCCTGCCCTTAAAAACAAATCCCAATGAATGTTGATACTCGAAAAGAAAAATGTATTACTAGACACAAAAACTTGTATAAAACCAACGATAAAATTGTTGAAATAAAAAGGTATTACCAGCAATAAATGAAAAAAATTTGGTTGGCAATAAGACATGCCGGGGTTGATATGCCATAAAACTAAACAACCAACCAACCAACATATTTAAAGATTCTTGATGAAATCCAAAAAATCCTGAGCTGTATGTTCTTTAATTGAAATTTTAAACTTTCTATTTGCTAGTCACACTTGCACATTAGTTTACTATGAACACTGTTTTCTCTTTAGTTGTGCAGTTTGAAACCATTAGAGCTCAGTCATCTAATACAGGGTGCGATGGGTAAATTTCGCCATTTTAAATTTCATGCATGCATGTTCATTTTTTATTTTGTTGACTGCACAGTATAGCCATATAGTAATTTTACCCGACGTTCTAAGATAGCTCATGACTACCAGAAGCTGCTTCGCCCAAGGAATGAGAATGATATACACCAGTGATTGTAATAAAGGGTTCGGCTCGAGAAATTGGCAATGAAGACAAGGACAATCGTCCGAATATTGTAAACTAAAAATTATTTTAGAAATACGAAGGCACAAAGATTTGTATTAAACTTTTCAATTTCTGATTAGTAAATATAATCTTCACTTAAATTAATAAACTAACAACAACAATTCTTTGAAGTATTTTAAAAATATTTTTGGAACTTTATAAATTGTTACAAATTAAAAAAAACAAATGAAAACAGTTCTTTCAAAATTTCATTATTAGTTGAAAATTTATTTTTCTTCAGGCTTTTGGTTTTAAGTAGTTTGGAATATCAACATCTTGATTATGCCAGTTTCTTTAAAGTTATATATGCTATCTATTTCAGTTGTTGCGGCTGTGGAAAGTCGTTAAATGATGTAGTCTCTATTATTTGCTACAGTTCTTTGTAATTTTATAGCACCAGTCCATAAGGCTCAAACAAGAATGGCCCTTGCTAAGACTTAGTCTTTATTTACTTGAGACCATTTTTAAATACTGACCTGAGAATGTGTTTGTATACAGTTGGCAATTTAGGTATTTCTCAATGATTTTCATCATCCGGCAGCAAGGCCTCTAATTGGGAGGTTGTGAGGAGCATGGAACCACCTCTTAATTGCTGTTGTTCTCCAGGTCCACTCTGACCTGGAGTGGTAGCACCTGTTAGGGTCCCAGCTATGGGCAAATAGTTAACACCCAAACTGGGGTCAAAACACTATGAAAGTATAGAAATATATACATAAAAATAGACTTTCATAAAAAAATACACATTTTTAAAGGAAAAATATTACCAACAATACATTTAAGAATTATTACCATAACACATTTTTGAAAAAAAAAAATTCTCAGCAAAACATTTTTGAATACAGAACTACAAGGCATTTTCAGTTTTCTAAAATAAAAAAGAATAAAAACAAAACATTTTCATTAAAATCTGATTAAATCAACCTTCTCACTATAACTAAACATTAAAAAAGAAAAACATCTTAAAACTCCATCTTTTTGGCATTAAATAATTCACAGAGGTTGATATGCCATTAAACAAAATTCAAACTCAATAATTTTCATGTCATTTGTATAAAAGTCTCATTTTAATTGAGCAAGCTTTTTGCTAATCCTTAAAAAGACAGTATGTTATCAGATTTCTTCAATTTAAATATATAATTTTTATCCTAAATTTATATTGCATCAAATTCCTATTGAGTTTTTTGTAAAAATAAGTAGATACAGAATTGAATAGTCAAAATATGTTTTGATATGCTTCTCATCATTAATCTATACTGTTGCTGGGATTTTTTTAAAAGATTTTTAAATCATTTGTCCTTAAATAATCTCTGAAGAAGCTCATTAAAGTAAAACATGCTATATTAGACACTTTTCTCCTACTTGTTCTTTACTTACTCTATTCATCTTGTCTGATTCTGATCCATATATTAAACTCATATATATATATATGTGTGTGTGTTTTGGAAGAGGTGAAATCATGAAATTTTCTTATTTTAAAATCATGAATGTTTTTTTATGATAGCAATTTAAATGTTTGTAACTTGTCCAACTAGTTCACATATACAATAAAAAAAATTATTAGAAATTAAATGATTTTATAATTGCATTGATAGCATTTGATGCAGAAAAAAATCCAAGGTTTTTATCTATACAATTATTGTCACCTGTTATTTATAATTCTGCTCTATTATTAAAAGCAAAAAATATCCAAAGAATGCTAACAGTTCAACAAAAAATAAGTAATTTATTAAGCCATTTTTATTGTTGCATTGTCAAACACGTCATACTCACTTATAAGATGCAGAAAGTGTTAAAGAAATTCCCTTAACACCTTTTGCATGTTTTTTACTGCCATATCTGTCAAGTACAGTACTGTTATTTATATATATATATATATATATAATTTTTTTTTTTTTTTTGTCTCTTAATATTCTGCTTAACTTTTAGAATATGTCCTTGGCCATCTCGATACATTTTGGGATCTTGGTGCCACACCTCTCATCCTCTGTTAGAACACTTCCCAAATATTTAAATTCCTGTATTTGTTTGATTTTAGTATCACCAATTTGTAATATCTGTCCTCTGGTATGGAAGAAAATATTGGATAGTCAAAAATGAAGAGGTTTGAAGCAATATATGGTTCTACAGAAAGATGCTGAGGATACCATTAACTGAACGTGTGAGCAAAAATTATGTTTTGGAGAAAAGGGAAAAGAAAAAAAAGAAACATACTGAATATCATGAAGTGGCAGTTGAAATTTCTGGACACATAAGGAAGAAAGACTTGGAAAACCTGGTACTCACAGGACATATTGAGGGATAGCGGAAAGCAGTGATTAACATTTTTTTGAGTTTGAGCAAATGGACGTTTGAACAGGTTTTAAGAAAAATAACAAAAAGACAAACTTTAAGAGTTACAAAAGACCAGAAGATGTGGAGGGCCATGATTGCTTACTTTCTTAAGGGATTCAGCATATAAGAGATCTAGGTCAAGAATATCTGGCTTTCTCAGTTCTTTGCTAGAAAGCAAAGTGAAGACAATGTTAATTTAAAAAAGTATATTATATAGTGCTTTGTGTTTAGAATATGTCCTTGGCCATCTCAATACATTTTTGGATCTTGGTGTCACACCTCCCATCCTCTGTTAGAACACTTCCCAAATATTTAAATACAAGAGACAGGAAGATGTGGAGGGCCATGATGTCTTACTTACTTAAGACACACAGCATATAAGACATCTCAGTCAATAGAAGGCTTTCTCAGTTCCTTGCTGGAAAGCAAAGTGAAGATATGTTAATTCAAAAAAGTATGACATTATATAGTGCTTTGTGTTTAACAGGTAAAGTAATGAAAATATGAATTTAACATTCTTTGGCATGGAACATGTTAATTTCATTTAGACACTGGTTTTGGTTCTGAGCAACACCTTTCTCTTTACAAGTCTGAATTAATCAGCAGTTTGTTATGCTTTTATTGGTTGTAATAAGACAATGTCAGCAATGACTGTTTGTGTGTTGTTCAGTAAACTTGTATAAGTATTGTTATTTTTAAATCATAACGGTGCTTTTTATCATGTTTTTCTTCTCTCATTCATCGTACCTGATTTTGTTGTGTAAATATGTTAATTTAATCTTTGGTCAAACTAAAGTCTCTTAAAGTGCTGAAATTACAATTTGGCAAGTTTTTTTTTATTTTTTTATTTTTTTTTATTTCGTATTGGGGAATTTAAATTTTTTTTCTTTTCAACATTTTTTTAAAATAGTGAGTTCATTAATCAGCCAGAGTTTGTATCTTATGGTCAAGAATTTCATGCTTGACAGAATTGGTCTCTCCAGGTGAATGTTTCAGAATTATTTTTTACTTATTTTTTTTTTTTAAGACTGGATAAATTTTACAGTTCAATTTCTGATACTTGAGTTTTTCATAATGCCTCTATTGATATTTCTTTGAATTTCTGAAGAAGCCTCATAACCAGTTTTTTGTTTTTATTATTTTTTTTATGCTTTTAGCTATTTACTTCAGAACTTCCCTTTAAACCAGCTGTTTTATTTATTTTTTTTTTTCATCCTTTTTCACATATTTGCACAGATTGACTATCCAACAACCACATGTTAAAGTACAACTGTGTAAATTTTCAAGAAAATCTGTTCAGCCGTTTCGGAGTCTATAGGTAACACACACACACAGAGACAAAGTTCCATTTATAAATAAGTTTTTTATATATATAATATATATATAAGCTCCTCAATCTAAGGCTTAAGAGCTACTCAAGGTAGAGGATGAATTACTGAATAAGTGATTGGAGAAGCATCTTCACAAGAGTCTGTTCCATCAAACAGCAGTTCTTTGGGAAAACTTTCTTTAAAAATTACTAGTCTGATTTGCATGGAAATAATTATAATCTAAAATATTTCAGCTTTAAATAATCCACAATAGGTTGATAAGCCATAAAAAAAAACAATCAGTTTCAATTTTTGGAAGATGTCTTCATGGTACTTTCTTCTAACCAATGGAATACAAAAATACTGTGAATGATTTATTCTGTACATGTGATATGACAAGTCTTAGCTTGGAAGGTCTGAACTGGGGAGAATTAAAGAATGTTGTTTATAAAATTTGACATAATAGTAATAGTAGTGAGAGGTTTATGACGTTTCATCTGTGAGAAAGAGGTTGTAAAGAGGAAAATAATTAATCACACACAAGGTCACATAGACACTTTAGAACTTCATCAAGGTATGAGAGTGAGGCTTGGTTAGCTCCAGCTTAAATATAGCAAGTTTACATGGAAAGAAAAATGCAGTTATTAAGAAGAGTTAAAATTAATGCATGAGGATTTCACAGCTCTCACATCACTCTTTCATAGTCAGCATGCATTTTTTTTTTGTTTTTTGTAATATAGTTTTTTTCTTAATATTCTTACTTTTAATAATAAATCAGAATACTCTATCATATGTAACAATAATTGTCTGTAAAATACCTAAATTTTTCCTTTTAGAAAATATTACCATTAAAATTGTCCTTTTTTTGTTTTTTAATAGCAGTTAACAAAAAAATTAAATAAAATGTTTCCCCACCACCAACAAAACACGTGTTTATTAGTATCTCAAAAGTAGGCCTAGAACAAAAGGGTGTGTTGTAATGACAAGCATGCACCCTCAGTTAAATAATGCCTTAACTTATTGGGAACTTCATTGTTTAGGTAGAATAAAATATATAGATTTTCACAATTCTATATGATTTATAGAGGAGAATTGTATGATGTTGTCTATCCACCCTTATAAAAGCAATTATAAAACTTATTTTAGTCAGGGCACATTTAGTAGCAGCCACTATGAATTGAACTTGCTATGCTAGCAATAAAAATGTTTGTTCTATGGTAGGCACATAATGCTTGAAGGTAGTAAATTTGTTTCTGTGTCTTTTATTGTTAAACTGATTAGCTGACCTGATTGGTAATTTTGTGAGTCTGATTTTTAATGCTTATACATATTAGCTTGTTTACTTTCTATTATGACTTTTAATTTGAATTTGGTTTTGATTCTCCTTTTGTAAACATGTGTGGCTTTCTCTCAGCTTTCCACCAACCAGCCGATGACTACCCCCACATTGTCTCCATTCTAGTTCATGTTGGTATGCACCAAGAATCGAAAAGGATCAATTGAAAACTCACAAAATTAAAGACGAAATGTCACTGTAAGAAATGAGAACTCAATTTCTTATTTTCAATATATTCTGGATGTTTATTCAAGGCTTCACTTACTCAGTCTGGGTGGGTATGTAGATGACACTTTGAACAGTCTCTGACATGTCAGATAAAGAGATTGAGTCTTTGATTCTTCCTCCTACCAACTCTCTGCCCATCCCAATATAACAATACATGGTGTGTGTGTGTGTGTGTATATATATATATATATATAAAGGCATGATGTTTGTGTGTATGTCTGTCTGTATGTCCTTTATACAAATCCTCAATTTTTATCCGATTCTCACCAAACTTCACACAAATATTCTTTAGGCTTCTGGTCAGGTCATGGGCTACTTATTTTTTCTGATTACCCCCTCCCTCACCGATATTGGGAATCGATATCCGATCAAGTTTGGTCAAGATTAGGATTTCAGCCTTTTTATCGTGGTTCTTGCTGGACAATTTGCTCTTATTATAGTTTTTAGTCTCAAACATTAGATATCAGATGACTCATTTTCCCTGATATCAGAAATCGATACCCGCCAATATTCTATCGAATCTGATCAAAAACTGATATTCAGCCATCAATATGGCTCATTTTCTCCAATTTTAGACCTGATGGGTATAAGTTTTCATGGACTTAGGTTAGTTTATCCTTGGATAACTTATTTGACTCTGATATTGGAAATTGATACCCTGATATCATATCAGGTCTGATCAGGATTTCAGCCCTTTTATTTTGGTTTTTGCTTCAGGTTTTGCTGTAAGTAGGTATAATTGTAGTTCTTAGTCTCAGCCATGATACCATTTACTCAGAGGAAGAGGACTTTTTTAGCCTTCAAAAGTCAGTTTGCGATGGAAAACTTATTTGACATTGATACCGAAAATCAAAATTTGACTCAAATCCATTCAGTTTTCTTTCAATCTATGGTTTTGCTTTGACTGGAAACAACTATTGCTTTTTAGTCTTTTGTGCCAATGTCCAAAGAGTCCAAGATCCAGGACCATGGATTGTTTTTAAAACTTTCATTACACCCGATATATATATAATATATATTAGTAATGGTTGTTACAATGGTTTGTACAATGTTACAAATTTATAAACCATTGTAACAACCATTACAATATAACGCTCTACATTTGTATCAAGCACTCTTTATAAAAAGTAAATGCATGAACAGCAGGTTAAAAAAACCTACAAGTTCTACAACTTTGTTACAATATATATATATAAATAAATTTTTTTCATTTGGGAATGAGATATTTCATCAAACTAGGTTTCAACCTTTCAGTATTTTCAGGCAATTTATTTTTATTTTTTTATTTTTTTATGTACAAACTGGGAATTTTTTACAAACGTGTGACTGGAATTTTTAAACAACCAAGTTCACAAAATTAGGGCGGAGTTATTTAAAGATCTTAAAACACTTTCATCTATGTTTGTATGATCCTAGTATGTATTTATAGGTATAATTACACCTATAAATATGTGCTTATAGATGTAATCACACCTATAAATATTTATAAGGGAAGAAATTCTTAAAATTCAAAATATATTTAGGCTTTAACTGACGAAGGGTTATTGCAAAAACAAAATAACCAATCAATCAAGCTTACTGACTTCTTTTAGGCTCTCCAGAGAACACAGATCCTTTTCCTTGTTTTGAAATGGGCACATACATGTGAAATCTTAATTTTATATCTTCTATTGTTAAGTGTAACAAAAGAAAAAAAATGATTGACCAAAACTCAGTTAAATCACAAACAAATATTTAATTTGCGATAACACAAAATAAAAATATTTTACAAATATACAATTTTTTGCATTCAAATAGAAAACAGTTTATTACTGGCAGTGATGAGTGTTACAGGGGAAAGGTTTCAAGTATCTTTAACCTGTTAACTTAGTGAAGTAGGTGTTAAGTGTTATACTTTATGGAAGTCCTCAAATGTGTTTATAAAGGATAATTTCCAGTATGGTCAATGAAAGAGTCAAAAATATCTATTTACCCATTTAGTTCCATGAGGTTCTCTCGGGCTGGAGTTGATAATGTCAGCAAATCCTGTTGACAACTGACTACTCTCTTCCCCAAACCTATTTTTATAGGGGCTAACACTTAATTTGCATATTCTAGAATTATTTTGAAATCTCAAGATTTTTCTCAAATTTTCTACAATCTTCCAAACGTTCTATTCCTAATTTCTCTATTTAACTACTTCATGAATTAAAACTTTTTTGTAATAACAAGTAGGACTCGATAGAATCCCTTACTATAACTTTTTAGACATTATTTATATTACTTTTTATATAAATGCATCTTTGTAACACTATCAATTTTAAGAGTTCATTCATAGTAGAATCCCTGCAGTAATATTTAGCCTTCAATGAAATAGTTTGTAATTTGTAAATATATAATTTGGTTGGTTGGGTGCTCCTGCTATCCACTTAGGTGTCCTCGACCGAATCCAACGGAGAATCTGTAATGTGATTGATCCCGATTTGGTAGCTAGGATACAGTTGCTTTCTCACCAACACAGTGTGGCTTCCCTGTGTCTCTTTTACAAATACTTTCACGGTTTCTGCTCTGATGAACTTAGCTCCTGGTATCCCCTATACATGAATTTCCTCCAGCCACAAGATTAGCAACTACATCCCACCCTTTTACTGTGAAACCAATAAATTGTAAACTCAAATTCTACTCCAGCAGCTTCTTTTCTCGCACTTTCCACCTGTGGAATTCTCTTCCACATACTTGCTTTCTCGACAGTTACAATCTCCAAGAATTCTTGTCTCACTAACTTACATCCTCTCTCTCATGCTTTTTTTTCTTCGTCTATCCCACTCTCATCAGTATTCTCTTCCTTCTCCTACTCTCTTCTGACACCTCCTGCAACCTATCACTCCTCATAACATTCCTCCTATGTAACCCCATGCACAACAGTGGCAGTAAAATAAATGCCTTGCTTGGGGTGACACGATTATAAAAAAAAAAATATCAGTATCTCTGCAGCTGACTTTATTGATATCCTGTACTGAAGCAATTCAGTCAATTTTAGCCAATAATGTTGAATTATTTAAGACTTTCATGTTTGCCTTTTAATTCCAAATGGCATCAAGTTCAGAGCAGAAAAATTATAGCAAGCCATTTCTCTTATAATTTACTTTAGTAATGAGGCAGCATTTAATTCTTTTTTTTCTTCTGGCATCTGTTAACAAAATAAGGAAATGTCTAGTTTCTAGTTTATAAATGCAGGCTTCATTTCATGGTTAATTTCTTATTGTGATTTGAACCAGAATGTTTACACACTTTCACTCTCAATGTTACTTTTAGCAGGTACTTATATTGGAGTAAACACTCCATTTATTTTTACATCTACTGGCCTGAATGTTTGAGAAGTCTTAAAGAAAAATTTACACTCTTTATTATGATTTCTCAAACATTCAGGCAAGTAGATAACATATTTAATAAATCAACAGAGCATCTACTCAAAATAACAAAGTGAAAAAAAATCCATACATTCTTATATATTTTCTAAACATACTGTTAAATATAAGAGACAATGAATGTTTTTATGTTTAAACATGAGCTTTCAGCTCACATGAGCCATCTTCAGAGAGGTTACAAGAACATTAACATAAAAACATCCACCATCAAAGACGATTTTATTTTGTGTTGACATAAAACTTTGCTAAGCAATGATAAGTTACCAAATAGCCGAAAGCTTAGAACAAACTTAATAAAAAATTATCCAAATGTTGGAGAATTTTTGTCTTTATTTTCACCTGAAATTAAAGCCAAAATACGATGCTTAGAACGGCTAATGATTAAACATAAGACATTCATTGTCTCTTATATTTAACAGTATATGTTTTGAAAATTATCTGCTGCCTTGATACACTATATATATATATATATATATATATATATATATATAATGTGCACAGAGACTGACTTGAAGGATAAAATTATTAGTTCTCTCGATTTTCTTCATAAGCAGAGATGTTAAATTAATTGAGCACATTCATAACTCAAACAATTTTGTAGTTTGGTGATTAAAAAAAAAAAATTCTCAAATGTTTGACTTTTGCTGATGGGGTGGGTGATGAATATTGTCATCACCTCACACTCATAGAGATCATAGTTCATACTGTAGTTGATTGTTAATTCTCTAATCTTTTCCATGGCTTTATATTATATTTATCAATTTTGAATTAAGTTGTCCTTCTCCTGGACTGATTGTCAATTATAAAGAACCTGTCTGCCCTACTACTTAATCCATAGATAGGCATGAACTCATTCCTTCTCTTTCTAAATGTTGTGAACATAACTGGAACTTGAATTCAGCTAAGTGGTTTTTCATTTAGTGCTGTTAACCATTACACTACCTGTACATCCTGTATTATCTTAGAAAATATTTATATAAGATTTATTAGAGCAACAAAAATGAACATATTAAGAAATAATTTATAACAAAAGAATGGTAACAAAAAAATATATATTTTCTGTTTGAACCTTGAGGAACTCCTGAGTCATCATCAGTCACTTACTCCTCCTTGTTGCAGACTGTGCATTAGCATGAAATATTTATTCTCTTGTTAATTTGATGAGTCTACTCTTCCATGCTGGCTCACATCATGTTGAAAGAAGAGGAGACTTGATTTTCCCATATTAGGTTGCCAGTTCTTTCTGCAATAGACTGGTTCCCAACCAAAGCTATAGAACCCACTTTGTCCTGCTATTAACTCTCTGGTTTTGAATTCATTTTTCTTCTCAAAGATTGGTTGCCACACTAGGCTATAGAACCTAATCTGTCCCTTTTCAACTTTTGAAATGAGGAGTTCATCAGTTGCTTCCTCTGAATTGTTGCAGAGTGCTCATCAGCTAAGATATTAATTATTCTATTAATTTTTTAGCCTACTTTTCCATGCTGACTCAGTGTTCAAAGAGTGTGCTTGGAGATTTTTCCCCACAGTAGATTGCCAGTTCTTTCTGTGGTAGACTGGTTGCCAACCGAGCCTATAGAACCCAATCTGTCCTATTATTTGACTCATAGCAAGAGGGAGAAGAGATGTATTATATTAAGTAGTAATTAGTGGGGGATTAATTTATTACTTCATAACAATAGAAAACCGATCCCCCACTTTATGCCCAGTAGAAGCCTTAATCATGTTTCCAACTATTATACTTGGTCAGTTAAGTGCCATATGTGATACATCCTTTGGAAAATCATGTCTCAAAAGAGACACGACTGACTTAGCAGAAGATTATCCTGCAGTAGTTTGCCATTGCTTTCTGTGGTAGACTGGTTGTCGATTAAAGCTGTATAACCCAGTCTGTTTTGCTGCTAACCCATTTCAGACTTGTCTATACTTCAGTTTCCTCCTCCAAGACCAGTTGTCACCCAAGGTCTGAACCCAGTCTGTCCTATTATTTATCCATAGTTGAGAGAACAGATGGATTCATACCTCTTTTTGCAAGAGTATTAGCTCATAAGGGAATGTAATGAATTCAAATTTGGCTTTCTTATTCCTCAACTCTAGTTCCTATCCACCGTGCCTCCATACTTCAACTCCTGATTAGGCTTAGCATAAAAATAAATACAATATGAGAGCCACTAATAAAGAAAGACAAATGACAGCAAGTCTTCAATATCTACAACTGCCACAGTTACAACAAAAGAGAAAAAGTGAGTGCAAACAGATGCAGCAGTTCTCATCAGCAGGCAGGTGAAGTTTAATGTTCCAAGTTCTCCAGAGAATGGTCCTATGGAACATTAGCCTAAGTTTGGTTTGTGAATTTAGTGGCATAGTAACTGTGGATTGGCAGTGTGTCCTTGGATTCAATGGAAACGGTGAGCAGTACTAAAAACAAGAACTAGATGAGATATCCTTAGACATGGACAGAGGAATGAGAAGTCTGTTTCCATAGATTAAATAATGGGTTCAGTTTAGAATACTCTGTAGGTTACCTGGATTGATATACACCTGATAATGGTCAACGTACACCAACATCTGAAACCTTATGATAAACTGAAGACACTAGCCTGCATGTAAATAGTATAAATTAAGAAATATGTTACCATAAATTGGTAATACTGAAATATAACGATTAAAAACAACCAAATTGGTTTACCAGTCCTCTCTTGTCAGAGAAAAAAAATTAAGGACTAAAATGTGTGCACTAGTTACAAAAAATATACCTCAGAAAAATATATTAAATGCTAATTAAATATTCAAATCGTTAAACCCACCAACCACTCTTTCTGCTTAAAGAGAAATGGTTGGTAGAACTTAATGTATAGAGATTTCAAAACCTCCAAGTGATAATTGGTATTAGCCTTAGTCAGCACTTGTTTAGACTGTAAGACTCGGCACGTGTTTAGACTGTAAGACTCGGCACGTGTTTAGACTGTAAGACTCGGCACGTGTTTAGACTGTAAGACTCGGCACGTGTTTAGACTGTAAGACTCGGCACGTGTTTAGACTGTAAGACTCGGCACGTGTTTAGACTGTAAGACTCGGCACGTGTTTAGACTGTAAGACTCGGCACGTGTTTAGACTGTAAGACTCGGCACGTGTTTAGACTGTAAGACTCGGCACGTGTTTAGACTGTAAGACTCGGCACGTGTTTAGACTGTAAGACTCGGCACGTGTTTAGACTGTAAGACTCGGCACGTGTTTAGACTGTAAGACTCGGCACGTGTTTAGACTGTAAGACTCGGCACGTGTTTAGACTGTAAGACTCGGCACACTGTTGGATTTTAATCAGATGTTCAGTTATCTCTTTACTTGATACATTAATGCACCTACATAAATTGTCTACCTACTTCCTTTTGGAATATTGGTTGGCATATGTTGGTTGATTGCTACCTCCAATGTTTAACCCATTCTGCTTACATTGTTAGCATTGCACTGACATCTAAATTTGTAAATTACAGAAATCTAATGTGTAGATAGATTTAAAACTATTAAAATTCAGTTGAACAAAAACAACCAAAAAACCCAGTAAAAATAAGCATTAAAATGTTGTATATAATAACAACTAAGTTTGAGCAATTATATTTAACTAGCAGTATAACCCGGCGTTGCTCGGGTGTAATGAAAGCTTTAAAACTAATTCATGGTCCCGGAGCTCAGACTCAGCCTAAAGAATATTTGTGTGAAGTTTGGTGGAATTGGATAAAAATTGTGGATTTGTATAAAGGGCATACAGACAGATAAACAGGCACACACACAACTTGCCTTTTTATTTATATATAATCGATTTTCTGCACTATTGTAAGAACTGCAACCTTGAAACTTCTGAATATCATTTCTTATGTCTTTGTCTATGAGTGTATCAAATTTGATTAAAATCGGACCACACCTTCTATAACCCGATTTTATTTTTTTTTTATTTTCGATATTTATCGGTGGGTACCACGACACAAAACCTAGCTAAGAACACTCACAGACGCTTGTAGTACAACTGTGTAAATTTTCAAGCAAATCTGTTCTGCCATTTTGGAGTCTATAGGTAATGGATACACACAAAGTTCCATTTATAAATAAGTTTAGATTCCTATAAATTATTAGCTTATACTTTAAACTATTATGAATCATTAATTACCTTTCTGTTTATGGTTTATGATCATATGTTGAAACCCTGGTTCCTGTACAATCACTAAAGTTAATGTCAAACATGGTGTATACCTTGATGGATGAGTACATGGAAATACTAAGTGCTGTGAGCATGGATGTGCAGGTGGTGTAATGGATAATGTCTTGGAATTTTTCATTAGAGAGCTGAGTTCCAATTCCCATTGGGTTTGTTATATTCACTTATGCACAAATACCCTTGAGAAATGTATGTCTTCACCTCTTCTATCCCAGCTATGGATTAATTAGTGAAACTTGTAACACTAAATCAATCAGTCAGTTAATTGCCATACATGATACACACTCGGACAATAATCTCTTTTGATTCCTGACTTACTAGGCAAGAAATTTTCTTGCAGTAGGTTGCCATTTCTTTGATAGACTGGTTGCCAAACAAGACTATAGGACCCTGCCTGTCTTGCTGTTCAACCCACAAGTGGGGTGAAAACGTATTCATACTTTACACAAGGGTATTTGCATGTAAGTGATAGTAATTAACCCAACTATAATTCAAACTCTACTCTCAGATTTCTCTTCAGCTCTGAAAAGATTTCCTTATTGATTGATTATCTGTCAATGAAGGACAGAAAACTCGGCAGCACCTGAATCAAGCACCAGATTACAACGAGCAAGGCACAGGCAAGACTTTCACATGAGAACACCATACGTATGGGACAAACACAGCCAATATATCAGAATCACAAAGGACAAATAAATTTGGAATTGCGGGTAATACAAAACAGAAAACCTTGGTTAGCGCATGGCAATCCTGTTGTGCAGTCAACACGACATACTGCCACGCCCTGCCTCTTCCCAAAAAATGTGCCTGCTTTTATGGTGCACATTGAAGTGTTTTATTGTTGTCTTTTTTTTTTTTTTTTTTTTTTTTTTTTTTAAGGATGTTCTTACAATATAAGAATATTTTTTTTGCTTTAAATAACCTGCAAAAATGAATCAGTCAACCTTTCTATTTGGACCCATGGAGAACAATGGGGAAAAAACTCAATTCTTTTTCATTAGAACTCATGGCAATTTTCAAATATGAAAAAAAAAGTAATAGAATATTAAAAAGAAAATTAGATCAGTATTCTTATGATGGTGGTTATACTCATGTTTCAGCCATTGTAACCTTAGGTTTTCTTCTGCTGTCTGTTGAAAGTTTGTGGATTCGATAACTGAAGAATTCAAGAAAAGGATATTTCTACTTCTGCTTTTTTGTTTTTCAGTGTAAGGTTTAAAAGTGTATACAACATGCATGCATGCATAAAATATTTGTGTATGTAAAATGCACTCTCACACCCTGACTGAGAACTCTGGAAGAATGGTAGACTTTGAAAAAACAGTCGCTACTCTAGCACCTACGCATTGCTCGTTCAGTTATAAATTGGAGCACTCTGGCTATTGGCATATGATGCATCATATGCTAAAAAAAAAGTCTTTCTTCTGCTGAGCACCCATAGCTCAGGTAGAATCGCCAACTGATGCTAATTCGGTCAGGTTTCAATCTTGGGTTAAAAAGCAATCGGATGTCTAGCCATACTGATGAGCTATATATATATATATAGGCAGCAATTAAATGACAAAGAGTGGTGGTTAAGTTTATATATATATATATATATATATATACACACACATACATACATACATACATACACACACACACACTATAGTCATCCGCAGACAGATCTGTTTCACTGCATTACAGCTCATCAGTACGGCTCAGACCCCAGTCGCCTCTCAACCCAGGACTGAAACCCGACCGAACCAGCGCCAGTTGGCGACTCCACCCCCAGGCCACAAGTGTATATATTTTTTTTTTTTTTTTTTTTTTTTTTTTTTTTTTTATGTGATCTTATAAATTTTCTTTTTGTACATAAATTATATAAAAATTGTTTAAATGTTTCATTTATCCTAGAATATTCAGCTATACTTTTATCTATTATCAAGGATGAAGTTTATTTTACTTTTAACTGAATATATACATTGTTTTATAGAAGTATGTATGTAGAATTATAGGAATGTTTCATTTTCCAAACGTTGTCAACACATTGTGTCCATTTTCATTGTTGATATTCTTGCGTGTTGACTTATTTTTTAAAATTTTTTTTTTTTTATTAATGCTTCCATTATTTTTAGCTTTTTTAAAATTTTGAAACTAGCAGTATAGCCCGACGTTGCTTGGGTGTAATGAAAGCTTTCAAACTAATCCATGGTCCTGGAGCTCAGACTCTTTGGACGCTGGCACAAAAGACTAAAAAGCAATAGTTGTTTCCAGTTAAAGTGAAACTGTAGACTGAAAGAAAAATGAATGGATATAAGTCAAATTTTGATTTCCTGGTATCAATATCAAATAAGTTTTTCATCATAAACTGAATTTTGAAGGCTAAATAAGTCCTCTGAGTAAATGGTATCATGCCTGAGACTAAGAATTATAATTATAGCTACTTAGAGCCAAACCCAAAGCAAAAACCAAAATAAAAGAATAAAAATACAGACATACAGGCAGATAAACACACACACACACACACAATCAATTTTCTGCACTATTGTAAGAACTGCATCCTTGAAACTTCTGAATATCATTTCGTATGTCTTTGTCTATGAGTGTATCAAATTTGATTAAAATCGGACCACTCCTTCTATAACCCGATTTTTTTCGATTATCAATTTTTGATATTTATCGGGGGTACCTCCACACAAAACCTAGCTAAGAACACTCGCAGATGCTTCTAGTACAACTGTAAATTTTCAAGAAAATCTGTTCAACCGTTTCGGAGTCCATAGGTAATGCACACACACACACAAAGTTCCATTTATAAATAAGATTAGATTTAGATTAGATACATTTAATAATGCTATTACATTTGTATTATCAACAAGTATGTTATGGATAGTTCAGTAGTTCTTCATGTGTATATAAATGAGATTTAATAGAGCTATTATCAGATGTAGTGTGAGTTTTCTTGTTAAACATTTAGTAGTATATCCAATGTAATTATTTACAAATTTAGATTCTCAAGAATAAAGTTCTTTTAAGAATATGTAAATTTGTAAATATTGTTTTTTGTAATCTATATCTTGCAGGTGAATCATTATTTTTGACAACTAAGTTAGCAGGATTAGATTTATATATATTGGTAACTTTTTTTTTTTAATACATATTGTAAACTTCTAAAATTAAATTATAATACTATTGCACATATGCAATTGTAAATACTTAACGAATCTTAAAAAGTTAATGGCTTGTTAGGGTTCCTCCATGTTCACTTTTTGTATAAGAATTATGTGGGTGGGGGGTGGGGAATCAGGATTTTAGAGATGCTTGGATAGGGCATGTTCAGAAAAGGTTGGGAAATATTGATCTAGTCTGAATTGACCAATATTTTGTCTTGCGTGACTTCAGTGTTCATATGACATCCCCCACCACCGCCTTTACTGTTATTTGTGATTATCATCATTGCTGTCACTAACAATTTCATCAAATGTTTGCTGCTTGTTCTAACCAAAAATCTATTATCTATCAATATTCTATTGTTACAACTGGTCAACAAATGTTATCATTCTTTTGAAACTTGATTAAGTTCTGATAGGTTACATCAATATTCTGCTAATTTGTTTCTTTTAAAATTTTATTGCATACTAATGTTCAAAATTAAAACCATTTTAGCAGGGTTATTTTTTCTTTAACTCGGAGCAATGGATATTGTAGATTTTAGTAATGTGGATATTTGCCATAACCAAAGACAAGTTTTCATGAATACAGTGTGACTATATTTACATTGACTAGACTTGGTCTGTTAATGGGAATTCAAAATTTGTATACATATAAAATAGAACCTTTTTTTTTCTTTTCTTTTTTTTTTTTTTAACATTTATGTTTTCTTTCTTCAGGTGTACCCTGTGGTATCCATCAGTCAAGACTGAAGAATCAGTTACAGCTCGTACAAGGCAGGTGGAGGGAGTAGCAGTTAATATAGCCACACCTGAAGACAGCAACCAAAAAGTAAGTCTTCTCACAGGTTTGTTCAAGGGGACAAATGCTTTTAATTGAATGACAAGCCAATTTGGACAGAGCAATTTGGGAGGTTATTTTTATCTTTCTCTCACACTGTGTCTTGCCCTCTCACTCACAATCTTTCTTACACACTGTGTATGTCTCTCTGGCGCTCTCATAGAAAATGAGGGACAGAAAAATTGACAGTGAGCAGAAATTAAGACAAGCATTTTTGATACAATAAAGATATTTATTTTGCTTTTAACCTTCAACTATTTTGTGTTTAGGGGGGGGAATATCAAGGGAGATAACTTTACTGACAAAACATCTTTGTATTTTAAATGACTTTTATTTTTACTTCCTATTATTATTTTTTTAATCATATCACCCCAAGCAAGGTGGTAACGCCACTGATGTGCAGAGGGCTACGTAAGTGTGAAAAGATTAGAAGAGAGATAGCCGGAAACCACATCCTAAACAGGGAACAAGGGATGAGCCTCTACACCTGTTCAATAGACGAGGCTGGAGTGTGAACCGGGCGATAGTTTAGTCTATCTACTCCAATTGAAAAAAAAAAGTGAAAAGATTAGAAAAGAAAAAGACGGAAACCACATCCTAAACAGGGAACAAGAGATGAGCCTCTACACCTGTTCAATAGACGAGGGTGGAAAATCTTAAGATCTTTTTATGATCCCAACTCACCAAAGATATATTTAACAAGTTAATAAGAGCTTCCAGCCAGTCCATAAATTACATTAAACTTAGTATTAAAACATTTAATAAGAGCTTCACATTTATGAAGATATTAATATTTAATTTATATATAATAAATTTATTATTTTTAAAGATATGTTTAGTAATAAGTTCCCAACTAGCGCATAAATTAATTACATGAAACTAACAAAAAATGAGTAAAACGGTAATCTATTGCTGAATCCTGTTGATGTGTGAACTGAACAATTGCAGAAATTTTAGTGTTGAGGTGATGAATATAAAATTAATCAGTTCAGTGATAAATTTTATACTTGTATTAATTGTATTTTGTCATATGTGATACATGCTTGGGCAATTATGTCTCTTGAGAGACATGACTGACTGGGCAGATTATCCCCCAGTAGGTTGCCATTACTTTCTGTGGTAGATTAATTGCCAGCCAAGCCTAATCTGCCACCCAATCTGTCCTGTTATTTAACCTATAACTGGAGGGAAGAGATGGATTAATATCTTTCCCAAGGGTATTTTCTTGTAAATGAATGCAAGGAATTCAACTGGAATTTGAACACAGCTCCCAGATTTCTTGTTCTGAACTGATATCCACTTAGACATAGATTACTTGGCATTTAGCAATGTTTGTAAATTTGAAATTGGGGTGATTCTTCTCTGGAAACTTCTATTATGGTCTGGTACTGGATAAGACTAACTCTGATTAGATATCTACATTTTGGTTAGAATCATTACACAGATGTTGGATTATTTTATTTCATTTTACTCCATTGTAGCTTTCAATGTTGGTTGTTGGGAGGCGAATAAAAGTCAGATAATTGTTTGTTAAATATGTACCTTAGAAGAATAAAAATATTTGTAAAAGATATTTACTCTGGAGTGCGCTTTTTTTTTTTTTTTTTTTTCTTTTTTTTTTTTTTTTATGAAAAAGTAATATTACTCTTTGGTCTTGTACATCTATACATCAACCGATGTTCAAGGAAAAAAGTTATTTAATGAACTTAGTTTGGCACAAGGATGCAGCTATAGGGATCTCAGTACAAATTGAACTTACTATTCATTCAAATGTAGAAGCTCACAAATTAACCCTTATTCCATTCCAAGGTATTCACAAGGTTAATAAGGTTGAATATTATCAAGTTTGAATTTCTATATCTCTTGTCTTCATGATGAATAAATCATATGATATTCTTCTATGTACCCTGTCCCTTTGGAACGTAGGCGATCGTGGCTTTCCATGTCTCCCTATCCCTGGTAGCTCTTAGCACACCTCCTGTTGCACCATGCAACCCTCGTTCCATCATCCACCTGATTAGGCCCTTCAAATATGCTGTTGCTTTCCCCTGTCTCTTTTTCTCTCTATCTGGCTTGTTAGTATCAGGTTCTCCAAGCCCTCCTTCCTCATTGCATGTCCCAGGAATTTCATCTGTCTCTTCTTGATGCCCAGTATTAACTTCCTTTTCGTTTCCATCAAATCTTTAAAAAAAAAAAAAAAAGCAGTAAATTGTTGATAACCCCTGAAGGTTTACAAGTCTGTCTACTCTGGAGTTAGGATGCTGAAGATAACCTCAAACAGCTAGGTAACAAATTTTACTTAGATTAATTAGATATGGAAAGCTTTAATTTTGGTATCTTGGTATATTTCTTTTGTTAATTTTACCACCCTCCAATCAAGTGTGATTATCAGTATATTTTTCTCAGTACATTTAATGATCTTTGAGGGCCAAAAAATGACTGAAAGCATTTTTGTTAATGATGAATGGTAAAGCATCTTCACAGTTGTGCTGAAAAAGGCCATGCAAAACACTGGGACACCAGAAAGTTTTTTGTCTTATAAAAATATAAAATCATGGCAATTTATTCGTCACATAAGTGTATGTGTGTTCGCACATACACACTACACACACATTATCCTACATTTAGGCACAACTTGAAGTTTCATGTGTTATGCAATCATCAGGTGCATATTGAACTGAGCTTTATATATATATATATATATATATATAGTGTATCGAGGCAGCAGATAATTTTCTAAACAATTTTTTTTTTTTGTGTGTGTGTGTGTATGTATATATATATATATATATATATATATATATACACACACACACACACGAAACTTGGCTGACACATTGTTCTCTGAAAGACTTTATCAAAGCAAATGTAAGGATTTTATTTCGTAACAGATATTTATTTACAAGAGTAAAAATGTTGGTTTTTACAAAATTTTAAAGTCTAGAAATGCTTTAAATATTCAAGTTAGCTAAAAACAAAAAATGCAATCTGTGAAGGACACCAAGTGAAACCCTTTAATGTCTAATGAAGAAAAGTGATGATTTTTTTTTAATCCTTTCATTTTTCTTGATAAAGTCCCTCAGAAGACAAGACATGTCACCTAAGATAAGTTTTCCTTTTGTCTTTCTTCATATTGTCTTTTGACAGATATACACTCTGAAATGTTTTACACATACAAGTTTAATACAAGCAAAGTAATTGTTGGATCTCTCTAATCATTTTGTATTTCTGATAATTTCATTAAAATAGGTTTTTTTCTCTTGGTGATTATCAATTTCAACCAGAGGTTTGCTACTTTCATATCAACATCTCTATCCAATTTGCTTTTTCCCATAAGGGATTTCTTCCTATCTTTTTTTTCTTTCTTAAACAGTCACTGTAATACATTGTCAAAAGGAGTAGCACAGTTATAATTCTCTGAATGTGGCACTAACTTTAAGTAAATCTTTCTAGATTTATATATATATATATATATATATATATATATATAGTATGAATTGTTTTTCTCTTTAATTGAGCAGATTCATGCCGACTTTGAATTTTCAGAAGAACACCAGTATGATGTTCTCACTCATCAGGGCTGTTTGGGCAAATAGCCCTGACAAGTGCGAACATCAGTATCTTCACAAAACTTTGAAGTCTGTAAGAATCTGCTCAGTTAAAGAGACAAAATCTTTGTACTTACCAACACTCTATTTTCACCCCGATATCAAGCACTTTACGAGACACAAAACCTGCTTGCGAAAATATTTTATCAGTAAAACCCCTGAATAACTATAAACATTATTTTTAGTAGATACTTCTGTAAAGTGATGTTGCCTATATCAAGAAGTTTTACTGGTATAGTTGATATTAATTTCACTTTTTAATAAAAGCAAAACATGGGGTTGTCAACTCATATGTTTTATAATAAGAAAATAATGTCTTTAATGACAAAGTGGAGAGAGAAAAAAAAGAATTGGTGGTATGAGTTTTGTCCTTTGGGACTTCATCAGACTTAAATGTTTTTGATGTTATTATATACACGTACAAAGGGAAATACAAAGACTCAAATATTGTTTATAATTATAAATAGATTAGAAACAATGAAAGGTTTAAGTTTTCTAACATTTTCAATTTTTTAATTTTATTTTTGATGTGTTTGTGTATTTTGTCTAGTTAATTTAGTTTATTTATGCTTTTTTTAAAATCACTATTATTATTATTATTATTAAATATCCCACATTGTGATAATAGAAGATCTGTCATGTGCGTGCCTGGTTGTGTAGTGGATAGCAACTCTGATTGAGAAATTGGCCATCTTTGAATTCCAATCCAATTTCTTACATTCACTTACAAATACCATGGATGTGCGTTGTGGAGCAGTGGATATCGGCTCGGAACGAGAAATCGGAGAACCGAGTTCGAATTCCAGTTGAATTGATTGCATTCACTTACGTGCAAATACCCTTGGGAAAGGTATTAATCCGTCTCTTCCCTCCAGTTATGGGTTAAATAATAGGACAGATTGGGTTCTATAGCCTTGGTCGGCAACCAGTCTACCGCAGAAAGCAATGGCAACCTACTGCGGGATAATCTTCTGCCCAGTCAGTCATGTCTCTTTCGAGACATGATCGCCCAAGCGTGTATCGTGCATGGCACTTAACTGACTGACAAATACCATTAGAGTAGGTATAAATCCTTTTCTTCTACCCATAACTATTGGTAACTTGGACAGACCAGGCCCGAAAACCTTGGTTAGTAACCAGTCTAGGAGGAGGAAAACTCTGAATTTTGTGGAACACTGAATGTTCACCAGTTCTGTCTTCAGCTCTTCTGAAAAATGTGGTTGGTTTTGCACAAGCCTTCATCACAGTAAACTGCATCCAGCAGCAAGGCCTCTGATTGGGAAGTTGTGAGGAGCATGGAACCACCTCTTAATTGCTGTTGTTCCCAGGTCCACCTTAACCTGGAGTGGTAGCACCTGTTAGGGTCCCTGCTATGGGCAAATAGTTAACCCCCAAACTGAGGTCAAAACATTCTGAAAGTATAAAAATACTTTTATTGAGAAGTATATACATAAAAATAGATTTTTATAGAAAAATATACATTTTTGAAGGAAAAATATTATCAACAATACACTTTTGAAGAAAAAATTATTACCATAACACATTTTTGGAGAAAAAAAATAATTCTCAGCAAAACTTTTTTGAATACAAAACAAGACATTTTCAGTTTTCTAAAATAAAAAAGAATAAAAACAAAATCTTCATCAAAGTCTGACTAAATCAATCATCTCACTATAACCAAAGATTAAAAAAAATACCTTAAAAGTCCTACTTTTTTGGCATTAAATAACCCACAGAGGTTGATATGCCATTAAACAAAACTTAAACTAAAAAAGCCTTCAACACTATAATCAAATTGTGTACCAATTCAGTGTCTGGCTATTAGGTTCTAAGAACAGAGCTGCTGGACCCTCATACACGGGGGTGGGGAAAAGACTGAAAAGTTCAAAGATCATGCATGATAGATAGGTAGACATTGAAGTCAACACCCAGTGGTGACAGTCTGCTTTAGGCTTAAAGACAATCAGATGGTGTAGCAATTGTTTAAACAGGAAAAAGACTATCGCCAGTAGATGTTGACCTCAATGTCCACTTTTTATATTTATATCGGCTCTATTTTTCATATTGAACACTTTAACTCATAAATATAGCCTACCATAAAACTATATTTTATCATATATTTAAATATAAAAATTGACATTGAAGTCAACACCTAGTGGTAACAGTCTGCTTCAGGCTTGAACACCATTGTCAGGCCACTGATGATTGCATTCAAGCATAAAACAGTCTGTCACCATTGGGTGTGGACTTCAGTTTCCACTTTTATATTAAGATATGCTCTATTCCTGATATTGAGCACTTTAATCCATAATATTATATACCTAAAACACACACACATATGTGTATATATAAAATGACCTTGATTAAGTTATTGCTGTTTTCCAACAGATGTAGTTTCAGATGGTAGCACATCAATAAAAAAAAAAGATACTATAAGCAAGCTTTAATTTAGTATGTCATTTCACTGAAGTGCAAACAACTTAGATTTTCATAGCATTAAACATGTCGAATTTCCTGCAAAAGAAAGTATAGTTGTGGGGAATTTTATTGCACTACTTTATTCAAAATAAATCTGCAACTGAATCACACAGAATTTTTGTTGAGACTTAGTGACCATACTCTGTTGGAAACAACATGCTAAGATTGGTTTAGGTGCTTCAAAAATAATGATTTTGATGTTGAAGATAAAGAACACTGGCACACTGAAAAAGCTTGAAGAGGAAGAACTGGAGGCATTACTTCATGTCAGATGCAAACTGAACTTGTAGAATTTTTTTTTTTTTCATCATATCACCCCAAGCAATAACGCCACTGATGTGCAGGGGGCTACGTAAGGGTAAAAAGAATGGAAAAGAGAAAGCCGGAAACCACATCCTAAACAGGGAACAAGGAATGAGCCTCTTCACCTGTTCAATAGATGTGGGTGGAGTGTGAACCGGACGATAGTTTAGTCTATCTAATCCAATTGAAAGAAAAAAGAAGAGTGGAAAGATTGGGAAAGAGAAAACAGGAAATTATTCAAAGTTGATCACACAATTTGAAAATGGTGGAAAGCATTAGGAATGATTCAAAAGCCAGGACATTGGATGCTGCACCAGTTGAAGCCAAGAGACATCAGTGTCTTGTCATATGTGAACAGCTGCTTCAGTGGCAGAAAAGGAGTTTTTTGCATCTTATAGTAACTGGCTATGAAAAGTGAACATACTACAATAACCTTGAGTGTAGAAAATCATGGGGTGAGCCTGTCCATGTATCAACGTTGTTGCCAAAACTGGATATCCATGGTTCAGTTTCTTTTCTGCACTTGGTGGGATCAGCTGGGTGTAGTTTTTTACAAGCTACTCAAACTGACCAAAATCATAACAGGAGATCGCTATTGACCACAATTGATGCATTTGAGTCAAGCATTGAAGAAAAAAAAAGTCTTCTACATAAGCAGAAATACAACAGTGATTTTGCAACATGACAATGCTGGGCCACATGTTGCAAAATGGGTGAAAACCTACTTGGAAATGCATAAATGATAAGTCCTATCCCACCTACTGTATTCACCAGACCTTGGCCTATCTCCTTATCATTTGTTCCAATTGATGGCATATGGCCTGGCTAAGCAGCACTTTTATTCTTATGAAGATGCCAAAGAATAGATCAACTTGTGGTTAGCCTCAAGATATGTCATTTTTCTGACATAGAATTCAAATACTGCAAGAAAGATGAGGAAAAATTAAAGCCAAGCAATGGACAATACTTTTAGTGACATGTTCCTTACTAATTTTTGTAAATAAAACATTACTTTTCATGAAGAATTGGTGAGAATTTATTCAAGGTCCTCATATATAAAAGTGCTTTTCTAAACATATCTTCTGAGAGATTAAAAACAAATCACACCAAAAATATGGAAAATAAGGAAGAGATCATCCTAAAACAATCTATTCAAAAACTAAACTCTGCCAGAAGAAAAAAAGTTGGCGTAATTACTTTCTCAGATCCAAAATAACTACTAAATCAATGATCAAAACCCATCTCATGAAAACAAATTTTTACTACATTACTTAAAAATTGGAAATGAAAATAAACTAAAATAAGCAAATAAACACAAAAAACGCCCACCAAAATAACCCTTAGAATACTCTTTATTATGTTAAAGGCCATTATATATATATATATATATATATATATATATATATTGAAAATTACTAATGTCATTTGATCATTTCTGCAAAGTATGTTTCCTTTGTCAGCAGTCTATTTATTATGGAAAAATTTAAAAACATCAAAAATATACATATTTGGCTCTGTCAATAGATAATTTTTATTTACATCAAGCTCTCTGGCTAGATCTGTTTTAATATTAATGTTAATAGGATCTTCCTTGGGACTTTTCCTACATGCCACTTTGTTTGGAGATATATATATATATATAATCTCCAAAAGGAAGCAACTTGAAGATAAAATTTTAATTACATTGAGACCTCTGACTGGATGAGTTTTAATAATTATTATTATTTACAGAGCCAATAATTTTTTAATACTAATTCTAAAAAAAAAAACCCCATTCCCATGGAAACCCGGCAACTAAACCGGTTAACTCACTATGCTGTATTGTGAGGTGGAATGTTAGCAACCTGATGTGGCCGGAAAACATGACCTACATAAAGGTATGACGAAGAATGCATTCCAGAAACTGAGTAGAGTATTAAGAGACAGGAAAATTTCACTAGAAACAAAGAGTACTGGATTGCTATGTGATGTCTATTCTTCGATATGGCAGTGAATGCTGGACAATATCATCAAAGATGAAGGAAAAACTTGAAGCAACTGAAATGTGGTTTTACAGAAGGATGCTGCAGATATCATGGACTGACTAGACGCTGGCCGAGCAAAGATGACCAAGGAATTTAACAGAGCAATTTTAAGACAAACAAAATTATCCTCCAGTAAAAGAAATTTCTTTGAAAAAAAAAATACAAAAAAAAACACTCATTCAAGTAACTATGAAACTTTAAATTAACCACAACAAAAAATTAAAATAAAATTGTCTTTAATGAATGTTACTCTTAAAAAAATGTACAAAAATTGTAACACTACACAAACACACTGGCAGGATATTGTTGGTGTAAGCCCTTCATCTGTTATCAAGATGAAGAAAGAAACTGGATTCATTAGTCCAAAACAAAGAAAAATGCATCCGGAAGAGAAAAACAGTGCCAAGAGACAAGAGATATGTGTGATCAAGGAAACTGTGAAAGATCTTAAGACATTATTTGTTTTGTTTCAATTAATTTGCACAATAGTCTGTATAAAAAAGTTGAGCAAAAAGACAACACATGCACAGTCTGGCAATTATGTTTAGCATGAAAAAGACTGTAGCCTCTGGGTGTTGACCACAATGTTGACTTCTATATTTACATATACTATCCCTGTTAATTCGCACTTTCACAAATAAATATCAGTCAGTCAGTTAAGTGCCATACGTGATACACGCCTGGGCGATCATGTCTCGAAAGAGACCTGACTGACTGGGCAGAAGATTATCCCGCAGTAGGTTGCCATTGCTTTCTGCAGTAGATTGGTTGCCGACCAAGGCTATAGAACCCAATCTGTCCTATTATTTAACCCATAATTGGAGGGAAGAGACAGATTAATAACTTTCCCAAGGGTTTTTAGCATGTAAGTGAATGCAAAGAATTAAACTGGAATTCAAACTCGGCTCCCCAATTTGTCGTTCTGAGTTGATATCCGTTGCACCACAACACACATCCTACATATAGACTACCTTAAAACTATATTTTATCTTGTATATAATATAACTGTTTTCCTTTACCTAAAACTCATCTTGGGATACTTATTTTTACTAACTTCCAGGTTAATTGCATTGAAATTGTAATATTTATATTTACTTAAATATTTTTTAGTTTTTATATCAAATTACAAAGGATTCTGATAACTTTAGCTGCATGTAATGGGTTCTTGTGAATGGCAAGATTCCTTTTTATTTTCAGCTCCCAGAATCGAGCTCAGAAGACAATCCAGAGACTGTTGAACCAACCCAAGCAGTTCTACAGGAGGACTCTGAGGTTGGTGAAGAATAAATTTCTGGAAGAATATCAGCTTGTATTTCTCTAAGAAAGAAAACTAATTTTGGTTTCTTTTTATTTTTCACTTGCTCATCTGCATGAGATGTTCTGTCTTGGCACACAGTCACTTGCAAAGGCCATGACCGTATAAATCTATTGTCACTTTCATAAGGCTTCTAGTTGCACATGATTAATGATGTTGCTTTTTTTCCCTCCCACCTCTTTTTCATACTGTTGCCTCTGAATTATACCTTCATTATTACTTCAATGTTTATTCATGAATTGTAATTTTTCTGTAATTGAAGCACATTAGTGAAGGACATTAGTGTCCTCTGCTGCAGCTCAAAGTTATTAGTTGAACATTCTCTGAAAGAAAACTAAGCACCTTATGTCTTATATCTTCATCAATTTTATTACATATGTCACTTTAATTTGGACTAATATCCTCATCTGTTATAACATTTTGGTCGTCCTTATTCAGGTAGTTGTTAATCCAGATAACCTTCAAGGAATTTCAAACTGAACACTATTTAATATTTGTGGGTAGATTGCTTTTGCTCTGAGTACTGCTAAGTTATTCGCCACCCTGTCTTCCCCCTGTGTGAGCAGTGGGATTAAATTCTACTACATAGTTACTATATAGCCCAATTCACAAGCCAATGCTTTAATTTACTCTGCTGTTGTCCCATGGTAAAACCCTGGACCTAGAACTTTTGAGCTTTGGCCTTACTCAGATTGACAGGTACCTGAAGGTCAGATAACATATTAGCTGAAACATCAATAACACAGATGAGGACATTGGTTCAACTGTAAATGAAAACTTCTCATCACAGGAATTCAGACATTATTTCTCAAATTAATTTCAAAATTTAATTTGATTAAATTAGCATGACTATCAATGAAATATTGGAAATTATTAATGCAAATCATTATTTTTTTTTCTGCAAACATGATAAACATGCTAGCAATAAGACATAGTGTCCTTTTTTTAACCTTCATTCTTTGGCAACATTTGTTTTAAGAAGCAATGATTAGTATGGAAAGTAAATTTTTTTGTTGTTGTTGAAAATTCACAATAAAAATGTTAATTTACAAAAATAAGATAACATAAAAACTAATACAATTATAACTAAAGCAATATTTATTTTTTACTAGTACATAAAGAAATCAAATCTGAAGAGTTTTTTTTCCTAAATTGATAAAACTTTGCTAAATTATTAAAATATGTGAACCAACAATAGCAAAATAAACATTGCCGAAGAGTAAAGGTAGTTCTTTAACACGACAGAAACCACCCACTAGACACTACATCTTTTTGCGAGAACATTTATTCATGTTTGGCAATGTTATGGGGAGGGGAACCGTTGTTTTGACACTGTTTTATTTTTGTTGTAATTTCTAAAAAAAAAAAAAATAGTGTATATTGATTTTAATCTTTTTTTTCTCTTTTTTTTTTTTTTAAAGTTTTATTACAATTCTAATCATCGCTTTTTAAAACTATAAACACTGCTGAAGAGTGAAAGTAGTTAAAATAATAGCATGTCAGGGGAAAACTGTCATGTAATTGCATGTTGTGGATGTGCGTTGTGGTGCATTGGATATCAGCTCGGAACAAGAAATCGGGGAGCTGAGTTCGAATTCCAGCCGAACTCATTGCATTCACTTACGCGCAAAAACCCTTGGGAAAGGTATTAATCCGTCTATTCCTTCCAGTTATGGGTTAAATAACAGGACAGATTGGGTTCTATAGCCTTGGTTGGCAACCAGTCTACTGCAGAAAGCAATGGCAACCTACTGCGGGATAATCTTCTGCCCAGTCAGTCATGTCTCTTTTGAGACATGATCACCCAAGGGTGTATCACGTATGGCACTTAACTGACTGAATTGCATGTTTTCTCAGATTTCTTGTTGTATGCTTGCCGATGTTGCTTTTTTTACAAAAATTGGCATGTCTTTAACATCTGCAGTAATAATCCTTATCTCTTAAGATGTAATTTGTTTTAATGGATTAGCTCATTATAATATGTCTGCCTGGCTCTTGGGGATCAGTTTTCTCATAACCTGCATTAACAAATGCTTGTACAGGCTTTTTTAATGTTTGAAGTGCTCCTAATTTTACACACCCTTTTTGTATTACCTTGCCATTTCCTCTGTATGTTAATTGTATAACTTTTGTTTTTAACTCTTGTATGTACGTTGTGGCGCAGTGTATATCGGCTTGGAACGAGAAACCGGGGAACAGTTCAAATTCCGGTTGAATTCCTTGCATTCACTTATGCGCAAATACCCTTGGGAAAGGTATTAATCCGTCTCTTCCCTCCAGTTATGGGTTAAATAATAGGACAGATTGAGTTCTATAGCCTTGGTCGGCAACCAGTCTACTGCAGAAAGCAATGGCAACCTACTACAGGATAATCTTCTGCCCAGTCAGTCATATCTCTTTCGAGACATGATCGCCCAAAGCGTGCATCGCGCATGGCACTTAACTGACTGAATGTATGTTTGTCAGCCAAATACACAAATTGGAAATACCAAAATCAAACAAAAACACCGTTTTACTGTGAAACCAATAAATTATAAATTCAAATTCTACTCCAGCAGCTTCTTTTCTCGCACTTCCTGCCTGTGGAATTTCCTTCCATTTACTTGTTTTCCCGACAGCTACACTCTCCAAGAATTTGAGTGTAAAGTTAAGTCATCTCCTATCTCACTAATCTGCATCCTCTCTCTCATGCTCCTTTCTCCGTCCACTCTCATCAGTATTCTCATCCTCCTCCTTACCCACTTTCTAACAACCCCTATAACCTGTCACTTTTTCTCATAACTTTCCTCCTATGTAACCTCCTGCAAAACAGTGGCAATAAAATGCCTTGCTTGGGGTGATATGATTATAAAAAAAATTACAGCTATTTTAATATTGGGGAAAGTGTTTTAACAGATGATGGAAAGTGTGACACTGAAATCAAAAGACTAATTGGGATAGTGAAAAATGCCTTCCAAAAGCTAAGCAAAGTATTAAGATACACTTCTGAGATGAGGTCGCATTTACATTATTTACATTGTTCGAACTATTGTCCTCATCTTTATTGCCATGTTAACGATGTTTCGTCTGTTGTATGCTCCGGCCTTCAGGTGCTAGGAATTTCAAATCGAACCTTTTATTTCGTTAACTGGGTTATATCATTCTCATTCCATGTGTGATGCTATTTCTGGTAATTATTTAGTTATCTCCCTTTGATTTAACTCTCTAATATAAATAATGAAAAGAAATTTGGTTAAAAACAAAGAATACTAAAACGGAAAGGTGCTTTGAATACCATGGACTGAACATGTGTGCAAAAACAGTTTTAGAAAAAAATGGAAACAAGGACAATTAGAGCTCACTGAAATTTCTAGGGCACATAATGAGAAAAGAGTTTGGAAAATCTGACACTCTTAGGACATTGAAGGCAATAGGGGAAGCTACCATGTGATCTGGCACGTTTTAGACCTCTCGACCATGAATGACCATTAGTCTAAACTATGTGGATATGGTCACGGGTCCGAATCCTGCTGAATGACACACATTTTCGTAATAAAAATTTATCATAAATAATTGGGCCAGTAGATATAAATATATAATACTGTTTAATTAAAAACAGAATATCTACTTAAATACGAGTATCGATATAAAACAATGTTCAAACAAATCATTTCAAATTGTCGGTTGTTAATAACCAAGTTTCGTTAATCTTCGTAATATATAAGTAAAGAATAGGTAGGAAAAAGTCTTTAATGTTTCACTTTAACAAGCTTCAAAGATTTTTTTTTTAATGACAAATGATTTAAGAAAAAAAACAATTTTTTTCAAAATCCGCAGATTGGTCGATTTTTAAAGATTTTTAAATCATTCATATTTAAAAAATCTCAAAGAACCTTGTTAAATTGAAACATGTTAGATTAGTCACTTTTTTCCTACCTGTTATTCTATTCAGCTTGTCAGATTTCAATTCATATATTTAACTTATATATATATACATATAAAAATATTAAAAAATTGCTGAAGATGCTTGTAATTCCACAAATGTGTGTGGGGGGGTTCTACAAACAATTATTAGTTTCTCAGGAAAATTCTGGGAATGCTGAACTTGATTATGTGTGGGTGGACTATATATAATTTATAAATTTCTATATATCAGAAAAATGTGAGATAAATGACAATGAAAAAAATTCTGTATATTGCATTTTGTTCTCTAGAACTCTACATTGGACTAAAATAATGTTTCTGTTGATGGAATTATATTTTTGTAAAAGGAACTTGTAATTATGCAGTATTTTGAATACTGAAATTTTAAACTTACTAGCAGTATCGCCCGGCGTTGCTCGGGTGTAATGAAAGCTTTAAAACTAATCCATGGTTCTGGAGCTCAGACTCTTTGGACGTTGGCATGAAAGACTAAAAAGTTTCCAGTTAAAGCGAAACCGTAGACTGAAAGAAAAATGAATGAATGAATGTAAGTCAAATTTTGATTTCTTGGTATCGATTTATTTATATATATATATATATATATATATATTTTTTTTTTTTTTTTAATCATATCACCCCGAGCAAGGCGGTAACACCACTGACGTGCAGGGGGCTATGTAAAAGAGAAATCCGGAAACCACATCCCAAATATAATAGATTTTCTGCACTATTGTAAGAGCTGCAACCTTGAAACTTCTGAATTTTGTTTCTTATGTCTTTGTCTATGAGTGTATGAAATTTGATTAAAATCGGACCACTCCTTCTATAACCCAATTTTTTTTTATTTTCGATATTTATCGGGGGTACCTCAACACAAAACCTAGCTAAGAACACTCGCAGACGCTTATAGTACAAATGTGTAAATTTTCAAGAAAATCGGTTCAGCAGTTTCGGAGTCTATAGGTAACAGATATATATACACACACACACACACACACACACAGTTCCATTTATAAATAAGTTTAGATTTTTGAAATTTTTCTTTGAGAAAGACAGCAGAAGCAAGTTAGTGAGATAGTAGATGACTATTGTATATAAGGTATTTTACTGCCACTGTTGAGCAGGGGGTTATATAGGAGGTAAGTTGTGAGAAAGAGCGACAGGGTAGAGGGGGTGTCAGGAAGAGGGTAGGAGAAGGATGAGAATACTGATTAGTGGTGTGAAAGAAGCATGAAAGAGAGAGGATGCAAGTTAGTGAGATAATATATGACTATTGACTTTACATTTGAATTCTTGTACCCTGTCACTCTTTCTCATAACTTACCTCCTAGCTGTCGGAAAGGCAAGTCAATGGAAAGGAATATCCACAGACAGGAAGTGCGACAGAAGCTGCTGGAGTAGAATTTGCATTTACAATTTATTGGTTTCACAGTAAAAGGGTGGGACCTAGTTGCTAATCTTGTGGCTTGAGCAAATTTATGTATGGGGGGTACTAGTGAGCTAAGTTCATCTGAGCAGAAGCCATGAATGTATTTGTAGAAGAGACACAGGGAAACCACATTGCACCTTTATTTTTATTTTTTTCCCTCCTCACCCTCAGACATCTGTGAGCATGTTGGCTGATTTCATTCATTCTTCACCCCACACCATTTTTTTTTTTTTTTTTTTTTTTTTTTTCAAAATTTAAAAATCAACTGGAATTTGAACATTGCTCGCCAATTTCTCTTTCTGAAACACTATGCCACCTGCACATCCACAGATTTCTTTGTATGATATAAATGTAACAATAATGGTATTCAATACAAATTTATATTAATGTTATCTTTGGACAACCCATTCTTTCCTTTTACAATTTTTCTCTGCAAAACATTTTTAGAAATGTCAGTCACACAAATCTTTTTCCTATTTGATAAAGTTTACCATTTGAATATTGTTTTGCTTTTTGTTTTTTAGCCTTTTTAAACACCAACACATGGGAGAAGAAACAAATGTGCATTGATATATATTTACCTCTTTTAAAGGCTGACATTTGGTGACCAAAGTACTTGTAGCCACAGAACTTACCAGATGACTAATTCTCACATTGATCAATGTCTGACTTAATGCTTTGTAAATTGAAAATTTTTTTTTTTCTGTGTGATAAAAATTTGTAATCAGATTTTTCTTCTAAATATTAAAGAAAAAAAAAATATATATATATATATTTTTTTTTTATATATGTCTCGTCTCTTTAGGATGTGGGTGAATATGACTTTCCTACAACTTATTTTTTGTGGCTCTTAGCAATGTTTATTTTACTATCCCTCTGCTGGTCCTGAGTATGATAATAAACTACATCCAGCAGCAAGGCCTCTGATTAGGAGGTTGTGAGGAGCATGGAACAACCTCTTAATTACTATTGTTCCCAGGTTCACCCTGATCCAGAGTGGTAGCACCTGTTAGTGTCTCAACTATGGGCAATTAGTTTGACCCCAAACTGGAGTCAAAACACTATGAAAGTATAAGAATAGACTTATGTTTTTGAATGAAAATTATTACCATAACACATTTCTGAAGGAAAAAAAAAATCGTCATAATACATTTTTGAATATAAAACTAGAAGACATCTTCAGTTTTCTAAAATTACAAAAAAATTTTTCACCAAAAGCCGACTAAATCAACCTTTTCACTCTAACTGAACATTAAAAAAAAATCTTAAAACCCTACCTTTTTGGCATTAAATAACCCACAGAGGTTGATATGCTGTTAAACAAAACTCAAACAAATATTCCTCTACTTGCCGTTTCTACCATCCATTTCTTTTTCTGTGAGCCATCTGTCTTCATGACGTGGGCGAGCTTTCTTGTCCTTTGTATCTCTTAAATTGTCTTTTTGTTATTTCTCTTAAATATTGTTCTGTATTCCATACGTGCATCATGGTGCAGTGAATATCAGCTTGGTACAAGAAATTGGAAAACCCAGTTCGAATTCCAGTTGAATTCCTTCCATTCACTTACATGCAAATACTCTTGGGAAAGGTATTAATCTGTTACTTCTCTCTCCAGTAATGGATTAAGTGGCAGAACAGATTGGGTTTTATAGCTTTGGTTGCCATCTTTTTTTTTTTTTTTTTTTTTTTTTTTTTAAATCATATCACCCCGAGCAAGGTGGTAATGTCACTGATGTGCAGGGGGCCACGTAATAGTGAAAAGATTGGAAAAGAGAAAGCCGGAAACCACATCCTAAACAGGGAACAAGGGATGAGCCTCTTCACCTGTTCAATAGACGTGGGTGGGGAGTGAACCAGGCGATGGTTACTGTGGGGAAAATCTGCCCAATCAGTCATGTTACTTTTGAGACCTGATCACAGAAGCATGTATCATTTATGGACAAATACCCTTAGGAAAGGTATTGATCAGTCTCTTCCCTCCGGTTATGGGTTAAATAATAGGACAGATTAGGTTCTGTAGCCTTGGATGACAACCAGTCTACTGCAGAAAGCAATGACAATTAACTAACCGACTGAAGTGGGTTATGTATTTAAAATTTATTAGGTAGGCTACTCACTGTTTCCATTTCTTACAGACTAACATCTAGTTTTTAGCTTATATATTCAATTGGGGCAGGTATTTTGCATATTTTTTTTGTTATTAGTCATTTAATACTGTTAGAACTCCTTCATCTATTTAATGAGAACATGGACCATATGGTCAAGCTTTATGTGAGTGTCAGATTTTACAAACCTTTCCTCATTGTGTTAGGATTTTCAACTTTATTTTAAATTAACAGTATAGCCCAGCATTGCTCGGGTGTAATGAAAGCTTTAGAACTAATCCATGGTCCTGGAGTTCAGACTCTTTGGACTTTGGCAAGAAAGACTAAAAAGCAATAGCTGTTTCTAGTTAAAGCGAAACGGTAGACTGAAAGAAAAATGAATGGATGTAAATCAAATTTTGATTTCCTGGTATCGATGTCAAATTTTCTGCAATATTGTAAGAACTGCAACCATGAAACTTCTGAATATCATTTCTTATGTCTTTGTCTGAGTGTATCAAATTTGATTAAAATCGAACCACTCCTTCTATAACCCGATTTTTTTTTTTTTGATTATCGATTTGATATTTATCGGTGGTACCTTGACACAAAACCTAGCTAAAAACACTCGCAGAAATTTAGAGTACAACTGTGTAAATTTTCAAGAAAATTGGTTCAGCCATTTCAGAGTCTATAGGTAACACACACACACACACACACAAAAAGTTCCATTTATAAACAAGTTTAGATATCTTTTATTTCCATTTTCCTTGAAACATCCTTTTTGCTTATATGTGCTTACGGCCTATCACGTTGAATACACCGGTTCTTGCTTGATCACCGAAGTTAAGCAACGTTGAGCCTAGTCAGTACTTAGATGGGTGACCGCTTGGGAATACCAGGTGCTGTAAGCGTATAGTGACGGATGTGCATTGTGGTGCAGTGGATATCGGCTCGGAAAGAGAAATCAGTGAGCCGAGTTCGAATTCCAGTTGAATACCCTGCATTCACTTTAGCACTGGTACCCTTGGGAAAAGTATTAATCCTTCCCTTCCCTCCAGTTATGGGTTAAATAACAAGGGTAGGACTTGGGGACCCTGCTCTTAAAAACAAAATCCCAATGAATCTTGATACTCGAAAAGAAAAATGTTGTAAAATAAAATAACCTTACCCAAAATCATTGGTTATGACCTTAAATGATCCCATAAGGATTGATAGGTCGTAAAACCTCCAAACAAACAAATGCTTATATGCTCTGTCTCTGGTATTATCAGCATCCTTCTGTAGAAAGATAGCTTTGTTTCCTCAAATCTCCTTTTCATCTGTGAGAAAATTGTCTGGCATTCACTACCATACAGGAGGAAAGACATTAAATAATAGTTGAGTAATCTTTTCTAAACAGTTTTATTTTCATGCAATTCAATCAACAATTCCAACAAAATATTTAATAAATACAATACACACTGTGTATTTCAATGTATATGAAGTGTCTTAAAATATGGGTTTACATAAAAGTCAAGAATTTATGAAAATTAGGGAATGTTTTCGCATTAACATCAGTCAGTTAAGTGCCATACGTGAGACATGCTTGGGTGATCATGTCTCAAAAGAGACATGACTGACTGGGCAGAAGATTATCCCGTGGTAGGTTGTCATTACTTTCTGTGGTAGACTGGGTTGTCAGACAAGGCTATAGAACTCAATCTGTCCTATTATTTGACTCATAGCTATAGGGAGAAAAAATGTATTATATTATTAAGTAGTAATTAGTAAGGGATCAGTTTATTACTTCATAGCAATAGAAAACCGATCCCCTACATTATGCCAGCCTTAATCATGTTTCCAACTATTATATTAAGTCAGTCAAGTGTCATACGTGATGTACGCTTGGACCATCATGTTTCAAAACAGACATGACTGACTGGGCAGAAGATTATCCCGCGGTGGGTTGTCATTACTTTCTGCAGGAGACTGGTTGCCAGCCAAAGCTATAGAACCCAATCTGTCATGTTATTCAACTCATAACTGGAGGGAATAGATGGATTAATACCTTTCCCAAGGGTATTTGTGTGTAAGTGAATGCAAGAAATTCAACTGGAATTCAAACACGGCTCCCTGATTTCTTGTTCCAAGTCGATATCCACTGCACCACAACGCACATGCAATTTTACTTTGTAAGTTATTGACTTTGGTAATGAAGAACTTAAAATTGATTTCTTCTGTATAGTAGTCAGCTATATTGACATTTCCATGATTTACCATTCCAAGGTCATAATTCCTTTAGTTACAAGAACACAAAGTTACAAGATCTATAACCTTAGCTTGTTAATCATTACTCACTAGCGTCTTTAGTATTTTCTAAGTTTAGATTTTAATGTGAAAAGAAAATTAGTGCTTGTATGGTGGAATCTTCTAACCATGGACAGAACACGCAAGCAACGGCAGGGTTTTGGATAGGATAGACACAAGAAGGAAACTGTTACTTATCAGGAAAAGACAGCTTTTGGGGCATGTAATGAGGAAAAAAGGCTTGGAAAATCTGATGCTCATGGGACAGAGCGAAAGAGAGACAAGGGGAAGCAATGCATGACATACTTGATGAACTTAAGCAGATGAATGGTGGAGCTGGGATTGAATGGGATTACAGGAGGAGTATTAAGAGCTACAAAAATAGGGAGATGTGGAAAGCCATGATTGCCTACGTCCTGAAAGAACACAGCACATAGAAGAACAGAAATGAACACAAAGCCAGTTGAAAAATTTAATCTGCAACATTATCAACTTGTTAATGTGCTATTTAATAGTACCAAACATAAAGCCTTAACATTCAGTCCTGTGATTCTGTTCAGATTTTTGTTGATAAAGAAAACAAAAAAAAAAAAACACTCAAAGAGGCCTCTAAAAACCCTAAATGCAATAAAGACTTGAAGAAAGGATTTTGGTAAAAATGCAGAATAATTCCTTGTATTTGGTAAACACATAGTGGGGAACAACCAGTAGAATGGATTGACTGAAAAACATTGTGGTAACAAAAATAAGTTCAGTTGTCCAAAAAATTGTTACACTAATTCTGAGATCACCTATCTATATTTCTGAAATGAGGTAACTATTTATACTATTTACATTGTTTGGACTGTTATCCACATCTTTGTTGCCATATTCATAACATTTTGGCTATTGTATACTCCTGCTTTCTCCACTTTATATATGTTGAAATTTTGAACCGAACCCTTTCAGTCCACTGAGGTATATCACCTGTAGAAGGCTGGAGTATACAATGACCAAAATGTCATGAATATGACAAAGATGAGGACAACAGTCCGAACAATTTAAATACATAGTGCAATGGGTAAATTGTCGCTATTTTTTTAAATTTTTAATTTTGTGCATTGTTTGTTTTTGATTTTGTTGATAGCACAGTTTTGTTAGATCAGTTGGACACTGCCGGGGTGGGGGTGGGGGGACAATTCACTCTGTCAGAAATTTGGAAACAGTATGCTGTACTGCTTGGCATTCATGCTGGAAGCTCCAATATAAACATTTCAGAGTGTTTGAGTATCAATCTGAGGAGAGTGCAGAGGATTTGCAAAGAGTTAAAGGAGTCTAAGGGTGATTATGAAGGTGTTTGGAGTAATCACTAGTGATGGTTATGTTATGCTTCTATTTACCACCCTACATGGCCTCAGACTCAACACAGAGAACTATATCAATTGCCCTGATAGGTAATGCTGCCCTGGATCAAGAGGTGGCTGCTGGAAGACCCTGTCTGGCAACAGGACTCTGCACTATGCTGCATAAGTAGAAGAAACTAGTCGTGGCTGTGAGAAAATTTCTGAAACCACATAGCCCCTTAAATCTGGCCACTTAACTGCTCAGATGACAAACCCATTTGATTATTGTGTGGGGTATGGTTGAGTGAGATACCAACAAACTACTTTTAACACCAAAAATGAACTGAAAACAAGGATTAAGGCAACAGTCACCAACTTAAACAAGGAGATCATCCAGAAGAGAAGCATGAGATTCCAAAGTTATCTGGAGGTTGTAGTTTAAGCCAAGGGTGACTTTATTGAATAAATTTACTCTTTTAGATGTTTTTGTTCAATTTTGATAAATATATCTATTAAAATGAGATGCCAGTGTTAATTTCATTTTTGTTCAATTTTGATGAATCCATTGCTAAATCCGCTGCTATGAAAGTCGGTTCTCTGTGTAGGGCCCGGAAGTTTTTTCCGTCTAAATCTATCCTGCACATTTATAAATCTACCATCCGCCCGTGCATTGAATACTGCTGCCATATCTGGTCGGGTGCCCCTGCTGTTCTCCTCGGGCTTCTCGATAAGGTTCAGAGGAGGGTCTGTAATGTGATAGATACCGACTTGGCAGACCGCCTGCAGTCTCTCTCCCACCGGCGAGACGTGGCTTCCCTGTGTCTCTTCTATAAATACTTTCATGGCTTCTGCTCCGATGAACTTAGATCACTGGTGCCCCCTAAATACGAATTTTCACGAGATACTAGATTAGCAACTAGATCCCACCCTTTTACAGTGAAACCGATAAAATGCAGCCGTAACTTCTACTCCAACAGTTTCTTTCCTCACACTTCCCGACTGTGGAATTCTCTTCCAAACAATTGCTTCCCCGATGGCTACAATCTCCAGGAGTTTAAATGTAAGGTCAATAGACACCTCCTAACACACTAACCTGCTCCCATTCTATCAAGCACTCTTCCCATCTGCCCAACCCTCATCCTCGGTATCCTTACTCATCTGTCACTTTCCTCCTGACATTCCCTATGTCTAACCACTCCTTCTCTTTACCTTCCCCTATGTAGCCCCATGCACAATAGTGGCAGTGGAATGCCTTGCTTGGGGTGAGATGATTAAAAAAAAAAAACATGCATTATTTTTTAAGATCCTCTGTATCCTTACTCATCTGTCACCTTCCTCCTGACATTCCCTATGTCTAACCACTCCTTCTCTTTACCTTCCCCTATGTAGCCCCATGCGCAATAGTGGCAGTGGAATGCCTTGCTTGGGGTGAGATGATTCATCTATCGCACCCTCTAGCAGAAATAATTTTGATGAATTTAACTTTTCAACACTTACTTACAGACTAACCTCTAGTTTTTAGCTTATATATTCAATTGGTGCGAGTATTTTTCATACTACGGTTATTAGTCATTTGGTACTTCTCCCATGTTAGAACTTCATTTATTCGATAAGAACATGGAGCGTATAGTCAAACTTTATTTTCTTACCATATTTGGTTTCATAGAGAGTTTTTAATAGTAGGGACCATTTTCTTAAATAACATATCCCTTGAGAACCCAGGCAATCACAGCTCTCTCTCCAGATTGCTTTTGCTATGATTTGCCATGATTTATTGGTTTTGAATTCTATGTAGTTCTAGGCTAACTGTTATTAACTGTTCTATTTTTTTTTTCTTTTTCTTTTAATCATATCACCCTGAGCAAGTCTCTGAATTTTACTGGAACATTCTGGCATCTTCCAAATGTTCTATTTCTAATTTCCTTATTTTAGTAACGCCACTGATGTGCAGGGGTTACGTAAGTGAAAAGAGTGGAAATGAGAAAGCCGAAAACCACATCCTAAACAGGAACAAGGGATGAGCCTCTTCACCTGTTCAATAGACGTGGGTGGAGTGTGAACCGGGCGATAGTTAGATCTATCTATTCCAATTGAAAAAAAAAAAAGAAAAGCATGAAAAGATTGGAAATGAGAAAACCGGAAACCACATCCTAAATAGGGAACAAGGGATGAGCCTCTTCACCTGTTCATTAGATGTGGGTGGAGCGTGAACCGGACGATAGTTTAGTCTATCTACTCCAATTGAAAAATAGAAAAGAGTGAAAAGATCGGAAATGAGAAAGCTGGAAACCACATCTTAAACAGGAACAAGGATCCAGTTTGAGATCCCAATCTACCCTATTACTTTTATAATTTGATTCATGCTTTTTAGCAATGGTATTAGTGCTTCACTGAATAGAACTGACTACACTGGGATTTGAAGTCTGCTTGTTTGTTCTATTTTCAGCATCAATTATCATTAAACTGCATTGCCCAATGACTTACAAATCAAATAGCTAGAGAAAAAAATTGACTTGTTAGCCTAAAAATTGTGATTAAAAGCAAAGAAGAATATGCAACTGAGAAATATCTGACCATTGCAAAAGTGTGCCTGATTTTCATTAATACAGTGCAACCCTGATATAAGAGAGTTGTCGGGAATGGATAAAGGTTATCTTATATCCGGGCTTTGTCTATTTTATATACATTACCACAGGCTCTAATTTTGGGACCAGAGAAAGTCTCTCTTATATCCGGGTTTCTCTTGTATCCAGGTTATACTTTACTTAATCCGTGTCAATTTTGCAACCCTATGAAAATGGAAAATTATAAAGTGGATTTTAAGCATGTGATAAAATCTCTTTTATCCGGGTTTTCTCTTATATCCGGTTTGTACTTTATCCATCCCAATTTTGCATCCCTATGAAAATGGAAGATTATAAAGTGGATTTTAGGCACTTGAGAACATCTTTTATCATCTTTTTATATCACAGTCTCTTATATCCGGGTTATACTGTATAAAATGACTGCAACTTGACACTGATGTTTGTTTTGGTGCTGATTTCTGGTATGTTCAAGATTGAAACATTTCATCATTCAGTTGCAAGTTATGACTTTTTTTTCAGAGTAGTAGCACCTGTTAGGGTCCCATTTATGGGCAAATAGTGAACTCTCAAGCAAAAATGACAACACTAGATATTAAAATATGAAAATACATTTTTATAGCAAATTTACCAGAAATAGATTTTATGATCTACAAATTATATATCTGGAAAATAAATAAAACATACATTTACTCTGAAAATATAAAATTATGTACAAAATATGTTGTTGAAAGCATAAAATTATATACAAGATCTTTAGATTTTGGCAATAAATAACCAGAGTTTGATATGCTGCTAAACAAAATGTTGAGGTTTTCTCCATGAATGAATGCCTTGAAGATGGGGTGGGAGTGAAAAGTTGCACTTTCACCCCATTATGTTCTATGAATTTTGGAAAAGTAGGCATCAGATCAGCAACAAAAAAAAAACTTTCATAAGGTTTATTTGGATCATGCGACAGGTCTTCAGCTGCTCATGAAGTGGTCGGGCAGATTTTGTCAGTGTGGTCTGGACCTAAACGCTCAACTACACTCTCGACGACCTTCTGATGTTGATTAAGAAGCTCTGCTTGCCATTGTCAAGATTAAAACAAATATTTTTGATGTGAGAAATTGCTAAGAGTTTGAAAACTAATGATTTTGGAGAGTAAAAATGTCATTTTTCACCACGATTGTGCGCAATCTCAGGTTGCAAAATAAACTTTGCAGAAGCTTAGTTTTAGATGGGGGGAAACCCTTCAGCATCCAGCATATTGTCCTGACTTGCTTGCTTCAAATTTTTTATTTGTTCCAGTCTCTACAGAACAAATGATGACAAAAAATTAGACTGTCCAGTTAGTCAAAAAATGCCTCACAACAACCTTTCTTCCAAAAGCGCAAAGTTTCTCCAAACAACAAACTAACTTACGGAATTGAGTTTCAAAAAAAAAAAAAAAAATGGAAATTATGACTAAAAGGGAGAGACAAGATGACACTAGGATTTAGTTTTGGCCATGTTTCATCTACTGATGGATTTTTTTCAAGGCAAAAAAAATTATTTGAAATAAAGTTTCTATAAACAAAAATAAAATGTTGGTTACTAGAAAATTATAAAATGCTCATATATATATTCATTAGGTCAACTGAAAAATATTAAATATTTAATTATGCCATTTTGCATATTCAAAGATTTTTTTTTCATGTTAAGTATTTTGTTTGAATTGTTATGGTATGTTGGAACTATATAGTCAACTAATGTTTTTATGTAAAATTTATTAAAATTTTCATTGAGAACAAACTTTGGTATACAGTACTTAAAAAGGAAATGATCTAATATTTAGAAATCCTTATTTGATTTTCAAATTATCGAATTTTAATTTGTTCTGTGGTGAGTGAATTTTCTGCTAAATACATTTGCAGGAAAAAGAAATTGGACACATTTTATAAATAAATTTGTATCGATTCTTGCATGATGAACATTTCAAATAATTTTATATGTACAGAGGTAAAGCTATAAATTCAGCACTGGTTTCATAATAAATGTACATATCCATAACTTTAAGGAAATTATTTTCTCTATAAATATTTTTTTTTCTAATTATTCTGAAGTTGAATTTAAGGGGATGCAGAGTTATGAAACTGTTGCAATCCAATTTGAAATTTATTTATTTTAGGTGCAACCGAAAACTCTCCTAAAGGTGGAATCTGAGAATGTAGCAGCTGCTGAATCTATAAAAAGGACCAAACCAGTCGAAATTAATTCACCTCAAAAGTAAGACCCCTTTTCACTCTCAAATTTCCAGATCTTTATTGACTTATTTGATTCTACTTTACCTTCTATTCTTATGCCAAATCTTTAGACAATTAAAATAGAAAATGGTTAATAGAAAATAGTTTAAAAACATATTTAACAAAAGTGAAAAAGAAGAGGAAAAAATAAACGCTTTTTCTTTTATGAGGAAAATTGTGGAAGACAAAAGAGTATCAGATTACTGTTTTAAATCCTACCACTCTTCCGCAAATATTTGACTCTTAACTCGGTGATTTAATGTGATAAGAGATAAAGTTCAGAAAATAGGTTTTTTTTTTTGTTTGATTTTTTTTTTTTTTTTTTTTTTTTGAATGACCAGGTCAAAGGCTGTCTTTTACTGTATCTTAACCACACATTAAGAATTTTCTGGCAGAAGCTTTATTAAGATAAAAAAAAGATTAAAAAAAAAAAATCCTGGAAGAAAAAATGCTAAGTACAGACTGGATGTCTGTGGGATATTTACACATCAAAAGAAGGAAAATTTAAGTGCCCTGAAATTTCGGACTTGTAGTCGCCAATTGCTTATCAACTGATGGTTTAAAGGATTTCCGGATTCATTTTAAATAAATAAAAGTTAGTGAGTTTTCAAGTTAGTTCTGCCGGGCCGTGTGCTTGAAGTAAGAATCTCCGTTCGTCTTATTTCGGTCAGTTCGGATTTGTTGATCTCATTAATTAAAGTTAGAGCTGTGTGTCACATTCACCTGCCCCAACCGAAAAGGCTAACTCTAAATGAAATAAAGCATCCTTTCAACTCATCCAAGTTGTGGAAGTTCGTTCCTTATAGTTTAATCTTGTACCCCAAGCTTGAGGCTCTGACATTTTCAACAAACTCCTGGCAACCATCACAGCGTGGAGAACGGCCGCCGGAGAAAATTGTTCGGACAATCTGTTGGGGTGTTACACAATTATATACAAACAACTGCCAGACAAACAGCAATTATCTGACTTTATATTCTAACATTTTGCTAAATATAATCAAACCATTAACTGACTTTAATGTGAGATATAAACAACAAAAGATATTGTAATTCAAATTCTGGTTAGTTGTGTTCATTTTTGCACAAATATCTTTGGGAAATGTATGAATCCATTTTTCTGCTACCAGCTATGGGCTAAATAGTTTGTTTGGCAACCAATCTAAGAGAACATCAACCACTCTGTACTCAAAACTGGTTGGGTATGGAGCTTTTAATTCTACCTAATAAAAAGCCTACATACTGAAGCTACTACCCTAGGGATTAAAATCATGTCCCCCAGTAAACAATGGCCTAATGAATATAAGCATTGTATGTATGTATGTATGCCGCATTCACCCTAGTCGGGTTGAGCGGGCTTCCTCCCTGACGGAGCAAGTCTCATTGGGATTTGTTTAAGGGCAGGGTCCCAAGTCCTACCCTGTTATTTAACCCATAACTGGAGGGAACGGACGGATTAATACCTTTCCCAAGGGTACTAGTGCGCAAGTGAGTGCAGTGTGCTCGACTGAAATTGGAACTCGGCTCACCGATTTCCCCCTCCAAGCCGACATCCACCGCACCACAACGCACATCCGTGAACGCTAACAGCACCTGGTATTCCCAAGTGGTCACCCACGTAAGTACTGACCAGGCTCAACGTTGCTTAACTTCGGTGATCGAGTGGGAACCGGTGTATTCAACGTGACATGACCGTTATATAAGCATTAGTTACATGTTGCTAGCTTAATCAACTTCCCATAATTTGACAAATTATTGCATTTATTTTTATTTTTTTAAATAGGGGAACATTCTGCTCCACCAAGCTTACTAAGATCAGTCTATTAATTTCTCTCATTCTGATGGTATGCCAGTAAACTTCATCCGGCAACAAGGCCTCTGATTGGGAGGTTGTGAGGAACATGGAACCACCTCTTAATTGCCGTTGTTCCCAGGTCCACCCTGACCCGGAGTGGTAGCACCTGTTAGGGTCCCAGATATGGGCAAATAGTTAACCCACAAACTGGGGTCAAAACACTATGAAAGACTTCTATAGACATATATATATAAAAATAGACTGTTATAGAAAAATATACATTTTTGAAAAAAAAAATATTAACAATACTTTTCTGAAAGAAAAATAAGTGCCATAACACATTTTTTTGGGGAGAAAAAAAAATTACCAACAATCCATTTTTGAATACAAAACTAAAAGACATCTTCAGTTTTCTAAAGTAAAAAAAAATAAAAAATTTTTTTTATTAAAATCTGACTAAATCATTCTTCTCACTATCAGTCAGTTTAGGTGCCATACGTGATACACGCTTGGGCGATCATGTCTCTAAAGAGACATGACTGACTGGGCAGAAGATTATCCCGCAGTAGTTTGCCATTGCTTTCTGCGGTAGACTGGTTGCCGACCAAGGCTATAGAACCCAATCTGTCCTGCTATTTAACCCATAACTGGAAGGAAGAGACGGATTAATACCTTTCCCAAGGGTATTTGCGCGTAAGTAAATACAATGGATTCAGCTCACTATAATTAAACATTAAAAAAATAACTTAAAACCCCACCTTTGTGGCATTAAATAACCCACAGAGGTTGATATGCCATTAAACAAAACTCAGTCATTCTCCACTTTCTTTTATTCACCATTAATTTCATACTCAGAAAAATTCCTCTTTATAAGACTCCTCTCATTGTATTTAGTTACTGAAGAATAGTGGTTTGTTGTGTTGCCAAGAATGTTTCTCTTATGCAAACATAATTTAAAAAGCTAAGAGATTAACAATTAAATAAATGATTGTTTTTGTATTTTCTTTTCCCAGACTTTTATCAGAGCCTTCTAAAGAAACTCAGGAAGCCCCTTTGAAAAAATCAAATGTTGACGATTCTTCCACTGAAAATGTGGCCCTCCCTGAAAATGCTTTCAATCACCAGCATCTTGAAGACGACCAAAAAAAGCCTCCAAAAATTGACCAGCCTCAGGAGTCCACTCAAACGTAAGATGTTTTATTTTCTGGATACATTCTTATAATTTCTAAATTTAACCTTCAGAAGAAAATGAAAAATTAATCAATTTTATTTCTTAAATGTGTATTTATAACCTGTTATAACTCATCTAAACTTATTTATAAATGGAAATTTGTGTGTGTGTGTGTATCCATTACCTATAGACTCTGAAATAGCTGAACCAATTTTCTTGAAAATTTACACAGTTGTACTATAAGCATCTGCAAGTGTTCTTAGCTAGGTTTTGTGTCGAGGTACCGCCGATAAATATTGATAATCGAAAAAAAATCTGGTTATAGGAGTGGTCTGATTTTAATCAAATTTGATACACTCATAGACAAAGATATAAGAAACGATATTCAGAAGTTTCAAGGTTGCAGTTCTTACAATAGTGCAGAAAATTTGATTTCAATACCAGGAAAACAAAATTTGACTTACATCCATTCGTTTTTCTTTGTCTACAATTTCGCTTTAACTGGAAACAACTATTGCTTTTTAGTCGTTCGTGCCAACGTCCAAAGGGTCTGAGGCTCCAGGACCATGGATTAGTTTTAAAGCTTTCATTACACCCGAGCAACACTGGGCTATACTACGCGCGCGTGTGTGTGTGTGTGTATATATATATATATATATATATATATATATATATATATATATAATTAGGTGCGATTGGTAAATTGTCGCAATTTTATTATTTCAAATACTCTTTAGGCTGAGTCTGAGCTCCAGGACCATGGATTAGTTTTAAAGCTATCACTACAACTGAGCAACGCCGGGCTATACTGCTAGTTTTCTATAGTTATAGTCTTGCTTAGGCACTCACCATGACATCTGTAAGAAATACTCTGAAGACTGACTCCAATGGTTTTTTTTCTAAACTCTGGAGTTCTTTATTTAAGCATCTGGACTAGTTCATTTAGGTGTATTATTTACTCCACAACACCCCCACACTCTTTGAGATTTCTTTTATTAATAAATATTTTAATTTTTATTTATTAGTGTTCATCCCCTCCTCTTTCTAACAAGTTTGCTAACATAACTTTGTATTTTTGATTGGTAGGATCAACTTTTTTTCTCTTCGTTTCTTTTTTCTGAAAATTGTACTTGTATGTTAAACAAATTCTTGGTGATGGTAGCCCAAAGACATCATACAGTACTTGCATAGGTTCTTCCACTATTTTGGGTGTTTTTTGGTAAACGTTTTCTTCAGCTGATTATAATGTCTTTTATGTTCCCATTTTTTCCTTTTAACATGTATATCATCTTTCCAGTATATGATATTGTTACACTGTCTTCCCATATTTCTTTTTCATCTTTATACACCGTAAAAACACTTTTTTGACAATTTTGAAAAATTTAGTATCTTTTTTGTGAAACACCAATTTTAATTTTTCTTGTGAGCATTAATTCTGCCAGCATTATGCCTGATGGTGTATTGAGACTTGGCGTTATATGGTAAACTCTTTAAGTTTTTACTGCTTCTTTATTCCCCCCTCCTTTTTTTTTTTTCTTCAAAGCTCTCTTAAAAGTATCCACAAGCCATTCAGCTTGTCTGTTTGACCTTGGGTGGTATGGCAGAGTAGTAATATGTTACGTTTGAGAAAATTTTACAAAAATTTTTGTGTACTGTTATCTGTATGGTATCTGGAATGCAAACAGTTTGTGTAAAAGAAAAAAAAATTCACTGTAATTGAAGAAGTTGGTTTTTTGCACTGACAAATTTCAAAGCAAAGCTATCCACTACCATAAAATAATGTGATCCATTTATTAGACCTGCAAAATCTACATATGTGCATTTTTTACCACAGTGTATAGCAAGGTTATGTTTTTGTGATAAGTGATTTTACTGTCAGAGCACAACTTCTGCAGGCATTTATTACTTCTCAATATCTTGATCCATTTTGGTCCAGTATACATACAGTGATGTGCGTTGTGGTACAGTGGATATCGGCTTGGAATGAGAAACCGGGGAGCCGAGTTTAAATTCAGTTGAATCCATTGTATTCACTTACTCGCAAATACCCTTGGAAAAGGTATTAATCCGTCTCTTCCTTCCAGTTATGGGTTAAATAGCAGGACAGATTGGGTTCTATAGCCTTGGTCGGCAACCAGTCTACCACAGAAAGCAATGGCAACCTGCTGCGGGATAATCTTCTGCCCAGTCAGTCATGTCTCAAGTAACACAAAAACTTTAAAATTTTAAATTTCTGTTTTAAATTCAGTTTAAAATATCTCTACAACTTTGTGCCTTGAGGAAAACAATTTTATTTCTTCAAAATGTCAAGAAATCAGAGTTAAACTGAAAGGTTTCATGGCATGAAGTTTTTAAGTTCAGAGTTTGTGTTGTTTAAAACTCAAATTTTCAGCCTGAATTGTAATTTCAGCCCAAATTTGTCTTTTGGCCAGAATTAGACTGAGAGCCTGAATCAAAGTGAGGTTTTGAAGTTCGCTAACAGAATTGGGGAATTCTAAGTTATTTCTTCAAAATTATCATTAACTTTTTTCTAAGCTGGACCAGAGATCCATATAGTTTTGAGACAAGCCTAATTAACCCTCTACAAGAGCTGACTTAAAGGTCTGTACAGTATAACAATGTAATTTGCAATTTACTTTCATTTATTATATTTGGTGTTATATATTATTTCTTTTAACTTTTTCCATCGTTACTAGGTTTTCTAGGTATTAGTATTTATTTGTTTTTGCACAACTTAAAGATCATTTCTTATTTTTGCTTTGTTTTTTACTTATCTAACATATTTATCAACTTTGCATTTTTCTACTCTCGTATTTTTTATCAGTAGTTTAGATGTATTTGCAGTAGTTCTTTTACGAAAGGGAATCCTGGACATAAATTTATTATAGAATACTCAGAAATTGGTGCACTTTCTATACATTTTTGCCTTTAATTAGAACTGCATTCTACAAGTTGACTAAACTTATTATAATGAATAACTAATGCATTGAGTGTATTGTTTTGTAAAAGATACCTTTTTGTTTTCACGAACGCTTTTATTTAAATTCTAAGATGTTTCACTTGTTTTTCTTGTGAATAATTTTCTATTCCAACACAATTACCACTTAGGGTAATATGTTCCTACTGAATTTGAAATATTTATCTGCATGTTTATACTACAGCAAAGAAATAATTCTTTCTTGCAGTGCTGATTTACCATCTGAGGATGGTTCTGAAAACCAAATCCTAGATGAAAATGTTGAAGATCTATCTGCCACTTTGGGAAAAAATGTAGACCCTCAGCCGAATGAAGAAGCGGAAAAGTCTGAAGGTGGTGACAAACCGGAGGCAAATGCAGGTGGTGAAAAGTCTGAGGATTTCCCTTCATACACAGAATGGACCAAAAAGGTGTTGGCTGAAGAGAAAAATAAACAAGATGGTAAGCAACTCATAAAATTAAATTGTTTGCTTTTGATCAATTGATAGTCAATTAGTACATTTTTCACGTACCTGTTTTCCGCACTCTTTACAGAAACAGATTTAATAGATTGATTCTGATTGAGAAAAATTACATGGCATATTTTTAATGAAAAGAATTGTTTAGAAATCTTTTAAGAGATTTCAATTGTTAAATTGTTTCTAACTAGTTTTTCTATGTCTACGGCTATATTGTGTTGAATACACCGGTTCCCGTCCGATCACCAAAGTTAAGCAACATTGAGCCTGGTCAGTACTTAAATGGGTGACCATATGGGAATACCAAGAATGGTCCACTGGTCCTCCAGGTTTGGGGGTTAAAACAACCCTACCCAGTAAAAAACAGTTTGTTACAGAAACAGCAGCAAAAAGTTGCTGCCCTATGCATCATTGGGTGTGATGGATAAATGATGACTTTTTCTATCTCTTAAGCATTGCAACTCTGTCCTCTTGACAATTAGGATCATGTTGATATTTCTTATTAATTTATTAGACATGAACCCTTTATTCACAAGACTTGTTTAGGTTACCAGTGTATCGATTGAGATTCATTTTGTAATTTTCTTGGAGTAAAACTTCAAAACTTCTTATTGAAAATGTGTCACTGAGGTTACTTTTAGAATAAAACTCTGAATCAATGATTCTGTGCCATCTGGGAAATACCAGATGAAGCCATAATATTCTCCTTGGTTAACACCTTTCTGTTCATCAGCTATAGCCCACAGGTATCACTTTTTATGGCTGTATAGTTCTAATCACCACAGATATCTCTTTGTGTCTGCTTGTAATAATTGTAAATGTGTCCTCAATGAGTATTACCAGTCTTTGTTCGCTAACAGAATATGGCACAGTATGGCGTCTAACAAGTTTGGTTCTCATGATTACTGACAGCTGTGTAAAAGTGTGTTAAATAAGGGTAAGTTCTCAATCCCTCTGCTCTTTAATTCTTTTGAAGTAGTAGTGTTGATAAAGCAGAATGCTTTGCTTGTAAATTCTCTTCCAACTCCACTCTTGAGTCATCAAGAGTATCTTTGCCTGATTTACTACCTAGAACAGAATCTGTACCTGGTGCTATGCATATGACTTCATCCATGGTTTTTGTTATCTAGACCCCTAAAAAGTATGCAAATTTTATGGGGACCCCTTCAATTGTCCTAAGGAAAAGTGTTCCTGAACAAACTCCTGTTCTCTCCAAACTCTATAATAAATGCCTTGCTGTTTCTTGCTTTCTGGCCTGTTGGAAATTCTCTTCTGTAGTTGCTTACTTAAGGAATTCTGGTGAACCATTATGACCACATTAATCTTTTTGGCTAGAGGTTTTACTCAACTCCAAATTAGTTAAGCATCTCACTTTACACAGCCTTCTGTAACATAAATAATATGGCTTTTGCTTTGCTAGGTCAGCTGCTGATATGCTAACGATTATTGCGGAAAGTTTGCTATGGTTTAAGTAAATCTCTAACTGTTGCTTCAGGTCTTAAAACCATTTGACCAGGTCAACTTCTTTACAAGTTAAAGGATTATAGAATTTCTGAACAAATTCTTGATTTGATTCAATCTATAAAATTACGAAATGAAAGTCGTCTTGGACAATATAGATCTTTTACTCATTAATGTGGGTATATACTAGAATCTACTTTTTTCCTAATTTTTATCAACAACATTCCCCAGTGTCATCAGGTTAACTGGGACAAGAAATGGCTTGTTAATTTTAATGCCTCCAAGACACAACTGCTCTCTTTTAATTGTCTTAAAGAACCTTTTTTTGCCTTACACCAGCATGGCTGATGCTAATTTCCAGGTGAGTGACTCATTGCATCTTCCCAAGCTAACATTTCCATTGATATATGGAATAATTATATTGAATCAATTGCTAAGAAAGTCAGTTTACTGAGGTGTTCTAGGTAAATTTTTCTTGCCAAAATCCCACACCTGTATAAGTTTACCATTCATCTATGTATTGAATATTGCTATCACATCTGGTCTCATACTTCTGCGATGTATCTAGAGATTCTTAACAAAATTCAAAGAGTCTGTGATGTTATTGGTCCTGACCTGGCATCTTGACTTATTTTTTTCACTGCCATAACACATGTTCACTGTGTTTTTACTATAAAATATTCTATAGTAACCATTCTGATTTGTTTTCCTATTTGGTACCTTGTATTTAAGAGCGGTACTAGATTAGCTGTTAGGTCTCACATTGAAAACTGGTAGATATAGCCTTCAGTTCTATGCTAATAGGTTCTTCTCTTGCACTTCTCACTTGTGAAACTCCGTTTAAGTTTCTTGCTTTCTTGTCAACTTTGATCTTCAAGAATTTAAATGTAATGCCATTCATCATCTTGTGTCCTTGTATTCCATATTTTATTACCCTCTCTCCTTAATGATTTTTCTCAGATCCTTTCACTCTTAGTACCATATTGTGTCTTAGTGGCTTTATCACCTTGCTTGGGGGTGAAATGATTAAAACAAAATTCCTGGATTCCTGACTGGATTATTGAAAGATTTTAATGTGATTAAATTGATATCTCAAAAAAACTATCGAAAATAAACTGAAACAAATTGTTATATGAAAGTAAATTGATTTCTCTTTCAAATGATGCCAAATTTAGCCTACTTGAGGATTACTGGTTATGAGAGATAGTTTTGGAAATCTACAACTTTTAGATTTCCGGTGGTTGATCATATGATGGGTGTTAATGCTCTGTATTGAAATACAGTGTTACCTGTTTGCAAGATTATACCGGTGCTCCCAGACTGTCATCATGAGAAACTCTTTATTTTTAATCATGTAACCCCACTGATGTGCAGGGGGTTACATAAGAGTAAAAAGATTAGATAGGAGGAGAGTAAAGAGAAAGACAAACCAGTTAGAAAGGAGCAAGTGAAGGATGGGAATACAGGTATGATGACAGTTGCAAAGGTAGAGAGAAAGGAAAAGATATACAGGGTGATGTAGAAAGAACTGGAGTCAAGTGGTTAAGAGATGAGTATTGACATTGCATTTAAATAATGCCACTGATATGCAGGGGGCTACATAAAAGTAAAAAGATTAGATAGGAGAAGAGTAAAAAGAAAGACGAAGCAGTTACAGGGGATGTCATAGAAAGGAGCAAGAGAAGGATGGGAATACAGGTGTGATAACAGTTGCAAAGGTAGAGCGAAAGGAAAAGATATACAGGGTGGTGTAGAAAGAACTAGTGTCAAGTGGTTAAGAGATGAGTATTGACATTGCATTTAAATTCCTGGAGGTTGTAGCTGTCAGGAAAGCAAGAATATGGAAGCGAGTTCCACAGGTGGGAAGTGCGAGAAAAGAAGCTGGAGGACTAGAATTGTCGGCATTTGGTTAATCTAAATGTGAATGGGTGAGACCCAGTTGCCAGTCTGGTTGCACAAGTAAACACCTGCTGCAGGGGCACCAGTGACTTAAGTTTGTTGGAGCAAAAGCCATGAAAGTATTGATAAAGCAGACAGAAGCCACATTCTGTCGGTGGTGAAGTGGTTGAAGTCGTGCCGCCAAGTTGGAACCTGTCTTGGTGTGCATTTGGGAGTTTGAAAACTTAAATGGTTAATGTGGATTTTTGCAAAGAGCTATAAGTTTTTTTATGGCCTTTTGCTATAATTTGCTAAATGTCTTATTTATATTCAGACTGATATTCTCACATTTATCATAACATTTCGGTCTTGTACCTTCAGCCTTCTTCTTGATTCAGGTAAACTTAAGAGAATTTTGAAACGAACACTTTATTTCATCTATATGGATAGATGAGCCATATAACAAAACTCATCTGAATTCTGATGAATAGAGCATGAAGCAGAATCGGGCCAGAGATAGGACAAGAAGAGTGCAAGTATGCCAAAAAACACTGGAACAAGGAACATATTTGATTAGGATGCTATCAGAAAGGGCAATACAAATTAAAAAAAAGACGTGTATCTATGTTTTATTGATTATGCGAAGACGTTCAACAAAGTACGCCACAAAGTTGGGAAATACATTCAAGAATCTTTACTGGCAACAAACCACCTGTATACAGACAAAAAAATGAATTCAACAGATATACAAAGATAGAAAGGACACAAGAATGAGTCTTTTCGCTGAATCTATTCAAATTGTGAGACGATTCTGAGGACTCCAGAAGTTATGTCAGGATTCGTCATCGGAGACCACAATCTGAACAACATAAGGTATACAGATGATACAGTGCTTATACAAGCAGACACAAAGAGACATCTGTGGTAATTAGAACTATCACATTGGTACAACCATAAAAATAAAAATAATTATTTTATATATATATATATATATATATATATATATATATATATATATATATTAGTCATCTGCAGACAGATCTGTTTCACTGTGTCACAGCTCATCAGTACAGTTAGACAGCCAATTGCTTCTTACCCAGGATTGAAAACCGACCAAATTGGCGTCAGTCAGCGATTCTGCCTCTGAGCTACAGGCGCTTGGTAGAATACAATAGAAGAGCAAACAAACAAGCAAACTTGTTGCCCTGACGATCCGTTAGGTGAAACCTAGGTAGGTCTGTTGGCTCTAGGTTTGATTTATTTATATATATATATATATATATATATATATATACACACACACGCACACACACACATACTCTCTATCTGGTATCATGTAACTCTAACGCAGCAATAGATACCAATATATTTCTGTTGCTAACTGAAACCCTGGAACATGTCCCTGGTATATTTTCTTTTAAATTCTCTGGTTTGAGTTTGGAGTGGGTGAGATGGCTCAGCTTACAATGTAAGGAAACTGAATTATTTGTTTACGAGGTTAATTTAACTTGATATGTGTAAAATCAGCGAAGGAAAATAGACATTCCAATTTGTAATACAAGAACTGACCCCCAATGGGACCATTAATGCTAACGTCTCAATTGTACTTAAATTACAATACAATTTGGTGCTATACCCGTATTTATTTCTGTAATAAGAATCCACTGAAAGATATATTCACAAAGAATGCGGTTATTTTAACTTTTTTAAATTCATCATCTCCTAGATATTTACCTTAAATTTGATCCAATGATGATTTTGGAGTAATCAGTGAAGTCTTACTTCAGATCTGTGATCTGCTGGTAGAACTAAAACCCCATTAAAGCTTACCGCAGATCTTGGCTCTTCACAGCTTCCTGTCTTTTTGGAGGTCTGAATAAAATATATTTTTTTGTTATCTCTCCTGATCCCTTACTCTAAGGTAAGATAAATTACATCCGGCAACAAAGCCTTAGATTGGGAGATTTGAGGTTTGTAAGTATCTCTTAATTACTGTTGTTCCCAGGTTCACACTCACCTGGGGTAGAAGCAACTGTTAGGGTCCCAGCTATGGGCAAATAGTGAACCCCAAACAAAAACAACACAGTATACAAGTAGATTAAAAAAAAAAATGTATAAACATACATTTTTATATCAAAATGGCCAGCCCGTAGGTACTTATGGCAAAAATGGCCAGCCCGTAGGTACTATCTGCAATTGAAGAAATGCAATTGCATTCAAAATATTTAGATTTTTACATTAAAAAGCCCATAGAGGTTAATATATCATGAAAAAACCTATGAGCATGATGTTAATCCATATAACATGATTTCTTAAAGCAATCAAACTGTATTCAAAAATATAACTTCAATAAAACGCACTTATCTCTAGAAATTGTCAACACTAGCATGTGTATGCACAAAAGCTGAGTTTTATCTACCATGTATTCTATTGTGAAAGCAGGATAATATATATAATGTTTCTATTACTCTAAAGCTCTCCAAAAACTTGAATTTCAGCATTAATTGATCCATAAGGAGTTGATATGCTGTTAAATAAATTAATCCATACTAATCCCTGTTCTGCTAGCCATTTGCACAAACTCGTTAGATAAGTTATGCACTACTTTGCTCTGCGTCTCTTACCTTGAATATATCTCATTAGTGTCAAATTCTTCAATTCTTCTTTCCTTATGTGACCTAGAAATTTCAACTCCCTCTTTTTTTATTCTAAGTGCCCCATTTTTTTATTTCCAATTTTCTCTTAGACTTCATTATTGTTCAGTCCATGTTTTTCTCAGCATCTTTCAATAGAATCAGATTTCTGTTGCCTCTTTATCTGAGATTATATTGCATTTACTTCCATATAGAACTGATATTACATAAGTCTAGTATGAATTAATTTTTCCTGTTTCTTAATACTTTGCTTAGCTTTTCTCTCTCTCTCCCTCCCTCTCCCTCTCCCTCCCTCCCTCCCTCTCTCTCTCTCTCTCTCTCTCTCCCTCCCTCCCTCTCTCTCTCTCCCTCCCTCCCTCCCTCCCTCCCTCCCTCCCTCCCTCCCTCCCTCCCTCCCTCCCTCTCTCCCTCCCTCCCTCTCTCTCTCCTCCCTCCCTCTCTCTCTCCCTCCCTCCCTCCCTCTCTCCCTCTTCTCTCTCTCTCTCCTCCCTCTTCTCTCTCTCTCTCCTCCCTCTTCTCTCTCTCTCTCCTCCCTCTTCTCTCTCTCTTTTTCAGAAGACTTTCTGAACACAAATCATTCTTTTTTTCTACCATTTCTACAGAAACCGTGCTGTTCTTGTCCTATTTTACTGTATGCTCTATTCATCAGAATTTAAAGAAGTTTTGTGTGGCTCATTCAGTTGATAGTTTTAACCAGTTTGCATTCATTTGCACCTGACTGCTATAAAAATGATTTACTTAGCTTTTTCGGTATACCACTACTATCATATATTACATTTATTGTATATGTAAGCTTGTCAATGGCGAAATCATCTAAAGCTGCCAGTATCTCTCAAAACAACTAGGCCAAGTGGAATTGTAATACAATCTGGTCTTGTTTTGGGTCTTTTTTTTCTTGTTTAATTTGACCAGTGCTGATTTCACTTTAGACTTGACTATTTCGGTTCCTTCAATATTTCTATGTATTACCAGTTGTCCTCTTTTGTCTTGGAAGAGTTCGCCAATGTATTCATTCCATATCTATACAATGTTTTTCTTTCTCCATCAGTGTTTGGTTCTTGGATATTTATTTTGATTTCTGCACACTTTTTCTTGACCCATGCCTCCTTTTTTTTTTTTTTTTTGTTTGCCTGCCCACATTTGTTCCTAATTTCTTTGTGTGATATCCTATATTTTGTACCATACCTTGCTGTTTCCTTTTCATTGTGCCAAGAATTTAATTTGTCTTTTTCCTTTTTCTTTTTTCTCTTTTTCCTTTTTCTTTTTTTCTCTTTTTCCTTTTTCTTTTTTTCTCTTTTTCCTTTTTCTTTTTTTCTTTTTTCTTTTTCCTTTTTTCTCTTTTTCCTTTTTCTTTTTTTCTCTTTTTCCTTTTTCTTTTTTTCTCTTTTTCCTTTTTCTTTTTCCTTTTTCTCTTTTTCTTCTTTTTTTCTCTTTTTTCTTATTTCTTTTTTTCTTATTTCTTTTTTCTGTCTGTCTGTCTGTCTCTTTTTCTGTCTGTCTGTCTCTTTTTCTGTCTGTCTGTCTGTCTCTTTGTCTGTCTGTCTGTCTCTTTGTCTGTCTGTCTGTCTCTTTGTCTGTCTGTCTGTCTGTCTCTTTGTCTGTCTGTCTGTCTGTCTCTTTGTCTGTCTGTCTGTCTGTCTCTTTGTCTGTCTGTCTGTCTGTCTTTGTCTTTGTCTGTCTGTCTGTCTCTTTGTCTGTCTGTCTGTCTTTGTCTGTCTGTCTGTCTGTCTGTCTTTGTCTGTCTGTCTGTCTCTTTGTCTGTCTGTCTGTCTCTTTGTCTGTCTGTCTGTCTTTGTCTTTGTCTGTCTGTCTCTTTGTCTGTCTGTCTGTCTCTGTCTGTCTGTCTGTCTGTCTGTCTGTCTGTCTGTCTTTGTCTGTTTTTCTGTCTGTCTTTTTCTGTCTGTCTGTCTGTTTTTCTGTCTGTCTCTTTGTCTGTCTGTCTGTCTGTCTGTCTGTTTTTCTGTCTGTCTCTTTTTCTGTCTGTCTGTCTCTTTTTCTGTCTGTCTGTCTCTTTTTCTGTCTGTCTGTCTCTTTTTCTGTCTGTCTGTCTCTTTTTCTGTCTGTCTGTCTCTTTTTCTGTCTGTCTGTCTGTCTCTTTTTCTGTCTGTCTGTCTCTTTGTCTGTCTGTCTCTTTGTCTGTCTGTCTCTTTGTCTGTCTGTCTGTCTCTTTGTCTGTCTGTCTGTCTCTTTGTCTGTCTGTCTCTTTGTCTGTCTGTCTGTCTCTTTGTCTGTCTGTCTGTCTTTGTCTGTCTCTTTGTCTGTCTGTCTGTCTGTCTGTCTTTGTCTTTGTCTGTCTGTCTGTCTGTCTGTCTGTCTGTCTCTTTGTCTGTCTGTCTGTCTGTCTGTCTGTCTGTCTGTCTCTTTGTCTGTCTGTCTCTTTGTCTGTCTGTCTCTTTGTCTGTCTGTCTCTTTTTCTTTTTTAAGGAATGATCTCATTTTCTGGTATTACTGAAGCTTCTCTTAATGTGTCCCACCCTGAATTTCCATTCTCATTTAATTCATTGTATCTACTTTTTAAGGCTGTTAATATACTTTTTCAAATTTAGGTCATATAGTATTGAAATTTGTGTGTATATGCACTATTAGATCTATTTATCTTTGTGTTCATTATAAGTTCAAATTTAACAACTGTTTCATTGCAATTTGCTCTGAGTTTTGGTGTTTAGTGTACAGCAAAAGTTTTCTATTACATCAGTACTTTGTACTGTTGGTGCATATACAGCAATGATGGATATGTTAAAAGGCTTTTCTTTTAGCTTAACTATAAGAATTCTATCAGTTGATTGTATCCTAGAACACATTTCTTCATGTGTTAATCTAAGTCCTAATTTCTCACTCATTTTGCCAGCATGTATAATCCTGATTTTGGCAATGAGTTCACTATTGTTTGCCCACCTAGTTTGACATTTTAAACCTATTCTTTACTGCTTTCTCTAAATGGCCACATTCACTTAGTGTTCTGATATTCCATGTCCCTAAAACTATTTTTGTTTGATGCAAACAGTCTCTCGATAACTACCTAGTGATACATGTTGCTCATGTCTTTCCTTATCAGGCAAGTGATCAGTTTCAAGTAATTCAACCTCCTTCATGCCATTGTTAGTAGTTTTATTCACAGTTGCTGAATAACAATGAGGTGACACCTGTTGCACATGACCATCCTTACCAAGTGAGGTGTAGATGAATTTTCTGTTATATATATATATAAAGGCAATCTGTGAGTCTGTGTGACTGTTCCCTATGCACACCTACATCTTTTAAGCTACGCCATTCAAACTTTCTAGGGACACATATCTACAAGGAAGCCAGGTCGACACCTACTTTTTGAGTTTAAGTTCAGCAATTTTCCCTTTTGCACTTTTTGGCCAGTGGAGCCGATTTGCTAAATTACATCAAAGAAATCAAATCACATGTGTCAAATGTGACTAAAATATTTTTTATTAAAAAAAAAAAAAAAAATGAACCTTTATATTTAATTTGAAAGTGTTTTTTCAAACAAAAACAAAATATGTAATAAAAAAAATGTACTTTTTCCTTTAAAATTAAATATCTACATTTTTAAATATTCTTTGAAAATTTCTGAAATGAGAGTAATAGTTTTTATATTTTTAATATAAACAAAATAAATAATTTTTATTTTTATGTTAAATTCATTTAGTCAACAATGTAAATATTATCCCCCGTAATTCTGAAACAAAAACAAACGCAATGTTGTTGACAATGTCACACAAAACATCAAATCATGTTTATGCAAAACAAAACAAAATAGATTTTTTTAATGGTTACTAACAGCCTCAGCTCTCCTTTCCAACTTTCAATAAATGATTTCCATCTACTCCTACTAGTAAAATGTTCTGAGTTGCACGGGCAACGCCGGGCTATGATGCTAGTATGATAATAATATACTCTTACAGTTTTTTTTTTGTTTTTTTTTTTAATCATATCACCCCGAGCAAGGCGGTAACGCCACTGATGTGCAGGGGGCTACATAGGAGTGAAAAGATTGGAAAAGAGAAAACCGGAAACTGTATCCTAAACAGGAAACAAGGGATGAGCCTCTTCACCTGTTCAATAGACGTGGATGGAGTGTGAACCGGGCAATAGTTTAGTCTATCTACTCCAATTGTATACGATATTTGTTGGTAAAGGTGCTTAATATCAAAACGTATATGCAAATCAGGTCATATTACATAAAAATTCGACACTCTTTCCTGTGTTTATAACAAAGCTTACCTGTTTCTTAATACTTAACTTTTGGAATGCAACTTAGGCTTTTCCATTGCACCTTTGTGTCAATAATTAGCACTGAAGTTAGTGATCTGTTCTAGATATTTACTGACTTTACCTTGTGATGAGACAAGGTTAAATGTAGGTAAAAAAAGATGATGATTCAGTTTTTCTCTAAGTCCCACAAATTTGCCATAGAAATGAGTACTTGAAATTTTCAGTTTTTATCTCGATCACTGACACCTCTCACTCTCTCTCTCTCTTTCACTTTTGTGAGTGCAGATCATGGCAAAGCCAGCAGCAATTTGCCACAGAAACAAAAGATGCGTAACAATTATGCGTCTGCTGAATGTGGGGCCAAAATAGTTCTTGCAAACCCAGAGGCTGAAAATACCAAATTCATCCTGAATGGAAACCCTGATGAATACATGATCAACCCATGCCAGGCAAAAAAATGGTGGGTCATCAAAGTTTTTCTCTTACTTTTCTCTGCTCTTTCACTCTTCTCTTTCTTCTTTCCGTCTGCTCGCTCCCCCATCCCCCACTCCACCGTCCCCTTTCCCTCTCCCCCCACCGTCTGCTCGCTTCCTCGTCCCTTTTTTCCTCCTCCCCACCGTCTGCTCGCTTCCTCGTCCCTTTTTTTCCTCCTCCCCACCGTCTGCTCGCTTCCTCGTCCCTTTTTTCCTCCTCCCCACCGTCTGCTCGCTTCCTCGTCCCTTTTTTTCCTCCTCCCCACCGTCTGCTCGCTTCCTCGTCCCTTTTTTCCTCCTCCCCACCGCCTGCTTGCTTCCTCGTCTCTTTCACCCCCTCTAATGCATTGTAAAAATGTAATGTTTTTTTTTAAAATTCTGACCACTGTTCTCCCTCAAAATTGAATATTTGTCATACAGTCTATTTCGAAATACTTACTGTGACGGTTTTATAAATGTTTTTTTTATATTAATTTTGTTTTTTCAAGGGGTAAGACATTTGTTGCCTCGTGATTGGCAATAATAGCCTGATATCTTCTGTTTTATTTCCAAGTGGCTGAACAAGCAACTGTTAATCAACATTGTCTTGATGAGTAGATTAGTAGAACTAATTTTGACTGAACTGTTTATGTTCTATATAATCAGCTTGCAAATATTCTTTTTGTTGCTTGTTTACCTTGTTTATATTCTGGATGAAGATGTCTTTCTCTTTCTCTTCAGGTTCATTGTGGAACTCTGTGAAACAATCCAAATAAAAAATATTGAGACAGCCAGCCTCGAACTTTTCTCATCCCGTCCCAAGTCTTTCAGATTCTCAGTCAGTGACAGGTAAATCTAATATTTATTTCTTGTCTCCTTCATTTACACACACACACACACACACACACACACACACACACACACAAAGTTCCATTTATAAATAAGTTTAGATTTGTTTGAAAAAACCAAAAAGGTCGAAACCATGGTAGCATTCCCAAAGTGGGCGGCCTGGGAAAGAACCATGAAGCACACCTTGTCTAGCCTATGCTAACTTGGAAATGGACATTAAATGATATTTGATTGTTTTTATATTTACTTATTTTGTTATTATCTTGATATACTGGAACAAATCCATTGGAAGGTTTGTATGTCTTGCCTTGTTACATACACACACACGCACATAAAGGCTACTAAATTTAATGGTACTACAAGATGGTCTTTAAGTGACATATATACTTGACTGACTAGCTATTATTTGTGTGTGTTTTTTTATTTTTGTTATTTTTTTCATGCCAAAGATTTTTTTTTGCTTGCAGATATCCTTCCAAAGAATGGCAAGAACTCGGAACATTTGATTCAACAGAAGAACGGACAGTCCATAAATACCAAATTGCAGAAGACAATTATTCAAAGTTTATTAAAGTGGACATTGTTGACCATTATGGAGAAGAGCATTTTTGTCCTCTTACTCTTTTCAGGTAATATTTCCTTTTCTTTCTACTGACCTATAAAGTAATTGACCATGGTTAAATGGAATTGGCAGAATATCCAATAAAGAGATTTGACAAAGTTTGCAATAAACACTAATGAGATAAAGAAAAGAACAGAAAAAATATTAAGCAAGCAAACAGTACATATGAGGCAAAAGTAATGAGACAAAATATGAATGGTGTTAACATATAAAAGGTATACAGACAAACTTGCATTATTTACATTGTTCGAACTGTTGTCCTCATCTTTATTGCCATCTTCACACTTCAGGTGATTGGAACTTCAAACCAAACTCTTCATTTTGTTCACTGGGGTACATTGGTCTTATTCCATGAGCCATGCCACTTTCAGATGTTTTAGTTATCTCCCTTTCACTCGACTATATAAATTATTTGTTTGCCACTGCTGTAGCCAGGTATTGAACTCAGAACTATCTTATTGGCTAGGAAGAAATACTATCCTGCATCTGTATATTTTGTCTATAAATTGAAGAAGGCGGATGTATTTTGCAGTCATAACTACTTGATCCTGAAACAAGATTTCTTTTAAAAAGTCTTTGTTTGGAATGAAGAATTGGTAGATATAATCTTCAGCTTCAACAACTCGCTCCATTTTGTCAATTTTTGATTTGTGAGTTTTTGTAATGAATGGTTAAGGGCTTTGAGAATGGAATGTATAAGCTGTAGAAATCAAGGTAACTCACCGGGAACATAATGGCTGCCTTGTAAACTATCATAGCCTCCTTGCAATGGTGGGTGTCATGGCCTCCTCATGTTGGTAAAAGTTAAACCTGGATAACCTCTTTTATCAAACATTTAGCCAATGGCAGGCCAGCAAATGGATTGCCCCGCTCTGGGTAATGGTCTGACTTATTCTGCAATAAATAGTTAAGTCTCTTTCTGGGGGTTTTTGGACATTTGTCGCTGAACACTGTCGAACCACTTATCTAAACTTATTTATAAATGGAACTTTGTGTGTCTCCGTTAACTCTAGACCCTGAAACGGCTGAACCGATTTTCTTGAAAATTTACACAGTTGTACTATAAGCGCCTGTGAGTGTTCTTAACTAGGTTTCATGTTTAGGTACCCCTGATAAATATTGATAATCGAAAAAATATCATTTCTTATGTCTTTGTCTATGAGTGTATCAAATTTGATTAAAATTGGAGCACTCCTTCTATAACCTGATTTTTTGATTATCAATTTTCGATATTTATCGGGGGTACCTCAACACAAAACCTAGCAAAGAACACTCGCAGACGCTTATAGTACAACTGTGTAAATTTTCAAGAAAATCGGTTTGGCCATTTCGGAGTCTATAGGTAATGGGCACACACACACACACACACACACACACACACACACACACACACAAAGTTCCATTTATAAATAAGTTTAGATACGTGTGTGTGTATACACTTGTTGAATTGATATACTCCTTAAGTTAATATTTTTTATTTTTTTATGTCTTATTAATTTTTTAATTTAAATCTAATTTTGAGATTTATATTTAAATTTAGATTTGTATGTCAAATTTTTTCCTAAAAAAATTTTTCTATAAAATTTGTCCCATTTATTTTAACTAAAAACTGCTGATTTATTTCTCAACAGGAATGATAACAATTTCCCTTGATATCAGCCCTTTCACAAAGGAAGAAGGGCTAAACCCCATAGTTAGTTGGAAATTGATAGGCTCAGCTCGTACCCCTAGGAATTTTCACGATAGATGCAATCTATGTTTACAGGAAAAAATACAAATATTAAAATACCCTAACCAGCACCTATTCTTGAATTTAAAAAAAGAATTCATTAGCAAATGCTGCCATAAGGCGAAATTTGTGAATTTTTATACTTAGGATTTAAATTTAAATTTAGTCTAGGAAAATAAATTTTTAATTAATTTAATTTTTAACTAGTAAATTTGAACCCCACTATCAATGACTGATCCCAGCCTTATAGATTCCTTCTTCTTCCTTTTAACAAGTAAGAATCCTTAGACAAATTTTTAGCCTCCATTTTGTTCTGCACCTTTTTATATATATATATATATATATATATATATATATATATATATATATTTATTTTTTTTTTTTTTTTTGTGAAGATTCTATTTTGTTGGTCATAATAATTTTACTTTCCAGGGCTTTGTTATAAATGTAGCCTTTATTTTTGTTTTGTTTTTTATATATATATATATATATATATATATATCTTTTTAATATTTTTTTTTATACTAAATCCAATTTATCTTTACACATTGATTAGTTTTGATTAACTTTTGCCAGAGCCCTCACAATAAATATAACAAAATATAATAAATTTTCATTCCTTTCGTACTAAACCACCTTTTAATTAGTTTCTTAAAGTCTTCAAATATAATTAAAACCAAATTTAACTTGTAAATTGCGAATATCCTTTAGCTTTTTAAGTAAATTATTTTTCAGGAATGTGTTGCGTGTTATATATATATATATATATATATATATATAATGTGTGTGTGTACACTTGTTGAATTGATATACTCTTTAAGTTAATATTTTTTGTTTTAATTTTTTTTATGTTTTATTAATTTTTTTAACTTTAATCTAATTTTGAGATTTATATTTAAATTTAGATTTGTATGTAAAATTTTTTCCTAAAAAGTTTCTTTCTCTAAAATTTGTCCCATTTATTTAAACTAAAAACTGCTATGATTTATTTTTCAACATGAATGATATCTATTTCCCTTGTTTCTATGGAAATAGATTTTTTTTCTTTCCTTGGGTTACTTCCCTGTCAAACACCCCCCCCCCCCCGTTTTACTTTTTTCCTTTTTCTTTTTTCCTTTTTCTTTTTTCTTTCTTTTCATTTTCTTCTTCCCCCACCATTTCTTTCACCCAGACAAGGCTAAATTTCAACTTTTAACTCTCAACTCAGTTAATAATAATAAAAATAAACATAGATATCGGTCTGCTTTCTTATTAATCCCACCCCTTTAATTTTCTGTGATAAATTTTTTTTGGACTTATGCCGGTAAAATATCTTTGTTCAATTTGTCATTTGTTTTTTTGTTTTTTTTAAATAAATTTCGTTGCTGAGGATGCGAGAATTTTCTCATAGAAATGGCCATTCAGTAAATTTGAACATCGGAATTTTGTTTTATTTTGTAATTGGTTCTGTAATTTGAATATAAATTGCATTGAGCTCTCCACCTTGATCAGTTTTAATATTAATTAGGATTGGGTTTTTTTGAATTTGCCTACCTGCTTTTCCTTTTGGATTAAAGTTATATAAAAATTATATATATATATATATATATATATATATATATATATATATATTTTACATTATTACTTTGGGGGGGGGGGGGGGTCCAAACCCCCTGAGTATGACAGGAGGAAAACAAATGAATATATATATATATATACACACACACCAAAGTAAATACACAATGGTCTTTATTATAAGTGCGTGTGTGTGTGTGTGTATGTGTATATATATATATATATATATAATTTTTTTTTTTTCACTATTTGATGACATAGTTATTGCACAAAATAAAATAAGGTACTCTTAAAGAGTGAACATGTGGCAAGAGCTTTCATAACTGGTAGTAAGGAGAATGAACTGAGCCAACACTGTCTCACTCTGACAGGAGGAATATATATATATATATATATATATATATATTCCTCCTGTCAGAGTGAGACAGTGTTGGCTCAGTTCCCTTTAAAAATGAGAAGTATAAACACAGTACGACTTTATCTAATTACGTATGGGACATAAAAACTAAAACTAAAAGAGACCCCATATTGAAATGGGAAATAATAAAAAAGTGTCCCGATTACAACAAGGGCAGTAAATTCTGTAATTTATGTGGTGAGGAGAAATTAGCGATAGCTAGGTTCGAACCTGCCCATAACCTAATTAATGCTAAAACAGAAATACTGAACAGATGTAAATTCCATAAAATTAAATTTCTTGCTTAGTGTGTTAGCGTAGATCGTTTTTTTTCTCTTCTTTCCTTAAGAATGATACTTGACACAGGAATATGATATAACGGATTTATTGTACTACTGTACAATTAACAATAAGATATAGATAAGCAATGAACGAGTAGGAGCAGAATAAACTATCAAATAGAGAATGCCTTCACCTAAGATGTTTGATCCCTCTGCTTGTCACCGTCCTTTAAAGTCTAGAGCATTCCATTCTCGGGGATGGCAGGATGTTCCACTATAACACCATGTTTATCATTTTTTAAATTCTTTATCTAGTATTATAAAAGAATATTTATACATTTTTTTTCTATTGTAATACAATTGTCTTTGATGCGATTACCTTCGTTTCTAATACCTAACAATTAACAAAAGGTTGGTTGTTAGAAATTAATTGCTGGTTTTCTTTTTAGGGTTTTTGGTTTTACAATTGAAGATATTGATGGGGAGCCAACAAGCAGTCCTTCAGCCGACGATGAAGGTAAATACATAACCAGTTTGTTACTTTTGTTCACATGCCTGAATTTTGCTCTTCAAACTTTAAAAATTTCAAGGCTTGTGCTTAAAAATTCATGTTTTTAGGTCATCCTAAAGCTAGACACAATCTCTTTGTTATGAAAAAGGTACGCAAGAAAATAAAATTGAAAGGTGGGGCACTTGAGAAATATGATTGTATTAATTGATGTGCCCAAACAAGTCTTTTATTTGTATTGTTTCTTTAGTTTTTTTTCTGTTTATCTACAGGCTCTTTGTTGAAATTCTTGTGCATTACGGTCTTTAGATCATAATTTTGGTTCCTTTCTTGATATAAAATTTCTCCTGACAAATATTTTCACTTGTCTTTCATTACAAAGCTTTGTTAGTCCTGGGTATGATAATAAACTACATCTGGTAGCAAGGCTTCTGATTAGGAGATTGAGGTTTTTGAGGAGCATGGAACCACTTCTTAATTGCTAGTCCTGGATATGACTATAAACTACATCTGGTACCAAGGCCTCTGATTGGGAGATTAGAGGTTTTAAGGATCATGGAACCACCTCTCAATCACTGTTGTGTCCAGGTTCATCTGACTCCAGTTGGTAGCATTTGTTAGGTTCCCAGCAAATAGTCAACCCTGCCAAACAAAAGCATTATGAAATTATAATTGTTGATTTTTATAGTAAAAATACAATTTATAAAAATTACCAAACAATGCCTATTTATAGTAAAATGACCAACAATACATTTTATCCATAATTGAATACATAAAATTGCATTCAAAATATTTAATTAAAGCAATAAACTGTATTTGTTTTGAAGTTAGATTTTACTAATTTCAACTTGGCTTTTATTCATTTAAACTTGTCTTCTAAATTTCTTTTTCTACATAGACTTGTCATCTCCTGATCCTTGTTTCCTTTCATCTTTTCTTTTAGATGATGATGTAGAAAATGAAAGTCCACCAAATTTATTTAATAGTGCAAAAGGTAAGTATTTTATATATATATATATATATATATATATATAATGAATTATTTTGAACATTATTTTTACCGATACTCGTATTTAAGTAGATATTCTGTTTTTAATTAAACAGTATTATATATTTATATCTACCGGTAGATATAAATATATAATACTGTTTAATTAAACAGTATTATATATGCAGGGAACAAGGGATGAGCCTCTTCACCTGTTCAATAGATGTGGGTGGAATGTGAACCGGGCGCTAGTTTAGTCTATCTACTCAGTTGAAAAAAAAGGAAAAGGAGTGAAAAGATTGGAGAAGAGAAAACTGGAAACCACATCCTATGCAGGGAACAAGGGATGAGCCTCTTCACCTGTTCAATAGATGTGGGTGGAATGTGAACCGGGCGCTAGTTTAGTCTATCTACTCAGTTGAAAAAAAAAAAAAAAAAAAAAAAAGGAAAAGGAGTGAAAAGATTGGAGAAGAGAAAACTGGAAACCACATCCTAAGCAGGGAACAAGGGATGAGCCTCTTCACCTGTTCAATAGACGTGGGTGGAATGTGAACCGGGCGCTAGTTTAGTCTATCTACTCAGTTGAAAAAAAAAAAAAAAAAAAAAAAAAAAGGAAAAGGAGTGAAAAGATTGGAGAAGAGAAAACTGGAAAGCACATCCTAAGCAGGGAACAAGGGATGAGCCTCTTCACTTGTTCAATAGACGTGGGTGGAGTGTGAACCAGGCGATAGTTTAGTCTATCTACTCCAATTAAGTGGTGCAAGTTTGTGTAAGACCAGTCACACTTTTCAAAAGAACTGAATACAGAGAATTGGTGTGCATTGTGTGCCACAAGGTTCCCAAACAACTCTTTTGTTTCGAATTCAGAGCTGTCTTTCTAGACTAGTTGCTAACCAAGGATATAATCTGTCCATAACTGGTAGAAGAAGAGATGGATTCATACCTTTCCTGAGGGTATTTCCATGTAAGTGAACATAACGAACTCTATTGGAATTTGAACTTGGCTCTCTGATTTCTCAATCCTAGCCTCTATCCATTACACCACCATGTATCCTTTTTAAATGAAACTGAATACATGGTCATCAGCAAAAAAAAAGCCAACTACACGTTGGGGACACTAAAATCAAACAGGTACAGAAATATAAATACCTGGGAAGCATTTTGACAGGATGGAAAAAAATCTGACACTGAGATCTGAAGGCAGATTGACATGGCCAAGGACGGATTTCAAAGGCTAAGCAGAGTGTTGAGAGACATAGAAAAGAGTACTGGACTGTTTTGTGATATGTCCTATATGGCAGTGAATGCTGGACCTTCTTCTCAAAGATGAAGGATAGACTTGAGTAACAACTCTTTTTCAATTTTTTGTTGAATTTTTAACATTTGTGTAAAAGTATGTATAAAACAAAACATGTTGTCCCTATGAAGTGTTTACACATTAATAGCAGTTGTCATTACTCTCCACCTCCATCAAAAAGTTTTAGAAAGAAAAAAAATTTACTTATATTGAATGGTTTTAAATAAATACATCTGTTTGCATAAAAAGGCAAATCTTGCACTATTGGGGAAAACGGTTACAAACCTCAACTAATTCCTCTTTTTCAGTTGTGTAATAATTCTCTTTTGTTTCAGCGTGTAGCTGTACAAGTTTGTCTGGCATATAAACTTTATAAATTATTCTCTTCCCATTAGTTTCAAAGCTGATTAATGCTGGGTTTATTCTTGCTTAATCCATCCGCTTGGACATGTTTCAGTAATAAAACATGAAATCACAATGTGAATGAAAAGGGGCTCCAAATTGTTGGACATAACTAATCTCCATTAAAAAGCTGAGAGATCAATATTACAAAAGAAAAACTGATCCTCTGTCAATCACACACTGTTTGTGTATCCTTGCATGTGTGTATATGATATATATGCATATACCTGTGTTGTGCAAAAGTGACTTACATATTGATGCCATTTAATATACAGACAGCCACACATATATAGCATGGCAGCTCAGACCAGATCAGTCAGTTGAGTGCCGTACGTGATACACGCTTGGGCGATCATGTCTCAAAAGAGACATGACTGATTGGGCAGATTATCCCGCAGTACTGGTTGCCAGCCAAGGCTATAGAACCCAATCTGTCCTGTTATTTAACTGATGACTGGAGGGAAGAGATGGATTAATACTTTTCCCAAGGGTATTTGTGTGTAAGTGAATGCAAGGAATTCAACTGGAATTTGAACTTGGCTCCCCAATTTCTCGTTCTGAGCCAATATCCACTGCACCACAATGCACATCATTTACAGGGTGCACCTGCTTCTAGTCAAGTGCAAGGCAAAGCAACAGTAATAAAGCAAAGTTTACAAACTAAGAATTTTCAACACACAAAAGGGATAGACAAGTGATCAGTGTTCTGACTTCAGGAAAGAACAGAACTAAGTCAGACAGAACCTAGAAATGGCTTGGCTTATTGGCCAAAAAAAAAAAATCCTGGCATACATCTGTATGTTTGTCTTTAAATTTTGGGAGGCGGGTGTTTTTACAATCATTCCTACTATAGAAAATAATTTTTTGACCAGACTATTATCAAAGAAAAAAAAAAAAAAAAATGACCATGAGATGAACTTGTAGTTGGTAAACTTTATTCAGTTGCAACTTTCTTGTAAGGGTTAGCTGTAAGACAAGCAAGGAAAATTGAGGTAAGGTGGTGGTGGGAGGGAGCAAACAGTTTTCACAATGTGGACCTTCCTTTTGCATGGTGGGCAAATGGTCCTCTTTTTTTAAGCTGATAGGGATTATTTAAAACCATTCTTATAGAGTCAAGCCTTTGTCCTGTCTGGTGTCATCTAAAAAAAAGGTGGGGGCACTTATTAAGAACCTGTTGACCTTGTTCTTGAGAGATGGCTTCACTCAACTGACCTTTTGTCATTACAATAATTGTCAAAATAATTTCTGTAACATCCTGCAGATATTTCCTTAACAAGATATCAGCTGACAACTGATATTGCTTCACATACAATTTCAAAGAGTTTGAAATAAGATACTGGAATAAAACATTCCCTTCTCACTCAGCTTGGACAACCCCTACTCTAGGCTAAGCAATAAAATCTTAAAACTTAAAATAAGATTAGGAAAGTGTTGTAATTTACTTGAAGCATTGTGCATATTAGGAATATGGTTAGGTTTTGAAGGCTGTTACAGTCCGTTTAGTAAAATAAAGGAAGGTAAATAATATGTTGGATATCACCTATTTATTATACATTAATATTTTGAGATTAAAATCTCATCTTCAGAATGTTAGGATGATTGTTTGAATCTGAAATTTTCAACAAATGGTCCTTCCTGGCTGCTGTGGCTGTTGGTGTGTGTAAGTGTGCTAGAGCATGTGTGTGTGTTTATGATGTGTATATATGTGGTAGATAGTTTGGATTTTTATGGTCTGATGGTATCAGTCTGCTTTGATATGTTCTTTATCTAAGTGTGTGTTGGCCTGACTGTTGGTTTGACCCCTGCCAAAGTGGAAGAGGGCCTTGGTGACTATTGTGTATGTGTGTGTATACTACTAGTGTTACATTATACTTCATTTTGTGTTTGTGATCTCCAAAGTGTTTCTGTAATTAATTTTAATTTTTTTAAACACAAACACAATTGCCCTAACATTCTGAAGATGAGATTTTAATCTCGAAATATTAAAGTATAATAAATAGGTGATATCCAACAAATTATTTACCTTCCTTTTGTTTTACTAAACGTATTGTGATAGCCCTAAAATAAGATGATTATAAAAATTTTTTTTGTTGGTGAAATGAAATTGAAATATATATCTGTGTCACAAGGACTAATTTCATTTTGTGTCTGGTAATAATGGCTAAATGGACTCAATGTGCACACTTTGAAGTTATTTTGATAAATAGATTTTCTAATAAATGTAGTAATTTAAATAATTTAGATTTTAAATGGGATTTCTCTTTTCCACTCTTCTCACTTTTTTTTTTCTTTTTTTTTTCAATTGGAGTAGATAGATCTATCGCCTGGTTCACACTCCACTCACGTCCATTGAACAGGTTAAGAGGCTCATTCCTTGTTCCCTGATTAGGATGTGGTTTCCGGCTTTCTCTTTTCCAATCTTCTCACTTTGTTTTTTTTTTCTCAGTTGGAGTAGATAGATCTATCGCCTGGTTCACACTCCACTCACGTCCATTGAACAGGTTAAGAGGCTCATTCCTTGTTCCCTGATTAGGATGTGGTTTCCGGCTTTCTCTTTTCCAATCTTCTCACTTTGTTTTTTTTTTTCTCAGTTGAAGTAGATAGATCTATCTATCGCCTGGTTCACACTCCACTCACGTCCATTGAACAGGTTAAGAGGCTCATTCCTTGTTCCCTGATTAGGATGTGGTTTCCGGCTTTCTCTTTTCCAATCTTCTCACTTTGTTTTTTTTTTCTCAGTTGGAGTAGATAGATCTATCTATCGCCTGGTTCACACTCCACTCACGTCCATTGAACAGGTTAAGAGGCTCATTCCTTGTTCCCTGATTAGGATGTGGTTTCCAGCTTTCTCTTTTCCAATCTTCTCACTTTGTTTTTTTTTCTCAGTTGGAGTAGATAGATCTATCTATCGCCTGGTTCACACTCCACTCACGTCCATTGAACAGGTTAAGAGGCTCATTCCTTGTTCCCTGATTAGGATGTGGTTTCCGGCTTTCTCTTTTCCAATCTTTTCACTATTACGTAGCCCCCTGCACATCCAGTGGCAATACCGCCTTGCTCGGGGTGATACGATTAAAAAAAAATATATCTTGCAAGAGAAGAGCTGGTTTTTATCTCAATCTCAAATATTTGTTCGATTAACTGATGGCACCTTCTGTCTTCTGAAGTTTAGTTTAAGTGCTATCCTCTTTAACTGAAAGGGAATGGGAAGTAAAGAGGTGGCTGAGGGATATTTGGAGACAAGTGTCAGCAAAGCCAGAAATAGGATATACAAGTGCTGATCTATATTAAGTTATACTTGGGATCAGACTGACATGTTCATTGTACAGTTCCTGTGCTGATTTTGAAGCTGCCATTCATATAGCATAATAAGTGCTAAGTTTTCATGTATACCGCAGCTACCCACCTGGACAAGCAGACAAAGTTCTGAATAAAATATTTATATATAATATGGGAAATAGGGTTCATGTTATTTCTTGATGTGGCATTTCTTTCATTGTGTTACTTTGTGAGCATGCATCATGCTCTCCTTCAGCTTTCAATGAACATATATTTCTATTATAATGATATATTTCTATTATAATGATATATTTCTATTATAATGATATATATATATATATATATATATATATATATATAAATAAATAATGATATATGTCTATTTTCATACTGAACCTTTCCAGTTTTCTAATCAGTTTCTTGGTGTTAATGAAATTCATCAAGAAAGGTGCCATAGTTATTTTTCAAACTTATTCTAACTAAATTTGTATTGCTGTGGTGGGTACGATACACAGATAGTGTGCTGTGTTATTATTCAGCACAATATCTGGTGCTAAATAGATGTACCCAGAACAGTACAATAGTTACAATAACAAACAAGACAGAACTTAGAACACATTGAGAGGAGATTGCAATAATCGTTGAAGTAATCAGTCCAAATATTACTTGAATGACACTCAAATATTATGCCTTGAATGCTACTATTCTTTACTTGAGCAAACTATTTCAGGCCATGGACCATCATTTAGAGTGCTGCAGGGGTGTCAGCCACTCTACAACACTTTTTAATTACCCCTGAGGATTAATAAATTTAATAGAATTATTGGCAATAAGAGTAATGATATTTACTCCACCCACGTCTATTGTACAGGTGTAGAGGCTCATCCCTTGTTCCCTGTTCAGGATGTGGTTTCCGGCTTTCTCTTTTCCAATCTTTTCACTTTTCTTCTTTTTCTTTTTAATTATTTTAATTTTTTTTTTTTTCCTCAATTGGAATAGATACACTAAACTATTGCCCGGTTCACACTCCACCCACGTCTATTGTACAGGTGTAGAGGCTCATCCCTTGTTCCCTGTTTAGGATGTGGTTTCCGGCTTTCTCTTTTCCAATCTTTTCACTGTTATGCAGCCCCGTGCACATCAGTGGCGTTACCGCCTTGCTTGAGGTGATATGATTAAAAAAAAAAAAAAAATTAGTGTTTTGACTAAATTGAAACACAGAGAAAGATTTTAACGAATATGATTTCCACAGAGAACCCTTTAACCAACAACATCATTTCACAGAAGTGCAAGTTCAATTCTTTGTTTATTCCTCATCTTGTTCTAAAAGTACGCACATGTTCGAAAATTTTGACTTTAAAAAAAATCTTTCCCTTTGTTGTTCAGTTTCATCAAAAGTGTAATATCAATCTTATTGCCAATATTATTTTGTTGGCTTTTTGTTCCTTCAATTTTATTAACTGACGTATCTATTAAAAAAAGAGAAAAAATGATGGCAGAAATGGTCAAGTCAGTAAAACCAAAAATTCTCATCCAGATAATGTCTCCACCAAGAACAACAATATTGAAAAGAGGCCAAAAGGTAAACCCATCTACTCAGTAAAGTGCCAAGCTTGCCTAGACCAAGCAAAATACACTTAACCTTAAATATTATAAAGGAGATTTCAAACTGACACTTTAATAGATTTGAATTTAAGTTCACTCGATATTCATGGGAGTTAAATCTTATAAAGTTAGATTACTGCTTTTTTTTTTTTTATATATATATACAAGAAGAGTAAAAATTTAAATATTCTAAGATTTTATGGAGATAAAAACTACATTGAGCACTGTTTTATTAACACCTGAATTATAATTATACATGTGTGTACTCTCATATTCTTATACATGTGTGTACTCTCATATTCTTATACATGTGTGTACTCTCATATTCTTATACATGTGTGTACTCTCATATTCTTATACATGTGTGTACTCTCATATTCTTATACATGTGTGTACTCTCATATTCTTATACATGTGTGTACTCTCATATTCTTATACATGTGTGTACTCTCATATTCTTATACATGTGTGTACTCTCATATTCTTATACATGTGTGTACTCTCATATTCTTATACATGTGTGTACTCTCATATTCTTATACATGTGTGTACTCTCATATTCTTATACATGTGTGTACTCTCATATTCTTATACATGTGTGTACTCTCATATTCTTATACATGTGTGTACTCTCATATTCTTATACATGTGTGTACTCTCATATTCTTATACATGTGTGTACTCTCATATTCTTATACATGTGTGTACTCTCATATTCTTATACATGTGTGTACTCTCATATTCTTATACATGTGTGTACTCTCATATTCTTATACATGTGTGTACTCTCATATTCTTATACATGTGTGTACTCTCATATTCTTATACATGTGTGTACTCTCATATTCTTATACATGTGTGTACTCTCATATTCTTATACATGTGTGTACTCTCATATTCTTATACATGTGTGTACTCTCATATTCTTATACATGTGTGTACTCTCATATTCTTATACATGTGTGTACTCTCATATTCTTATACATGTGTGTACTCTCATATTCTTATACATGTGTGCTACTCATATTCTTATACATGTGTGTACTCTCATATTCTTATACATGTGTGTACTCTCATATTCTTATACATGTGTGTACTCTCATATTCTTATACATGTGTGTACTCTCATATTCTTATACATGTGTGTACTCTCATATTCTTATACATGTGTGTACTCTCATATTCTTATACATGTGTGTACTCTCATATTCATAAATATTAATTCATATAACTATATATATATATATAGTAATTTTATTATTACAATGGTTTATAAAAGCATTATATCACTACACAAGGATTTTCATGTTTCTAAACAAGTGTTCTTAAGTGATTTAAAAATAGTGAAAATGATTGATTTTAGAAAGTATAAGATGAATTCTCTGTATTGGGCACACTTTATAAAAGTAAATACATGAACATTAGGTTTTTAATCTATCTGTTCTTGTGTGTGTGTGTGTGTGTGTATATATATATATATATATATACACACACACACAAAGAATCTCAAGATAGCCAAAACCTACCGCGGTTTCACACTACGGCTCGTCAGGGCAAAGGCAAAACCAAAGATTAACCAAATAAATAGACAACCACCAAGACAAAATATATATATATATATATATTTTCTAAACATATATATATATATATATATATATATATATATATAAAAGAGTTGTACCCACAGAACTAATTGCTTTGAACAAAATGTACATCATTGTAAAAAACCTAACCTGAGGAACCTTTTGGCTAACACTTTTCAAAGGCTTACGTTGGCATTATTATGAATTGTAAATGAAGGACACTGGAAAACAACAAAAGCTTATTTTGTAAGTTAAGCTTTTGTTCTCCTGTGTCCTTCATTTACAATTCATAATAATGCCAACGTAAGCCTTTGAAAAGTGTTGGCCGAAAGGTTCCTCAGGTTAGGTTATGACATCCATTTTGTTCAAAGCTATATATATATATATATATATATATTTTAAATGGACTTTATTCACTTGTTTATATTTTTGCTAAAGTATGTCCTGTCATTGTTCTTTGTGAACTTTGGTGTTGTTTTTTTTTTTTTGTTTTTTTTTTTAATCCTCTGATTGTTCATCTTTTACAGATACAGTGTTAAGGTTGGTGAAACACGTGCTGACCACAACCAATGAACAGGTAGGGAAGGACGGGACAAAAGCAGCTGTAGCAGCACCAAAAGAACAGCATGAAAATGCCACGACCAAAGAGACAGACACGGCAATCAGTCCTCCAAATGTTACCATTCCTTGCAAAGGTAAGTTTGTAGAGTGGTGGAAATATCCAACAAACAGAATTGACAAGATTTGAAATAAGATGTAATAAGAGAAAGAAATAACAGTGCAAAAATAATATTAAGCAATTAAACAATATATGCAATGCAAAGCAACAGTAATAATATATGATAAAAATATAGTTTTAAGGTATGCTGTATTTACGGGTTAAAATGCTCAATGCAAGGGTTGGAGCATATATAAATATAAAAGTAGGCATTGGCATCAACACTATTTTTGGTACTAAACATCATTTTGAGATATATATATATATATATATATATATATAATCTAGACATATGCTATTAAATATAAGAGACAATGAATGTCTATTATGTTTAATCATGAGCCGTTCTAAACGTCGTATTTTTGCTTTAATTTCAGTTGAAAATAAAGACAAAAATTCTCCAACATTTGGATAATTATTTATTGGTTTTCTTCTAAGCTTTCGGCTCACATGAGCCATCTTCAGAGAGGTAGTTTAAACTGAAATATTATAAAATCCACCATCACCGACGATTTTATTTTGTGTTGACATAAAACTCCGCTTGGCAACGGCAATAGTTACCAAAAATAATAAACGCAGTTCTTAAGTTTGCGATGCGGTTTTATGACATCACACCGCGGGATAGCGCGAAATGACAACAAAACCATCTAGTCAAATGCAATGTAATATGTTATTTCCTGTTTTAAAGTTGATTTTATTGAGTGTTGGTTGTTTTGATTTGATGTACATGGCCTCCAATATCTGCAGGTTCCTCTTACTATGTGTATGAGTAAGGATCACCGTATTGTTGACCAAAATATATATATTAGCGGATGTGCATTGTGGTGCATTGGATATCGGATTGGAACGAGAAATCAGGGAGCCAAGTTCGAATTCCAGCCGAATTCATTGCATTCACTTACGTGCAAATACCCTTGGGAAAGGTATTAATCCGTCTCTTCCTTCCAGTTATGGGTGAAATAATAGGACAGATTGGGTTCTATAGCTTTGGTCGGCAACCAGTCTACCGCAGAAAGCAATGGCAACCTACTGCGGGATAATCTTCTGCTCAGTCAGTCATGTCTCTTTCGAGACATGATCGCCCAATTGTGTATCACGTATGGCACTTAATTGACTGATATATAAACTTATTTATAAATGGAACTTTGTGTGTGTGTCCATTACCTATATACTCTGAAATGGCTGAACTGATTTTCTTGAAAATTTACAGTTGTGCTATAAGCATCTGTGAGTGTTCTTAGCTAGGTTTTGTGTCGAGGTACCCCCGATAAATATAAAAAATCGATAATCGAAAAAATCAGGTTATAGAATGAGTGGTCGAATTTTAATCAAATTTGATACACTCATAGACAAAGACATAAGAATCGATATTCAGAAGTTTCAAGGTTGCAGTTCTTACAATAGTGCAGAAAATCGATAATATATACAGTATAACCCTGATATAAGAGATTTTCTCTGGTCCCAAATTAGAGCCTTTGGTAATGTATATAAAATAGACCAAACTCGGATAAAGGAGAACTTTTATCTGGTCCCCATAACTCTCTTATATCAGGGTTACACTGAAAGGCAAGATGTTTGTGTGTGTGTGTGTGTGTGTATCTGTTTATCTATCTGTATGTCCTTTATACAAATCCACAATTTTTATCCTATTCTCACCAAACTTCACACAAATATTCTTTAGGCCGAGTCTGAGCTCCGGGACCATGGATTAGTTTTAAAGCTTTCATTACACTCGAGCAGCACTGGGCTATACTGCTAGTATATATATATATATATATATATATATATATATATATATATAGTTTTAAGGTTAAAATGCTCAATATAAGGGTTAGAGCATATATAAATGTAAAAGTAGGCATTGATTTCACACCTAGTTCACCAGTTAAAAATGTCCTGAGGATAGCATATATATATATATATATATATATATATATATATATATATATACACACACACACACACACACACACACATTTCATTTGTAAATTCAGATCACATTTAGGGGAATAGCTATTTCAAAATGTCAGGTTGAGATATGCATTGTCACCCCAGTTGCATGAAGAAAATTCTTGTACTAGACGCAAAGGTTAGTAAAGGAAGGAAGTGAGGAATGTTAGTCAGGAAAGGGTCAAGAAGAGAAATTAGTAGTAATCTTCCTTTGGTAGTGGAATGCAAGTAATTTGTCTATTGAATCAGAGGAAGTTGGTAGGGAAAAAATTAAGATTCTCCAAATTTAAATTCTAATTTTAAAAGGCAAAACACGTGAATAAATGAGAGGAAGAGATAATTAATTGAATTCCACGCTTGCTAATAAATTTTTTAATGTTGATTAAAAAATAAATGTTGGTATTTTTTAAATTGTAATCTTTTCTGCTAAACGCAGATCTCTGTTGGATTAATTTATCAGTCATCTCTTGGATGTTTTACTACTGCTACTGTGTGTGTGGTCTATATATATATATATATATATATATATATATATATATATTAAAAAAGGATTAATTCAAAGATGTTGAATGGCCATTTCGATATGAAGATCCCCACGGGGGACAACACATCACCTCAGCAACAGAAAAATCCTTTCAGAAACCCTGAAAGGATTTTTCTGTTGCTGAGGTGATGTGTTGTCCCCCGTGGGGATCTTCATATCGAAATGGCCATTCAACATCTTTGAATTAATCCTTTTTTTAATATATATTTGCTCTGTAATATTTTATTACATGGAGCTCTCTTCCTGTATCATTTTTTAATATTAAAATAAAATTTTTAATATTAGGATCGGGTTTTTGGAATTTACCTTCCTGCTTTTTTCCCTTGGATTGAAGTATCTGAATTAAAATATATATATATATATATATATACATGTATGTATGTATATGTCTGCATCAATCAAATTCCTGTGGCGTCCTGTGTATGACGATAAACTATATTCAGTTTCTAGGTTTGACAATGCATTTAGCAGCAAGGTCTCTAATTGAGAAGTTTTGAGGAGCATCGAAACACTTAATTGCTGCAATTACTAGGTCTACTCTGACCTGGTGTGGTAGCCCCTGTTAAGATTCCAGCTATAATTTTTTTAGTAAAAATTCCATCAATACTTTTTTTGGAGAAAATATTACTAGCAATACTTTATATTACCAGTAATACTTTGTTTTGGATAACCGTGTAGTCAAATGCATTTGACTACATGGTTTTGTTATTTCGCACTATCACACGGTGTGACGTCATAAAACCGCATCGCAAATTTAAGAACTGCGTTTATTATTTTTGGCAACTATTGCCGTTGCCAAGCGGAGTTTTATGTCAACACAAAATAAAATCGTCGGTGATGGTGGATTTTATAATATTTCAGTCTAAACAACCTCTCTGAAGATGGCTCATGTGAGCCGAAAGCTTAGAATCAAATCAATAAATAATTATCCAAATGTTGGAGAATTTTTGTCTTTATTTTCAACTGAAATTAAAGCTATAATACGAATTTTAGAACGGCTCATGATTAAACATAATAGACATTCATTTTCTCTTATATTTAACAGCATATGTTTAGAAAATTACTTGCTACCTCGATACACTATATATATATATATATATATATATATATATATACACACACACACACACACACACACACACACCGGTAGGACATCTGCCTCTATGAAAAAATCGTTTTACAAAAATATCAAACCTGATCTAAAAACTGATTTCTTACAAAGAATACATATTTTATTCATATGAATCTATTGTAAAAACCTTGTTGGCATTAAATAACATATTGAGGTTGATATACCATAAAATAAACCTAACCTTTTTTCTTTCATTTTAAAGGAACTTTTCAAAAATACAAAATCAGAAGATATCTTTTTTTTTTTTTTTTTTTAAAATTTCATCAAAATTTAAATCAACCTCACTATAAACCAATCAATAACAAAAAATACACCCAAAAAACATTTTTTGACATTAAATGACCCACAGTAGTTGATATGCCATTGAGCAAATCTCAAATTCATATGATTATTGCCATTGTTTTTTATTATTCTCTACAAATGTATCTGAATTGTATTTTTGATCTTCCAAAGTTAAGATACCTCTTTTTACCTTTCAGGAGGGGAATGTCGGAATATTACGCAGAAAAATATCACAGCCAATGGCACAAGTTTGCCCTGCGTACCAGATGCAAGGTTAAGATTTGATACTTTTATCTCACATTGCTCTGCCCTCCCTCTCTCTCCCTCTCCCTGCCCTCCCTCTCTCTCCCTCTCCCTGCCCTCCCTCCCTCCCTCCCTCTCTCTCCCTGCCCTCCCTCCCTCCCTCCCTCCCTCCCTCCCTCTCCCTCCCTCCCTCCCTCCCTCCCTCTCCCTGCCCTCCCTCCCTCCCTCTCTCTCTCCCTGCCCTCCCTCCCTCTCTCTCTCCCTCCCTGCCCTCCCTCCCTCTCTCCCTGCCCTCCCTCCCTCTCTCTCTCTCCCTCCCTCCCTCCCTCTCTCCCTGCCCTCCCTCTCTCTCTCTCTCCCTCCCTCCCTCTCTCTCTCCCTCCCTTCCCTCCCTCTCTCTCTCCCTTCCCTCTCTCTCTCTCCCTGCCCTCCCTCTCTCTCTCTCCCTCCCTCCCTCCCTCCCTCTCTCTCCCTGCCCTCCCTCCCTCCCCCTCCTCCCTCCCTCTCCCCTGCCCCCTCTCTCTCTTGTAGCCTTAACTGGTTATACCCCAACCCCCACTTTTTTAATTCCATATCCATTTAGGCTAGCTAATTGTGGTTCTCCACAGATTCCTTTTCTTTATCTGTAGATTGTCATAATTTCTTGGCAAAGATAATGGTTTCATGCTTCTGATTAATTTGAATAGATTTAAGGTAAATAAGTTTCTTGTGCTCTGGGGAAGTAGTTGGTCCCTATTGCCTGATAAAAAAAAAATGGGATAGTGATGCTGAAAGACAATTGAACCAAGGACTTCGATTTTAAATTTAACTTTCTTATCTTATCTACTTCAGGTTACGAAGAATTGTCAGTCTATTCTTTGGCTTTGACTTTGCCTCTTTTCTATCCTAGGGACCAGCGTACAATTGAGACAGCAACTCCAGCCACAACTCTTTCAATCAAGCCAGACGAGCCTCAAGGTGACATCAATTTGATGACCAGTAAGTCAATAAACATCCACTTTGCAATTTTTTTTTTTCTTTCTTCCTTCCACTTAAGACATTTTGCAAAAAAAAAGTCAGATGAAAAATGTTGATGACAATTGTTTACAATCTTCATTTTATAAAATAAATCACATAGTGTAACCCGGATATAAGAGAGTTGCCAGGACCGGGTAAAGGTTTCTCTTATATCCTGGATTCTCTTATATCCGAGTTTGGTCTATTTTATATACATTACCACAGGCTCTAATTTGGGACCAGAGAAAACCTATCTTATATCAGGGTTTCTCTTATATTAGGGTTATACTGTATAAATAAAATGTTTGGTTGCATGCAGCCAGAGAAACTGTCAGATAAGAACAATCACTTGCCTACATTTCTGAGATGAGGTATTGTAATTTACATTGTTTGAACTGTTGTGCTTATCTTTTGTTACTAAGGACACATGACCCAGTCTAGAAAAGTATTGGATGGATCCAGTGACTTGATCCAAAGAATTGAAAGTTCAAAAATCTTAGAGTTGAGTTAAAGGGAAATAACTGGGGCATCTGGAAGTAGCATGGCTCATAGAATGAGAACAGTCTACTTCAGTGATTGAAATAAAGGATTCAGTTTAAAATTCCAATCACCTGAAGAAGGTTGAAGCATACAATGGCCGAAACATCATGAATATGGCTATAAAGATGAATACAATAGTCCAAACAATGTGAAGAACAACCACTATTATTTTCACACTTGTAAAATTGTCAATTTGTAGCTGATCAATATTTCATTAGGAACCCTTCAAGTATCTTAATATTTCTGTTTGTCATCATCACAACATTTTCTACAATAATAAAAGTACATTTATTCTGTTTGAAGAGTTAAAATCAATTTAATAAAATATTTGACACTTCATAAACTTAAGGAAGTTGATATGCCATATATGTATCTATGTAAGTATTAATCAGTTAAGTAGAAAAAAAATCTTATCTAAAACCTTTTCTGGCTTTAAATAACCTGCCAAAGGTTGATAAGCCATAAAAACACATCAGTCAATCAATCAAATAGAATAATTTGGAATCACACTAGGGAGGATCCAATTCAGGCTCTAAATTTTGATAACAACCCTTACATTTAGTCCTGTAAGATCAATATACCAAAAATCATTTTGTAATCAGATTTTCCATTTACTTCTATTTTTTCGTTTTCTTAAGATGCAACAATTGAATACCCTGATGAAAATCTGGTGACCAAGCTGGAAGATTACGAACAAGTTCCCGTTTCGTCCGAAGAAGAACCAATTGTCCAACTCATTGGTTGCGATGAGCAGCTACCACTCTTCACTGCACACACCTCTGCTTGCATGTACTGCTCCCTCCGTAAAAAGAAAACATTTGTTAAGGAGACCCTCTTCGAGCCTCTCACCGTCATGCCAAGATGCTTGATCAGACCCTCCCATACTGCAAAATGTAAATTTCTTAGGATTATATCAGATATATTTTTTAAGAAACAGCAAGGAGTATCTGACTCTCCTACCAGTCAAGAAGTTCCTGTAAGCATCATTGTCACATTAATAGGAGCCTCATCTACCACAGCATCTTCTTCATCTTCGTCAGTCATTAAAGAGGTAGAGACAGCTGCAACTCAGGCACCAGAATCTCTTGAAACCGATGCTTCCATAGCCACGTTCTTCAAATCTGGTTCCAGTTCTATCATGGATAATGTACCCAGCCTTCAACCGAGCTCAGATTTTCCCTCAACTACTTCAAGTGAAACCATCACTGGCAAAAAGGATGAAAGCAACGTTTTTGAGACTTTAAAATCCTCAAAGGAAGAATCAGAGACTGTGTCAGTGACGCTTGAGACCAGCCACCAGGAAGAGAAAGCTAATCTGACAACCCAATTTACAGATAAAGTGACCTCGACATTAATAACATCTTCTCAGCTTGCTTCATCAGTCAGTAGCAACAGTGAAGACATTGACTTCCGCACACCTGCAGGGACCATCTACATTGAACCAAGTTCAACGTCCATAAAAGAGCTTCAACTCCAGCATGCTGTGTCATCTGAGAGAACTCCTGTTGATCCGCTCTCTCACAATTTGACCCCTACCTCATCTGTGCTACCTGACAGTCAAGGCAAACAGGTCATAGCCTCGTCACTGAAATCGGATATCAAAGAGGAACACTCTCTCTCTGAAAGCAATATTATAACAACGGCTAGTCTCCCATTGGCTGATGGTGAGCAGATGGAGCCATCGGCCGCCAACATTGAGCCGACACGAGTATCAGAGTCTCCGTCAAAAGTAATCCCCCCAGAGTCGTTGAGTGTCTCAATACCTGTGATAAGACCAGACCAAAAGACTGTACAGCCAGACAAACAGATGGATGTTGAACCTGATTCTAAAGGACGACCTCTGTACACTCTCGTTCGGGTTGGTTTACCCCCAGCAGCTAAGAGGGAATCGGCAATTATGAGGCTTAATAATCGTATAAAAGCTCTAGAATTAAATGTCTCCCTCAGTAGCAGGTAAGTTTTAAATTTTTACTACAGACTAGCAGTATAGCTCAGCGTTGATCAGGTGTAATGAAAGCTTTAAAACTAATCCATAGTCCTGGAGCTCAGACTCAGCCTAAAGAATATTTGTGTGAAGTTTGGTGAGAATCGAATAAAAATTGTGGATTTGTATAAAGGACATACAGACAGATAAACAGACACACACACAAACACCTTGTGTTTATATATATATATATATATATATATATATATATATATATATATATTATTCATTTTCTGCACTATTGTAGGAACTGCAACCTTGAAACTTCTGAATATTGTTTCTTGTGTCGTTGTCTATGAGTGTATCAAATTTGATTAGAATCGGACCACTCCTTCTATAACCCGATTTTTTTTTATTTTTGATATTTATCGGGGGTACCTCGACACAAAACCTAGCTTCTGAATTTCGTTTCTTATGTCTTTGAGTGTATCAAATTTGATTAAAATCGGATCGCTCCTTCTATAACCCAATTTTTTTTTATTTTTGATAGTTATCGGGGGCACCTCGACACAAAACCAAGCTAAGAACACTCGCAGACGCTTATAGCACAACTGTAAATTTTCAAGAAAATCGGTTCAGCCATTTTAGAGTCTATAGGTAACAGACACGCACACAGACAAAGTTCCATTTATAGATAAGTTTAGATGTTACTAAAAGTAGACTGATGAAAAACTTTTGAGATATTTTAAACGTGATTGTAAACACTCATTTTGCTTTCATATTTGCAGACTTGGGGATTTTTGTAATTTTAGAAAATTTTGTATAGTGATACTTTAATCTTCCAGTCCACGTACTTTGACTGAAGGACACAAATATTTAATAGTACTGTTATGTTTTAACCCCCCAATTTTCTTACAGGTTAAGTATAACAAAAGAAAAAAAAATTGATTAACCAAAACTCGGAGTTAATTCACAGACAGATATTTAATTTACAAAACTCCAAATAAAACATTTACAAATATACAATTTTTGTTACATTCAAAACAAGAAACATAGTTTACTACTGGCAAGTGTTACAAGGAGAGAAAGGGAAGGTAAGGTGTCAAATATTTTTACCCAGTTAGGATAGCAAAGAAGTTTAAGTGCTATACTTTATGGAAATCCTCAGATGTGTATATAAAGAATAATTATTAGTTTGGTCAATGAAAGAGTCAAAAATATCTATTTACCCATATAGTTCCATGAGGTTTTCTTTCGGGTTTTAGTTAGTCAGACTTTTCTATGAGATTCTTTCGGTTGGATATAAATCCTTGAATCAAAACCGAAGTTGATAATGTCAGCAAATCCTTTTAACAACTTTCAAATTTTAGTCAGTATGACTTTTCTATGAGATTCTTTCAGCTGGATATAAATCCTTGAATCAGAACCGTAGTTGATAACATCAGCAAGCCCTGGTAACAACTGAACACTTTCCTTCTTAAAACCTATTTTTAGAGGGGCTAACACCTAATTTGCATATTTCTAGAACATTTAGAAGTCTCTGAATTTTATTGGAACATTGTGGCATCTTCCAAACGTTTTATTTCTAATTTCCTTATTTCGTTATTCCGGTAACGTCACTGATGCACAGGGGGCTACGTAAGAGTGAAAAGATTGGAAAAGAGAAAGCCGGAAACCACATCCTAAACAGGGAACACTGGATGAGCCTCTTCACCTGTTCAATAGACGAGGGACATGAATTAAAACTTTTTTATAATAACAAGTAGGACTCAAATGAATCCCTTACTACAGCTTTTTATACGTTATTAATATTATTTTTATATAAATGCATCCTCGTAACAGTACATTTAGCATTCATTTTTTTGGGTACTGTAAATGAAGTGACGATTGAGCCATTCAGTTGATTTACTTTTCAAACTCTTGTTTGATGATGTCACTAATTTCTGACTGATTGAAAACTTTGAAAGAATAATCCTGCAAAGTTTAAAAAAAATTTAAAACATTTCTGGGTTGTTATGTGATGATTGTCCTTCAATATGGCAGCGATTGCTTAACAATCTCATCAGATGAAGGAAAGACTTGAAGTGACCAAAATGTGATTCTGCAGAAGGATGCTAGGAATACCATGGACTGAATATGTAAGCCACAATGAGGTTTTAGGGAGTTTAGAAACAAAAAGGAGACATACACTTAACATCAGGAAAAGACAGCTGAACTTTTTGGGACAAGTAATGAGGAAGGATGTGCGTTGTGGTACAGTGGATATCGGCTCGGAATGAGAAACCGGGGAGCCGAGTTTGAATTCCAGTTGAATCCATTGTATTCACTTACGCGCAAAGGGGAAAGGTATTAATCCGTCTCTTCCTTCCAGTTATGGGTTAAATAGCAGGACAGATTGGGTTCTATAGACTTGGTCGGCAACCAGTCTACCGCAGAAAGCAATGGCAACCTACTGCGGGATAATCTTCTGCCCAGTCAGTCATGTCTCTTTCGAGACATGATTGCCCAAGCATGTATCATGTATGGCACTTAACTGACTGACTGAATGAGGAAGGAGGGCTTGGAGAAACTGATGCTCATGGCACAGATAGAAAGGAAGAAAGACCAGGGATAGTGAAATGTCGAGGGCCATGATCGCACATGCCCTGAAGGGACAAAAACACATAGAAGAATGCCATTTCAACACCCCCCCCCCACTCCATTTCACAATTCAAAAAACCCACCTTGGATAAGGTTTATATTGTTTTGCCCAATTTCTTGGTATGTATTTATTTTATTTTTTGTTTTCTGCAGGTTTCTGGATGAACTGAGTCAGAGATATCGTAAACAATCAGAAGAAATGATGAATTTTCTCAATCGAACTGTCGCTCGCCTTCGCAATGCAACAAAAAAAACAGAGGAAACTGTAATTAATGCATATTTTTTGTATTTATTTATTTATAAATGAATGATCAATAACTCTAATTTTCAGGTGGCAGAGAATCTTGTTTAATATTTCTAGATAATTGATTTGTGAATAGAATCTATTTAGTCTAGTGATTCCCAAATGCTCTTTTGGTTGCTTCACCCTTGTATACCAAAACATGACCCCCACTTCATTTGATTAAATTTTCTTGGTGCTAGTATTACATATTAAATGAGTATCTTAATATTTACCATAATAACCTCTGTGTGTGTGTGTGTTTTTTATATATATATATATATATATATATATATATATATATATATACAGACAAATCTCTTTCGCTGTATCACAGCTCATCAGTACGGTTAGACTCCAATTGCCTTTAACCCAGGATTGAAACCCTACTGAATTGGTGTCAGTTGGCGATTCTACCTCTGGGCTATGGGCGTTCGGTAGAAGAAGGCAGACTTTTTAGTGTGTATATTATCATTATACGCGCCCAATAGCCAGAGTGCTCTAATTCATTTTACTGAATGAGCGATGCATACATGCCAGAGTAGCTACTGTTTTTCAGTCTACCATTCTTCCAGAGTGCTCAATTAGGGCGTGAGAGCATAAATAGTCATCTGCATATATATATATATTTTTATTACATTAAAACATGCACAAACTACTACAAAATTGTAAATTTTGTTTCAACATTGAAAGAACAACATTGAAAGAACAATATTGAAACAAAATGTACAGTTTTGTAATAATTTGCGCATGTTCTAATGTAATAATAATAATTAATTGGTAATAATATTAATAATTCATTGCTCTATTTTTATATTGAGCACCGCTTTAACTGAATGTTTTGAACGTTGTAATTATTTTCTTTATTTAATTGGGGGGATATATAATTTTCAAATAAAACTCTGAAAATCACATGTCATATGACCATTTCAGCGGAGAAAAACGTTGCTTCCTCAATGACAAAATTCTTTATTATGCAAATAAAGGACAAAATTCATATAATGGAAGTTTACTTAAAAAGAAATTCATGCACCGAAAGTTTATATAAAAGGAGAAAAAAAAAAGATAAAAAAGAATAAGGGGAGGGGTGTTAAGAGAGATTATATTATGTTAGAAGGTTGTCGTCTAGATATTGATGCAGAGGGTAGGGAAGAAGGGGTAAAGGAAAGAGACGGTGAAAAGGATTGAAGACTCAATCATTGAAAAGGACTTTTAGATTACATCTGTGTTAACAAATCAAACATTAAGCATGTTAAAGGAATGTAAGTGGGGGAGGGGAAGGAAAACAGAAAGAAGGATCTGTTATTAATATTAATAGGATCTGTTTTAGGATTTTACCTACATGCCATTTTCATTTTGGAAATATATTCCCTCCTGTCACACTCATGGGGGATAATCTGTGAGGAAACAGCAAATAATCCTATCAAATATTTTGTCATTTTTTATAGCAGGGGTACATTTGTTATATAAATGGGAGAGACTGTAAGGAGAAGGCAAGATACACTTCTGGTACAATGGGTGTAGTGTGTATGTTAGGGTTCAGGTACCATTACCACCCTCTGGCTACCCACTTTTTATTTTCTCACTGACCCCTGGATCTTCTTCTCCATCCCCCCCCCCCAAATCCCCAGTGGGGAAGTAGCACCTACTTTGGGAATCACTGATAAGGGTAGAAAAAATGAATGGCAGTGACTTTCAGGAGTCATGGCGTTGTCATATCCACCCACTCTGATGTTGTCTGACCAGCTGTTGCATTTCTATCTCCGCTTGTCTGCCTTGCGTGATGACTTTGCCAAGGTCCTAATGCTGTGTGACATGGCCAAGCTGTGTCATCTTCCAACACTTAATAATGCCAAGGCAAGATTTCTGTTGGCCCACAAGACTTCTGATCTTGTTCCATACATAGTCATCATTTTTTTGTTTTTTTTTTAATCATATCACCCTAAGCAAGGCATTTTACTGCCACTGTTTTGCAGAGGGTTACACAGGAGGAATGTTATGAGAAAGAGTGACAGATTATAGTGGGTGAGAGAAGGATGACAGTGGCTATAAGGTGAGGGATCAATCTATATATTGATTGTAACATAAAATTGAACCCCCACTTTATATTAACATAATTTCTTGTCTGTTGATAAGCCGTAGAAAATGAATGAATCAATCAATCAATCAGTCGGTGAAATCCTGATTAGCTACACATGCATATCTTTTAGATTTATTTACATTTTCTGGAATATAATTTTTTTTTTTTTATAATCATATCACCCCAAGCAAGGCATTTTACTGCCACTGTTTTGCAGGGGGTTACATAGGAGGAAAGTTATGAGAAAGAGTGGCAGGTTATAGGGGGTGTCAGGAAGTGGTTAAGAGAAGGATGAGAATACTGATGAGTGGAGTGGAAAGAGAAAGGAGCATGAGAGAAAGTTATGAGAAAGAGTGACAGGTTATAGGGGAGTGTCAGGAAGTAGGTAAGAGAAGAATGAGAATACTGATGAAAGTGGAGTGGATGGAGAAGGGAACATGAGAGGATGCAGGTTAGTGAGATAGGAGATGACTATTGACTTTACATTTAAATTCTTGGAGATTGTAGCTGTCAGGAAAGCAATTAAATGGAAGGAAATTCCACAGGCGGGATGTGCGAGAAAAGAAGCTGATGGATTCAAATTCGCATTTACAATTTCTTGGTTTCACAGTAAAAGGGTTTCATTTTCTTTAACTTTTTTTTTTCTATTTTTTTGGTTGGAATTTTTTCAGAAGCACGAACAGTTGATGTTAATTATCTTCAATGAAGAATAAATGGATAATATGCACTTTCATTATTTTGTACATTTTTGAATTTCATTGCTCTATTTTTATCTTGAGCACTGTTTTAACTGAATGTTTTGAATGTTGCAATTATTTTCTTTATTTAATAGGAGATATATATGGTTATATAGTCCTGTGCAAAAGTATTAGGACAAGAACTATTTTATCTTTTATGAGGCATATTGACAGAAAATAAACAATTTAATTAAAGTAATTTTATTTGATTTACTCAAATGCTTTAACAAGAAAAACTACTTGTTACGAAATAAATTTAATATTTAGTATAATAGCCTTTTGCTTTGATCACAGCCTTCATTCTGTCAGGCATTGACGTCACAAGCTTTTTTAATGTATTTAATGGTATCTCCTGCCAAGCAGCTTGTATTTGTTCCCAAAGTATGTCTTGCAAAGTAACATTAGATTTATCATTTCAAGAGTGGGGGGTAAGAAAAAAAATCAGTCATATCCAAGGATAATAGAATAATGAGTAGTTTCAAAAATAACTTGTTTAACAGAAAACAGGAAAAATTAAATATAACTTTTTAAAACATTTTTTACACCTAGTTTTAAATAATCAATATTTATTAGCAGTTTACTTGGCTTTTCACCCTGTATTTGAATTTCAGTGAGGTTTTTAGGAAAATCACCCCTGTCCTAATACGTTTACACACTACCGGTAGTGCGCAAAAGTGTTAGGACAGGGGTGATTTTAAACTTTATTTTGATGCCTCATAAAAGATAAACTAGTTTTTGTCCTAATGCTTTTGCACTGTGTGTGTATATATATATATATATATATATATATAAATAAATGAATTGTAAATATTCAGTTTATTTAAAAAACTTTTTTTTTCAAAAAAAAAGGGAAAAAGTTTTTTGTTTGGTGATAATTCTGAAATGTGAAGGACTAATTTTAAATTATATTATAAACAAAACCCTCCTAAATTGATAAAGAAAAATTAATAATTTTAACATTCTGATAAGTTTTATGCCTCAATGCTAATCTACCAAAAATCTCCACTTCCCACAAAAAATTTGTATGTGTTTTTTTTTTCTTTTTTTTTTTTTTTTTTTTTTTTTTGAGAACTAATATACTTGAGCTGTGCCAAATAATAGATATTTATACTTATTTGTTTTTAAGAACTTTTTTTTTATATACATATAAAATATATATATATATATATATATATACTATATTGTATACATATAAAATATATATATATATATATATATATACTATATTGTATACATATAAAATATATATATATATATATATATATACACATATAAATATAAAATTTTTCTTATGTAGGTCCAGCGCCATGAAGTCCACCTGAATATTCTTGAAGCTCGACTTGACAATTTAACACAAGCTGTTTCCAAACTCTCAGACAATATGGATGAACTCACAAGACATGTAAGCTAGTTGCATTTGTCAGTTCGTAAATACAATTCTTACCATTCTATAATATATTTGTGATAAATGTTTAACCTTTAGTAGCCATTGGTTCACTAGTGGAACAAATTTGTCTTTTATATACATATAATTATATTATTGAGATGAAAACTGTTAAAAATCAAGAATTTATTTCAGCAGTTGTAAAAAAATTACAATCTGCTTCTTTCAGACCGTGGTGGGTTGGATAATTATTTTTTTTTTCTCTGTCTGAAATAAACAGATCGTAATTTTTTACAGTTATAAAAACAGATATAAATTCTGGACTCTTTAATTATGTGCTGCGTTTTCATCTCCGTATTTCATATTGCTCTGGATAATATCCATTAAGCTCTCTATTTTTATCTATTTAATATTTTATATTAATTAGATAAGATATTTTGGATTATCCTGTTTGTTTTTACAGGTTCGCCATTCAGGTATGTGTGCGCGCATATATGTATGCCTGTGTGTGTGTGTCTCTATGCCTGTGTGTGTGTGTATGTCTCTATGCCTGTGTGTGCATATATGCATGCGTGTGTGTGTGTGCATATATGTATGCATGTGTGTGTGTGTGTCTCTATGCCTGTGTGTGCATATATGTATGCATGTGTGTGTGTGTCTCTATGCCTGTGTGTGTGCATATATGTATGCATGTGTGTGTGTGTCTCTATGCCTGAGTGTGAGCATATATGTATGCATGTGTGTGTGTGTGTCTCTATGCCTGTGTGTGAGCATATATGTATGTATGTGTGTGTGTGTCTCTATGCCTGTGTGTGAGCATATATGTATGCATGTGTGTGTGTGTCTTTATGCCTGTGTGTGAGCATATATGTATGCATGTGTGTGTGTCTCTATGCCTGTGTGTGAGCATATATGTATGCATGTGTGTGTGTGTCTCTATGCCTGTGTGTGAGCATATATGTATGCATGTGTGTGTGTCTCTATGCCTGTGTGTGAGCATATATGTATGCATGTGTGTGTGTGTCTCTATGCCTGTGTATATATATGTATGTATGTGTGTGTGTGTCTCTATGCCTGTGTGTGAGCATATATGTATGCATGTGTGTGTGTGTCTCTATGCCTGTGTGCATGTATATATGTATGCATGTGTGTGTGTGTGTGTCTCTTTGCCTGTGTGTGAGCATATATGTATGCATGTGTGTGTGTGTGCCCCTATGCCTGTGTGTGAGCATATATGTATGCATGTGTGTGTGTGTCTCTATGCCTGTGTGTGAGCATATATGTATGCATGTGTGTGTGTGTGTCTCTATGCCTGTGTGTGAGCATATATGTATGCATGTGTGTGTGTGTGTCTCTATGCCTGTGTGTGAGCATATATGTATGCATGTGTGTGTCTCTATGCCTGTGTGTAAATATATGTATGCATGTGTGTGTCTCTATGCCTGTGTGTAAATATATGTATGCATGTGTGTGTCTTCATGTACTGTGTGTGTGCATATATGCATGCATGTGTGTGTCTCTATGCCTGTGTGTGTGTGTGCATATATGTATGCATGTGTGTGTCTCTATGCCTGTGTGTGTGTGTGTGCATATATGTATGCATGTGTGTGTCTCTATGCCTGTGTGTGCATATATATGTATGCATGTGTGTGTCTCTATGCCTGTGTGTGCATATATGTATGCATGTGTGTGTCTCTATGCCTGTGTGTGTGTGTGTGTGCATATATATGTATGCATGTGTGTGTTTCTATGCCTGTGTGTGTGCATATATGTATGCATGTATGTGTTTTTAAGTGCCTGTGTGTGTGCATATATGTATGCATGTGTGTGCGTGTCTCTATGCATGTGTGTGTGTGTCTCTCTCTATGCCTCTGTGTGTGCATATATGTATGCATGCATGTGTGTGTGTGTCTCTCTATGCCTGTGTGTGCGTGCATATATGTATGTATGTGTGTGTGTCTCTCTATGCCTGTGTGTGTGTGTGCATATATGTATGCATGTGTGTGTGTCTCTCTCTATGCCTGTGTGTGTGTGCATATATGTATGCATGTGTGTGTGTCTCTCTATGCCTGTGTGTGTGTGTGTGTGCATATATGTATGCATGTGTGTGTGTCTCTCTATGCCTGTGTGTGCATATATGTATGCATGTGTGTGTGTCTCTCTATGCCTGTGTGTGTGCATGTATGCATGTGTGTGTGTCTCTCTATGCCTGTGTGTGTGTGCATATATGTATGCATGTGTGTGTGTCTCTCTATGCCTGTGTGTGTGTGCATATATGTATGCATGTGTGTGTGTCTCTCTATGCCTGTGTGTGCATATATGTATGCATGTGTGTGTGTCTCTCTATGCCTGTGCGTGCATATATGTATGTATGTGTGTGTGTCTCTCTATGCCTGTGTGTGTGTGTGTGCATATATGTATGCATGTGTGTGTGTGTCTCTCTATGCCTGTGTATGTATGTATGTCACATATGGTAATTACCAGACAGTTTCTTAGTCTGGCACAGAACCACAGTCTTGTGATTATTTTAAAGAGTTTAACTTATCTCTGGTAATTACTATTACAGAAATTAATTGATATATAAATATTGGTCATGCATCCTCATCTTGTCTTATATAAGAATAATATTCACTCTTGCTAGTAAAATGTCAAGAAAGATAACTCAGCTTATGCAAAAATATAAAGCAATTAAGGTAGATAACTCTTTTTTTTCTTTTTACAATACCTTAGTTTTAAAATGAAATTTTATAAATGTAAAATTATTCTTGAAGCTTTTATTTTAGCTTTAATCGAAAGCTAAAGGATTAAATTTACTATTTCCAATAAGCAAAATACTCTAGTTTATTTTTCTAACATAAATTATATTGATTGGAATCGATTATTTTAAATTTTTTTTAAATAGCTGATTAACGCTCTTTTGTTTTTTTCGTTTTTTTTTTTTTTTTTGGCCATCTTACATCATAATGTAATTGTTAAAAATTAAATTTCAAAAATAAAATATACTTCTTTTGAAACCTTAAAAGAGGAATATAATCTGATTTAAAGTATAATTGATCTGATTTGAAACAAGTATTATTTACTTAAAATTAAATAACAAAAAGCAAGAAAATGAATTTTAAAATTAATAGTAGATGTGATTTACGTATCCTTAAACACCTGATAAGCGATTTACATGTTTCTTGCTGTCCTACAAAGACTATCTGTTAAAACATAAAAGAAAATGAAAAGTGAACACTTTGTATAATTTTTAAATCCTCAGTAATCTTAAAAATGTTAAATATTTTCCATAATCTAATTATAGGAATTATTTTAAAATTTGTTATAGTCGTAGTTATTTTCTGATAATGTTGTGTATGGTCATCTATGCTTTCAAAATGGGCACATATTGTAAATAATTTTTGCAAAAACTCATCACAAATATCTCTTTAATATATGTTATCTATATTAAAAGTTTATCTAATTAAATGTAATAGTGTTATTGCTTTTTTTTTTTTACTATTTGGAGCAGGTATTTGGGGAGAGGGGAAATAGATTTACATTCTCAAAGGAGTCCTGCATTAAATAAATAAAACAAAGTTTTCAATTTCTAGAAATTGAATAAAAGTTAAACTGGTGGGGATTCCAAAAGTTTTATTAAAATCTAACAATTATTTGTTTTTTTGCCAGAGTTTTAAAATTAATGTATTTTTCACTGGAAACAAAGAGGGTAAAAATTCTCAGTTGAAATTGGTCCCCCACTGATTAAAAGAAAGGTTTTTAACCAAAATTTAGAATATCCTAGAAATAATTAAAAATACTTTAGGCTTTTTTATTACTAACAACACAACCATTTTGAAAAAAACACCTTGGAGTAGATAGACTAAACTATCGCCCGGTTCACACTCCACCCACATCTATTGAACAGGTGAAGAGGCTCATCCCTTGTTTCCTGTTTAGAATGTGGTTTCCGGTTTTTCTATTTTCCAATCTTTTCACTCTTACGTAGTCCCCTGTGCATCAGTGGCGGTTTTGCCTTGCTTGGGGTGATATGATTAAAAAAAAAAAAAAAAAAAAAGTGAAAGTACATAAATTAAGGAACCACCTTTACACAATCTTTTTTTTTTTTCTTTCAGTTAACTGATCGGCAAATGGTATGGGCATCAATTGAAATGGCTATTCTGACTTTAATCTTTGTGGTGTGCCTAAAAAAACGACAGCCATCCCTTCCACCAAGTTTGGTGGCTAAAGTTCTTGAAGATCTACTTCAAACACAGAATTCTTCCCACAGTAGAAGGCGCAACTCAGATTCAGAAATTTTGCAATTAACGCCAAATCATCGAGAAGTTGTGCGACAACGCAGTGCTGATGATCTTGGTAAGATAATTGGACCCTAAAATCAAACTTTTTGAATTTTAAAATTCTTTACATCTTGAAACTCAAAAGTATTAAAAAATTAAACAATAAAACAATATGTAACTTGTTTTTAATTTAATATTTAAAAAAAAAAAAATCTATTAACTTTCTGGGAATTGCTTTTGGATATAAAACTGAGCAGCTATACATGTTGAGAAAAAATCTAAATGAGGTGCTTTAAAAACAAATTAGGAACTTGGTTTACTGTGAAGCTCTTTGTAGCCAAGTGGTAAAAGCATACTAGATAACATGGTGGTTTGAGCATGCAGAGTGGTAGATAGTGTTTAAAATTAACAGAGCGTCTATTCAAATACTGGTATCCACTAAAAATAATGTGTGAAATAATAAAAATGGCAAATTAAAACATAAAATGCACTTTATTTCTAATATATATATATATATATATATATTTATTTTCGTTTACAAACGAGTTATTTTGTTACCTTGGTTTCCACCACAAGGAAACCAAGGTAATGAAATAACTTGTTTATAAATGAAAAATATTCAAAAGTTCTACAATATAATTGTCTAGAACAATTTTTAATACAAATGTGTACTGGTCTAACCCTATTAGCCATAAAAACTAAGTATTAATATATATATATATATATATATATATATATATGTGTGTGTGTTATGCAATTTGGGAAGTCTATTGTCGGAACAGTTATGTAGAGGCTATTAAGTGGAAATAATTGTGGATTCAGATTTGGGGCTATTTTATAGCATTGTTTTTAACTTTTTTAATTAATTTTTTTTATTGTTGGTAGTTTGTGAGTTTGTAGTTAGTTAATTTGTTCATTTATTTACTTATTTATTGGTTTGTAATAATTTTACTATTTTTGTTTTTTATTTGTTCTTAGCTTGTGAATTTTTGAGTAACATAGTAAAAATTTGTTTGCATGTTTGCATTTTGAAATGAGTTCTGATTGTTTATTTAGTATTGTGTTAAAAGTCTACAATAAACTTTGTCATCTGACACACCTAATCAGAGAAATCTCTTTGTTTCTCCTTGGTGCACACTGCTAGTGGATCAGCCATGTCTACACTGTCGCAGCAGCAATAATAGAGTGTGCCACACCTAATGTATTATTGCAAAAGTGCAGATAATTTATTTACTTGCGTGTTTGTAGTATCTCAAAAATGTAGACACACTTTTACAGTGTATAGATGATCAACATTTTAAAATTGAACAGGTGAAGAGGCTCATCCCTTGTTTCCTGTTTAGGATGTGGTTTCCGGCTTTCTCTTTTCCATTCTTTTTACTCTTATGTAGCCCCCTGCGCATCAGTGGCGTTATCACCTTGCTTGGGGTGATATGATTAAAAAAAAAAAAATAGTCCAAGTTAATTTGCTTTCTTTTCAGATTTACATGTTAGTATTATTGTCATCCAGGTTTAACTTTGAACAAGGAAAGTCCATCCTGAAATGTTAATGGAAGTACAAAGGCAGCATTAAAGTTTCATTCAGATCCACTTATGTGGCTTACAATCTCATGAATTAAGATATGTTTGACACTGATAGTGCTATACATAATGGGTGCAAGAACTGCTCCGATAAACCAAGGCTATCAACCGCGTTCTGTGAAGCAAGCAAGTAAGGGTAATGAGAAGTTTTCACAGGAGTCCGTAAAAACCTATTGAAATGTTGATTGTTGCTTGTGATTCCACTGTCGTAATATCTGGATTATAACGAACATCAATTTGAAAACATGAAATGGCAAAATCTTCAGAGCATGTATTTATAACAAATGCTGTTTTCATTATTTAAATTATTGTTGGTTTTAGTTTCTTGGGAAAGCTTTAAAATGAGTAGAAGACATCTTTGTGTGTGGGCACATACACGCACATATATATCTCTGATAATGACATTGTTTATTTTTTGTTTTTCTAGCTTGCCCTAAATCTGTTGATATTGTGGAACCTGAAATACCTTTTCTCCTGGGACAGGTGAGTAAAAAAAAAAAAAAATTGTATTCATTGACAAACTTTATTTTTGATCTCATCTTCAATTGATTAAAGAAGTCTACATTTATATTTTCTTGTTTTTACACACACACACATATATATATATATATATATAGTGATGATCATCCACGTATACTGTCTTAATATGTATAGGAAAGAATATTAATAAAAAGTTTTGAATTTAAAAACGTACTTTTTTTGAACAGCATTTGTTTATTTTTATTATATTTATAAATATAATAAAAATAAACAAATACTGTTAAAAAAAAGTACATTTTTAAATTCAAAACTTTTTATTAATATTCTTTCCTAATATATATATATATATATATATATATATATATATATATATATAATTTAGAGTGGGGAATAGCTATTTTCAACATGTCAGTTTAAGACCTGCATTTTCAATCTCGTTTAATCAATATATATATATATATATATATTTTAGTTGAATTAAAAAACAGAACATCTATTCAAATATAAGTATTGATTAAAAAATAAATTAAATATGTCAGTTGTCAATTCCGTTTCATTAATCTCTGGAACTTTCCATTAATGTCAAGTTCACAAACGGAGGACAATCCAAAATGATCTTTCATATAAAATATTAAGAGATAAATCAGAATAACGAGCTTGGTGGATATTATCCAGAGCAATGCAATAAGGTGTACATAAAGAAAAACTCAAGACATTTTAAGTGTTAAGCCACTGTAGATGTGTTGAATATATATATATATATATATATATATATATAATTTTTCCATTTGTAAATGAGTTATTATACGATCTAGGTTTCTACCATGAGTGGTGTCTTCAGGCGATTTGCATTATTGCAAATTTCCTGAAGACACTACTCATGGTAGAAACTTAGATTGTGTAATAACTTGTTTACAAATGTAAAATCTTCAGGTTCTACAATATCATTGTATTGAATACTTTTTAATACAAATGTTTACGGGTCTAACCTTATTATGACCAGAAACTAATTAAACACTCAAAAAAAAAAAAAAAAATTATATATATATATATATATATATAAAAAATGCACAAAACTTAAATTTTTAAATCCAGTATTGTCAACCATTAACATTTTGTATTTAAATTTTACTCACTTTTCATCACAATTTCTCAAATTATTTGTGGACCTCCTTAGAATGACCGTCTAAGGTGTAATTAAGTCGCTTGATATCCATCTGTCTTGCACTACAAGCCTGAGCAGGAGTTGTGGAGATTCGGGGCTGCCTGCCCATACATCAAGATTCTTAGAATATTTTGGTATTGAATTTTGGATCTAATTTGAATCTGTGTCTTTGTCAATTTAGTTTGACAGATTTCCAACTCATCCAAAAATAGGCCAGTCAGTCCTGCTATTCAATCTATGCCTGAATGAAAGCCATTTATAGCTTTTCTGCCAAAAGCAATTTTTCCTCACTGCTTAAAATAAAACAAATGTGCATTAGCCGCCAAAATGCATTTGGAGTTTTATCAAACTGGAAATGGAATAGAAATTAAGAGAGAGTGCAAAACTTTGGAAAATCTACGATCTCCATTTTTAGGTTTATGTAATTTTTTTCTCCTAATATTCTTGTTAGTCTTTCTGAATTATTAAACTAAGAATGTAGGTATATATATATATATATATATATATATATAACGAAACTTGGTTTCAAGCAACAGACAATTTGAAATGAATTGTTTGAACATTATTTTTATCGATACTCATATTTAAGTAGATATTCTGTTTTTAATGAAATAGTATTATATATTTTATCTACTGGCCTGATTATTTACGATAAATTTTTATTACGAAAATGTGTGCCATTCGGCAGGATTCAAACCTGTGACCCCCATCTATATATATATATATATATATATATATATATAATTGATGAAATAGAGTAACCCTGACATATTTTTTATTTATTATAAATGGATATTCATATTTGAGTAGAAACTTTTTTTTTCTTTTTTTTAATAGCATTTGAACAGGCTTCCTTTCAGGGAAACTGTCAGTTGATCTAAGACCAACCACTTAGAACTTACGCTCAAACAGTCTTAAGTTATGCTTTTAAACGTGGTCAAAGACATGTCATTTATGAAATTGACAAAACGAAACTTACTCAATAAACACAGCAGAGTAACTTCCATTCGTCATCGTCTAAAATATACCTTTAAGTATAGTTAATTTTTCTTAATATAATATAACTAGATAATCTATAATCTATCCTCTAGCATATACTGATTGATTCTCCCATCTTCTGATAATTTTATTTGTTGCAGCTTAACGGATAGATTATCCACTAAGTCAACTACATATGTTTGAAGTTCAGTGTATCTTGAGGAAAAAAAAAAAACTTTGTCGTCTTTATCTCTCGTCCACTACTTTGGGTTAAATCTTAACTTAAAGGAAATCCAGTAACTGTTTCACGATGACAAATGATAATTTTTCAGATTTGAAAAATGGCAACATATGCATCTCTCACTTCATTTAATCTCTGGCATGGAAAATGTCTGGGTCTTAAGTTATATTTAAATCTCTATCCTCGTTTCCTCTTAAAATCAAATTTCTCCTATACATCATAACCTGATTTTCTATTGGTTAAACCTCCAAACCACCACCTTTATTGTCTGAATTTGATAAAAAAAATTTTTTTTTTAAACTTCTATATATAATTCCTAACAATTACAATATTACCATATCTCTCTCTCTCTCTCATATATATATATATATATATATATATATCTGTACACACACTACCGGGCATAATTATTAAGCCACCCCAGTTTTGTATTTTAAATTTTCTAAATGAAAATAGAATTGTTCTTTTGTTAATACTGCACAATAACATGTGCATCAAATAAACTGTTTTGGTGTCCAGTTTTTGTGCTCTCTTCCCCATGCTAGTCTCTTCTTCTTATTGGCTGGCCGAAGCAAAGGCTTCCTGGCTGCCTTGTAAAATTTTGCAAAGTAATAATAACAAAAGAACCATTCTGTTTTCATTTAGAATTATCCACTTGGCAATAAATACTAAAAATAGTATGAAATACATCATTTCTTTTAAGAAACTGTGGTGGCGTAATAATTATGGCCGGTAGTATATATATATATATATATATAATAAAATCTACTGGGTGCGATTGGTAAATTGTCGCTATTTGCCTTGTAAAATTCTACAAAGTAATAATAACAAAAGAACCATTCTATTTTCATTTAGAATTATTCACTTGGCAATAAATTCTAAAAATAGTATGAAATACTTTTCTTTTTTAGATAGGGTGGTCTCATAATTATGGCCGGTAGTGTGTGTGTGTGTATATATATATATATATATATATATAATCTCCTCTCATACTCAGTGGGGACAACTTTTAAGGAAACAGCTAATCATCCTCTCAAATGACAGGGACACACTTGCTAAAAATCTTTAAGCAAATAAATTATATATATATATATATATATATATATATATATATAATGATCTGTACCCACATAATAAATTAATAACCTTAAACAAAATAGATGTCATAGGTTCTTCGATAATTATGATGTCTATTTTTTTTCTATGTATGTATGGTATGTATGACATTAGTATTTTTTTTTTTTTTTTTTTTAGATTTTAATTTCTTTTACTTTGTAGATTACAGTTAGTGTCTATTTCCATTTTTGTAAATTTTTCTTTCTCTTTCAGACAAAAGAAGGGCATAAAAAGAAGAAAAGGAAGAAAAACAAATCCTTGGATCTGAAGATGGGTCAAGTGAATGGTACAAGTAAATCCGTACTGCCTGCTCACCGAAGTGTCTCTACAACTCAGTTGAACAGTGCAGGCCTTTTATTCATGGGCCTTCCAGAAGATGGTTCCTCACCCACAGATAGTACGAACCTCAGTACCATTTCCACCTCCTCCTGCTTCAAGGAACCAGAAAGGACTAATGAAAAATCTAATGGAGCAGGAAACCGTAACATCACAAATTGCAACATAATTAGCAGTAAGAGTGACCCGGATTTATACAGCCCTTACCAGCCTGTTGTGCAGCCCCCACCACTTGTATCTCCTTTGCGGGACTCACAAGAACACTTCCTGCATTTTAATCCATCTTTAACAACAACTAATTCTTCAACTCTATTGCTTTCTCCCTCAGTGACTGCAACATCTGTAGCTTTGCCTACACAAATCAAATCTGGACCCATTCACTCTGGGCAGGCAAAAAGTGGACCAGCAGCACTAGCCACTTCCTCCTTGCAAAGCAAGAGTGGTTCGCATATCAAAGGGTGCCATTATCCGGTTCCTTTCACTACGGCTATGACGGTGGGGAGTCTAAGACTACATGGGAATTCACAACATGGTCCTCTCCGGCAATCTCCTAGCCTCCCCGAAAATAAGATATCTGTAAATAGCGGAGGAGGGGCCACATCAAATAAGCCAGTAACAATTTCTGCTAGCAGTGGTCCGCCTGCAATCAGAAATCGTCTAAAAACTTTGAATGTAGCGCAAAAGAATTATTCTGAGAGAAAGAATGTCGGACGATGTACAGCAAATCAAGTTCAATGTTCTGGCTTCAGGAAATACTGAAGTGTGTCCTTTTTACACAAACTCCCATGGGGTTCTTATGATTATTATAATTATCATCATCATCATTTCTTTATTGTCTTCTGTATAAATGATAAAAAGCTTGACGAAAAGTGTTATTTTTGCTCTATTTGCCCCCCACCTCGTGTTTAAAGAGTTGGGGGGGATTATTTAATTTATTTTTTATTTTAAATGTATTTAGTGGATAGCCATGTTTGAACCGACATCCAGTTGTTTTTAAACAGTGTAAATTTGTCATTGGATGTGCGTTGCAGGACAAGAAATCAGAAAGCCGAGTTGGAATTCCATACGCAGAAATACCCTTGGGGAAAGTAATGAATCCATGGCTTCTTTCTCCAGCTATGGGTTAAATAGGACAGATTGAGTTCTATAGCATTGGTTGGCAACCTACTGCTGGAAAATCTTCTGCCCAGTCAATCATGTTTCTTTTGAGACATGATCGCCCAAGTGAGTATCATGTATGGCACTTAACTGACTGAAATTTGTGTCTACCATCCTGGGTATTTGAAAATCTTAACGAAAAAGTTAGCTGCTACAAGGTTCACACTTGTCTCTTTTTTTATAGGTGAAACCAGAAGATGAGAGTTCAAACACACATTCTCCATGAATACTTTCAAATGTTCAGTCTGGTAGACAGGAAATTTGGTTTATTTTTAATCATAACTCAAACATGTACATCAACTAAATGGAATGTTTAAGATAATAATGTCGGATTATAAATAAAAATTATAAAGTCCATTAATTACTGAAACTCCTTAATTTATTTCTACAAAAAGTATTTTTCTTTGAAATTGGCATTTGTTCCAGTTATAGAAAAAGGACTTTTTCATCCCATTCCAGCTGAGTCAATTTATCTAATCTTTGGGTTGATTTGACCACTTATAAAAAAAAAATTTGATGCTGTTTATTGTATTTTTTTTTTTTAACAATTAAAACGAAACTACTGGGTTTTAGGTTGATTAATAATTCAGTTCGATAACATCAACATGATTGGAACCAGTTTTCTGGCATCAATGTGGATCTGAGGAACACACACACACACACACACACACAGAAATTAAACTGTTAATGTATGAAATTAGGTGCCTCCACTTTTTTGCTAAAAATTAGCATAGCATGATGAAAGAAGGCACTTAACTTAATAGCAAACATTTTGATGATAAAACTTTTTTATTAATAGGAAAGACCAAATTATTATTCCCCCCCCCCCCCCCCCCGCCTTCTCATACAACCTCATAGTAAATCGATCCTGTGCAATTAACTTTTTTGCTTGCACATATTCAACAACTGAATCCTTTGCAAAATTTTTGAATAAAGCCAATCTTGGAATTTCCAAGGAAGATGTCATCGTAAGAACTGAAGAAAACTTGTAAAAGACAAAAACAAGAGCAACAACTCTTCCCCAAAAAACCAAAACAAAGCGACCCCTAATGTGAGTGGTTCCAAAAATGGTGGATCAATTTTTACTATAACGTTGTATAAGAAAAACCGTAATATGAAGGAAGATTTAAAAAAAAAAAAAAATCAGGTGTAGCTGACCACATATGGCAAGAAAAAGCAGATCACTGTTCCCCCATGGAATGAAGTTGAAATAATTGATAGAACACAACTGGAAACTACGTAAACTTAAGGAATCGGTTCGCTCATTTCCAATAATGACACCTAGAAATCTTTCTTGATATTTGAAACTAAACTGCTAATGCTAAACACTTTTACCTGCCCTGCCTGTTTTATTGGATGGGTCTTTATTGTAACCTATGTATGGGGGGGATGTTTCTAATAACAACCCCCCCCCCATCAAATCTCAACTAGCGATGACTGTTTTGAATTTTAATACTCTGTACAAGATGGTGTTTCTTGTCATAAATGAATTCCCTATATTGGCCATGCTACCACTTTTCCCCAAGTAAATGTCTTACATGCCACCTGTCTAGTAATAATAGTGCAATAAAATAAAAAGCATTTATTAACCCAAAATTTACAAAAACCCTTAAGTGTTTTCAACCAAAATATTTCTTAAAAATCACAATAGCAAAGGCACCTCATTATAAGAGAAACAGTCGAGATCAAATAATTTTCTCCTACCATAAAAAAAAAAAAAAGATTTAGTAAGGTTTAAGACAGATGCTCAGCCATGTGCATAACCCCACCTTTCAAACAAAAAAAAAAAAATTTTACATTTACAGTCAAACATGAAGACATAACAACACTGAGAAAATAACATCTTTGAAAATGGCCTGTGAAGAGGCTGAAAGCACTTGGAAAGTCAAAAATTATGGAATATTTGTACACTCCTTTATTCCAACAAAAAGGAAACGTGTAAGAATACTGAAAAAATTAGCTCCAAAGAACTTCATGCAACATACTACCCTTAAATTCTCCAAGTTGTGGATCAGTCATCATTAATATTGCAAACCTTATTTGTTACCATTTTAACAGTAACCCTTCCAGTGGCGACTACCTTGTATTAGGTACTAGTATAAAAAATAAATTCAAAGTTCAAATCCAGGATTTAAAATGCAGATTTCAAGACAAGCAAATTCCTCACCCAACTTGGAATATCATGTCGGAAACCATTTTTTTTTTTCCCTTTGTGCTAAAATAAAAAGATTGATAATGTTTTTCAAGTATTTTATTTATTAAGTTTTAAACTACTTCAAATACCAGAACTTGCAATGCAGTTTTATAAAGACTAACAGAATAATTTCAACTGAGTTTTCTGCAGGCAACTTTTTATAGAGTTGAGACATTAAAATAGGAAATAGGTTCCGCCAATTTTTTGGCTAACAGAACTGCATGAGGAAATGAAAGTTTAAAAAAAGTCAAATAATTGTTGGATTTATTTCTGAATTTTTTCAGACATGAGTTTATCTACCCTCTCGTTAAGTGCATGGAATAAACGTGGTGAACGGAAATCATTGTTATCCCCAACGACTATACACACACACACACACACACACACACACAAAAAAATGCTCTGAATCTGAACAAAATTTTGACATTTTATTGAAAAAGAATTGTTTTCATGAATAAAGATTTATTAAGGACTTTGTCTTGAAAAAGTTATTCATTGTAAAAAAAAAAAAATTTAATGTAGTTTTCTTTTATTAAAAAATAAATGAAAACTGTATATTTAAAATGATAATATAATCATTTAAAATTCAAAATTAATACTATTTTATCTGATATTATTAACTGAAAAGTATATTTATGAAAATTGAAAAGCTTAGAACAAATTTCACAGTAAGATTTAGAAAAAAATTTTTTTTTAAATTTTAGTCTTTAGACATTCCCATTTTTCTAAGTATGGTTGTCCATAAATGACATTATTATTATTATTATTCTTAAAAAGATTGTTAAAGCTTTTTCCCACTTTTTGAAAAAAGCACCCCTAATTTTTTTTTTTTTTTTTTAAGGTTTTGTGCAATTTATTTTATTCATATCTGGGTTTCATATTTACATCTCAACAGGCTTTGCCAATAACCCCTTCAAAATTTTAAAGTATGTTTTACTTTTTTTTAGTTTCTATTTCACTAATTTTATGTAAATTCTAGTCAACCATACTTAACTTCTTAACAGGCAAGGCTATCAAGAATCAAACAACAAACCAGAAAAACAAAACCTTGTAATTAAGAAATGCTTGTATAATACATCCTATAAGTAAGTCGTTTCAAATCAGATTTTAAATTTGCTAATTTTACTCAAATAACGTGTCACATAATTTTATTTTTTTATGATTTTTAAAATGAAGAATTATCTTTGTTTACATGTGTGCCAAGATGTCAAAAATGCCAAATTTTAATGATTTAACGGAAATCACTCAAAAAGTTGAGATTACAATCAATATAATTTCTAGTTGAAATGGACCAGAGTAATTTGCTTACTAGAAATCATTGATTTAATTATTTACCTTTAAAGCTGAAATTAAGGATTTTTTTTTTATATTTCATTAATCAAAACCCATTTTAAAAATTTAGGTATTAAAAATTACTGGAGGTACCTCCATGAAATGAAACCAATTCTGCTAAGAACATTTTAGAACAAATTATATATAAGAACATTCTGTAATTGGAACATCTGAAGAATATTTTTTTCTTTTTAAATGGATTATTTATGAATACATCTAAAAGCTGTAGGCTATGGCATATATATATAATGAAAATGTATGTATAAAATTATTACCTTAGTACATAGTTTGCACATGTTCTAAAATAATAATATTCATTGCTCTAGTTTTATATTGAACACTGTTTTGAAATGTATTAGAACTAAGAAAATAATTGCAACATTCAAAACAGTGTTCAATATAAAACTAGAGCAATGAATATTATTATTTTAGAACATGTGCAAACTATATTATATATATAATTTTTTTTCTCAAAGATTTTGCTTTTTAATTAATATAAATAGGCTGAAATTTAATTTTTTTTTTAATTTCATAAAATTAAGTGGCAATAACAAATATTAAAAGAAAAGGATTTAACCATGATTTTCTAAAATAAATTTTGTTTTTTAGCAAATTAGTGATGGTAGCTACATGTGATTTATGAATATTTCTTATCTCCAGAGATCCTTAGGAATTTTCTTTCTCACATTCAACTCTGAGGAAGCCAAAAGGAACAGATACTTTTCAGTAAAAATTTTTCCCTTTCATCTTATCTATTTATCATTTCTATAAAGAAATACATTTGGAAATAAATATTTTTATTCAAAAATCTATGAAAAAAAAAAAAAAATAATGCAACAAAATGTTAGAGAACATGCTTTGAACTTATTTTAGAGCATTTATACAATAAGAACAAAGAAATGCAAAAAAAAAAAAAATCTTTTTTCCCAAACTCCATAATTACTTATTGTTTGAATTTTCACAAATTTAAAAAAAAAAAAATGAATAAAGAAATTTCATTTTTTTTATTAAATTGTAAATAAAATATTTCATTAGTTGGTTCACATATTTTTTTGAAACTTGTAAATAGATAATAAACGAATAGGCCCATGACGTTAAAATATTTATATCAATATGCCGTCTAAAATGATAGCAAGATATATATATTGATGTACCTACTATTGAGTATCTTAAATTAAGATGTAAAAAAACTTCCAAACCCCTGAGCATGACAAAAGGAATATTTTATGTTTTCAAAATTGTTGAAAGGGATTTCATGTTGAAATGATCAGAGAGATTTCACATCTCATCAGCAACAATACAACAAAATGAAAATAAAAAAGAGAAATAAAAAATTAAAAAAAAATATATATATATTCTTCACTGCACAATGACATAATTATTGCAAAAGACAAAATAAGGCACAGATGAAGAGTGAACAGGCAACGAGAGGTTTAATAACTGGTAGTAAAGAGAATGAACTGAGGCTATTGTCGGTCTGTCTTTAGGAGTGTTTAATAAAAACGTTAAAGATCATTTTACTTGGAACATTGCAGATTGACGCTAGAGTGTCACAAACTTCTGCTGGCCATTTTTAAAAAAGCGGGGGGGGGGATATAATTGCCCTTCCCTCTTCTATGTGGGTGCCCTAGCAATAATATAACATTTACAGTATTTGGTGGGGGGGGGGGTTACTATCATACCCCCAGAGGATTTGGAAATGTCTAATCTTCATATACTACCTACCCCCCCCCAACCAATAAAAATCTCTTAAAAGAAGTTATTCCCTTGATACTTTAATATATACATAAAAAAAATAAAAAATACAATCAACACTAAATAAGTAGCAACGTCTAAAATTTTCTATCACGTCAAGGGTTTTAAAATATTTAAATTGTACTCCCCCCCCCCCCCCCCCCATTACAATTCTAACAAAATCTTTTAAAACGCGTAAATCGTAGCTTTTTCCCCAAATAGAAATGACGGATGCAAGGGGAGGTAATTTACAAATGTCAGTTATCTCCCTTAGATACCAGTAAACCTTTCATTATCAGAAATTCATTTCACGTTTATAGACAATTTTTTGAGTTACCAATTCTGACTAAAGACGAATTCAGATTCGATTGAAAACATTTCAGGAAAATAAAGGATTGAGAAAAGCTACAGGCTCTTCCTTCATGAGTTCAATTACAACAAAGAAATTAATCTGTAAATTCATGAGGATTAAAATAAAAATAATGATTTCAATTATTCAACACCCCAACATGCTGGAATAAAAATGTTGCCGTGTGTGGATTTTATTTATATATATATATATATATATATATATATATATATTTATATATATAAAAACAACCGACAATTTGAAATGAATTGCTTGAAACATTTTTGTCGAGGGTTATCCTACTACTTTATGTACAGGACACTTTGAATTCTTCTATATCTACACAGCATGTTATTTATATATATATATATGTGTGTGTGTGTGTGTGTGTGTGTTACGGAAATCAGCAAATTTTAACGAAACTTGGTTATAAACAACCGACAATTTGAAATTAATTGTTTGAAACATTATTTTTTATTGATACTCGTATTTAAGTAGATATTCTGTTTTTTTTTTAAATTAAACCGTATTATATATTTATACCTAACGGCCTGATTATTTACGATAAATTGTTATTACGAAAATGTGTGCCATTTATCGTAAATAATACTGTTTAAGTAAAAAAAAACAAAAACAATATCTACTTAAATACGAGTATTGATAAAAAATAATGTTTCAAACAATTAATTTCAAATTGTCGGTTGTTTATAACCAAATTTCGTTAAAATTTGCTGATTTCCGTAATATATATATGTATGTATGTATGTAGTTATATCCATATATCTGTCTTAATTTATTAAAAAATGATTTGTTTAAACATTATTTTTGATTGATACTCGTATTTAATAATTTATTGTTTTATAATCAAAGAGTATATTTATTATTATATAAGCGTGATTTAACTTCGTTTAGACAGTTGGTCATTCATGGTTGAGAGGTCTAAAACACGCCAGGTCAATTGGTGGCTTCCCCAATGTGGAAGAGGTTTGCAGGTTCGAATCCTGCCGAATGACTCATTTTCATAACAAAAATTTATCATAAATATAAATAGGCTGGTAGAAATAAATGTCTAATACTGTTTGATTAGAAAACAGAATATCAATCAAAACAAATCATTTCAAATTGTTGGTGGCTTAAAGACCATTTCATAAATTTCTGTGTGTATATATATATATATACATACACACACACAATATTGACAGCTCAGTGATAAACTTCTGCACATCAGTCATGATTCATTCTTTAAGAAAATCCTCTGAAGCTTGTGAAAGTTACATTTAAAAATACTTTTTCCTACCTGTTCCTTTATATATAGATATATATATTCAGAAATTATAACAAATATGTTATATCACTATTTTGTTTCAACACTACTTGTGTCTTATCAAGTGATGATGTTTATTTCAAGTTGAAGAGTTTTCAAAGGTTAAAAACTAGCCCAACCCCCTGTTTATTCCATCCATACCTACCCTATACTATACTTAGTGTGTATATATATATATATATATATATATATACATACACTAACAAAAAGACAAAAGGAAAACTATTATTACATTTCATTCTGTTAGACTTCAAGGCAAATGCACCCACTAAGAAGAGCTTTTACTAGTCTTTTCATGGATCCACTATCTGAAAATAATATAAGGATTTTATATGACTTCATAAGACGTTTTTAATAGATACCAATCTTTGAATAGACATATTAAAATTTATTTTACGTGTCCTCCAGTCTGTGTGATCATGAAAATTCAAGATAATGTGCTCAACAATATTTTAAATAGGAAGCTGAAAGTTTGATACTTTAATAATTTAGGCAAATAAATTATTTTTGGCTTCATGTTACCTTTGTTTCAATTTAAATGTTATGAGCCCTTCAATTTTTTTTTTTTTTTGCAGTCTACAATATATTTTAAACTTGAAATACACTCCCGATCAAAAATTTAAGAACACTTAAAAATCTTTAAAAAGAATTTTTTTTTTTACGGATAGATTTTAAACTCCTCCCACTTCAGGTTACCAATACTACAATCTAAAAGGTTATGGAAACAAAAAGCTACATTCCAAACATTTTATTTAAAAATTTACATTTTTATAAAATGAGGCGATTTACGCATGATCAAAATTATAAGACCAGGGGTATAAATTGTTAGATCTATGGTAATTCCAATGTTTTTAGTTCAGTTAGAGATTAGGAATCACTGCGTAGAGGTGTTACCATGCCTAAAGCAAGCAAACTTACCAAAGTTGAGCATTCTCGAATTCTAGAATTCCATAAGCAAGGTTTGTCACAGCGGGCAATCGCAGCTAAGGTAAATCGCAGTAAAACTGTGATTTGCAACTTTCTAAAGAACAGTGAGAATTATGGAAAAGCAAAATCCTCTGGTAGGCCCCCAAAAATTTCCCCTGCATTGAGTAGGAGAATAAGACGGGTTGTTAGGAAAGACGGGGGACTTTCTTCTAGTCAAATTAAGGCAGTCACAGATGCTGATTGCAGTCCCGTAACCATCAGACAACACTTATGACAAAAAGGCATGGTAAATCAAAAGCGTAAACAAATTCCTCGGCTGCTTCCACGTCACAAGTTGGACCGCTTAAAGTTTGGTCGTGAATACCAAACATGGGACGCTGAGAAGTGGAAGAAAGTCCTGATGACTTCCAACGATATTGGCATAACAAAAACATGCCTCCTGAAATTTTCTCCGCACGTCATAGTGGTGGAGGGTCCCTAATGGTCTGGGGTGCTTTTTCTTACAGAGAGACGATGGAGCTCCAGGGTCGTCAGAGAGCGGCTGGTTGTGTTAACATGATACAAAAAGCATCTTTGATGACGGAGGGCCATCGTTTGTGTGGGGATGGATGGTTATTCTGACAGGATAATGCTGCAATCCACACTGCAAGACAGACCTTGACCTTTCTACAAGAAAATGGGTCCATCTCTTGGGAAATCCTGCATGCTCACCGGACTTGAACCCAATTGAAAATGTTTGGGGATGGATGACAAGAGATGTTTATCGAAATGACAAACAATATTCAACAAAAAATAAACTTCGTGAAGCCATCTTCAGAAACTGGAGCAACATCCACCACACCTTAATGGAAATGCTTATTTCTAGCATGCCCGACAGAATTTTTGAAGTCATCAAAAGCAGTGGAAGTAGACTTCAATTATTAAATTTGGTTGTTGAATATTTTCATACACTTTTTGTACAATTTCGTAGAATTTTTGTCTCTGGTCTTATAATTTTGATCATGTGTAAATCGCCTCATTTTATAAAAATGTCAATTTCTAAATAAAATGTTTGGAATGTAGCTTTTTGTTTCCATAACCTTTTAGATTGTAGTATTGGTAACCTTAAGTGGGAGGAGTTTAAAATCTATCTGTAAAAAAAAAAATATTTTTAAAGATTTTTAAGTGGTCTTAAATTTTTGATCAGGAGTGTACCAAAAGATTTCACAGGATGATTTTAAATCCAAGTAAAAATAGTGAAAATAAACCTTTTTTTTTTTTTCCTTACTAAACAATTTTATCAATACTTACGCATTTGCACAAATCAGGGTCATTAGTAAAGCAAAAATTACATTAAGGATATTTTTTTTTCAATGAAAACAAAATTTGGTGACAATAGTATTTACATCATAAATCAGCATTTATATTGACAGATTGTATTTTATTACTATAAGCATTGAGAGCCAACATTATTTGCATAAAGGTCGATTAAATTTGATGAAAATGGTCTCAAAGATTTTCAGATGGAATAGCTCAGCACACAGAACTTAATTTTGTGGTAAGCCAAAGCCCATTCCCAGGGCGCCGTGGATAAATTGTCCAAACTCAAGCCCATTCCCAGGGCGGGCCTCAAATTGTCCGTGGATTCCCGGGAAATTGTATAAATTGTCCAAACTCAAGCCCATTCCCAGGGCGCCGTGGATAAATTGTCCAAACTCAAGCCCATTCCCAGGGCGCCGTGGATAAATTGTCCAAACTCAAGCCCATTCCCAGGGCGCCGTGGATAAATTGTCCAAACTCAAGCCCATTCCCAGGGCGCCGTGGATAAATTGTCCAAACTCAAGCCCATTCCCAGGGCGCCGTGGATAAATTGTCCAAACTCAAGCCCATTCCCAGGGCCAAAGTGATTCCGTGGATAAATTGTCCAAACTCAAGCCCATTCCCAGGGCGCCGTGGATAAATTGTCCAAATCCAAACCCTTCCAAGCCCAAATTCCCAAACCCAGGGCGCCGTGGATAAATTGTCCAAACTCAAGCCCATTCCCAGGGCGCCGTGGATAAATTGTCCAAACTCAAGCCCATTCCCAGGGCGCCGTGGATAAATTGTCTAAACCGTGCAAAAAATAAATACAACCCTGAAGTCTCATTTTAACAGATATATTTACCAAAATTACATGGAAACATCTTGAAATACTAATGAGTAAATTTACTCGATAAAATTACTACTGGTTTCGACCACAGCCTGCAGACGCCTTTGAAATCTCCTGCAACTCTTGTAGATGTTCTCCTTGTTTAAGTTGGTGAATGCAGCCATAACCCTTGCCTTCAGTTCATCTTTGATATCACAACGAGCTTTGTTGGTCTCTTGTTCAACTGCACCCCTAATACACAATCAAGAGGGTTGCCGTTTAGGAAGTTGGGTGACGTCGCAGAAATTGACTGGGTTCTCCTGTTTGTGTGGTATCATGCAGAGTCCTGTTGCCAGACAGTCTTCCTATAGCCACCATCAGGTTGATTCAGGGCAGAACTGCCAAGTTGCGTCTGAGGCCCTGCGGCAAGATGAATGGAAGTATCACGTTGCCGTCAAACATGATCACTCTAAACAACTTTATAATCACCCAACATTTTCTAGATCCTCTGCAAGGTTTGTATTAAAGCTTCCAGTGAAAATGCCAGCATGCTGTTTCCAAATTTCTGGCCTAGTAAATTGTGTCATGGTGCTCTTTCTTTCACAGATGATGCCCAACTGACCCTACTATACTATGCAGCTAACAAAATCTGAAACACATGCAAAATTACATAAAGAGAGCGACAATTTACCCATTGCACTGTTTATAAACACATCAGATAATATTTGTTTCTTAGCACAAATGTTACGCTTTACCAAAACCTCATGAATAATGGACAATTCTGCTTTCATTGCAAAGTAAAACAGAGAAAAACTCAATGTTTGATCTCAGTGAGAAAAAAAAAAAAAAAAGACAATGCTCCCATTTGTTTAATGTCTGCTTCAGTGAAATAGAAGATCTTATCAATTTTTAAGCTTTTCATGTGACTCCATTTATATTTGTAATTGCAATATTTTGTTTAAATTATTTAGTTGAAATATTTAACAGTAAAATAGAGGAATTTCCACAGGTATTTCAGTTGTGAATCTCAAGGAAAGTGACGAATAGCTTGGATTGCAGAATCCGAGCTGATTTTGGATTCCAGTAAAATTTGTTGCATTCACCTTTGTGCTGATACCCTCTGAAGAGGGTATGAATCCGTTTCTCAGGACAAACTGGACACTATAGTAACCAACCGGGAAAACTGACTTCAAACCACCTTGTAGGTCTTCTGAGATGAGACAGGGTAACCTCAATATCTCGAGTGAAAAAAGAAGCCAGTAAGTCATTCTACTATTCTGTCTCAAATGTCAACATGAACCACAATTGGAAGTTGAAGGAGAGAGGTGAACACAGCAAAACAAATGCATGAAAATATATATTACATGTGTAGTTAATCAAAATTTGTTTCCTACAGTTTAACCCATTGCAGGTTATTTAAAGCCAGAAAATATTTTTATATTACCGGAATTATATATATATATATATATATATATAAAAGAGAAAATTTTCAAAATTCAAAGGTGTCGGATGAACATTTTGACATAGGATTTTCTCTAATTTATATTAGTTCTGTATTCTTAATACATTGAGCTCTCTGCCTGCATCACTTTTTAATGTTAAAAATTTTTAATATTGATTAGGATCAGGTTCTTGGAATTTACCTTCCTACTCTTCCACTTCGGATTAAAGGAAAATGTGTGTGTGTGTGTGTGTGTGAATGTTTTTACTGATAAGAGTCTTACACATACTTCAAAGGAAAGAAAGTGGATTCATAACTTTCCCAAGAGTATTTCCACATTAATTAACATAACAAACCTAACAGGAATTAAAACTACTCTCCAATTAACAATTCCAAGCCATTATACCACCCACACAGTGACTGGTATTTCCAAACTGCCACCCCCCTAAGTACTGACCGACTCAGTATGGCTTAAATTTGATCGTATATGGCCATAAAACTGTCCACGAGTTATAAAAAAAAAATAAAAAAAAGTTACATGCACACATCAAGCAAAGGGTCAAGAAAGTTACCCGTTCCAGTTGAAACAACCCCGTTCCTTCCATGTTTTCTTTAAGCGGGATTGTTTAGCACCCAACATCGAGGTTGGTTACATTTATATTGTTCAGACTGTCCTCATCTTTACTGCCATATTTTGGTGGTTGTACGCTCCGCACTTCTTCAGGTGCTCGGAATCTCAAACCAAAACGTTTATTTCTTTTCCATTTACTTGCTACCCCGACAGCTACAACCTCCAAGAATTTAAATGTAAAGTCAATAGTCATCTCCTATCTCACTAACCTGCATCCTCTCTCTCCGGTCCACTCCACTCTCATCAGTATTCTCATCCTTCTCTTACCCACTTCCTGACACCCCCTATAACCTGTCACTCTCTCACAACTTTCTCTAATGGTACATTTCGCCATCCACTACATTCTCATCAAGTCATTTTTTTTTTAAAATCATGTCACCCCAAGCAAGGCGGTAACGCAACTGATGTGCAGGGGGCTACGTAAGAGTGAGAAGATTAGAAAAGAGAAAACTGGAAACCGCATCCTAAACAGGAAACAAGGGATGAGCCTCTTCACCTGTTCAATAGATGTGGGTGGAGTGTGAACCGGGTGAGAGTTTAGATCCTTCTCTTACCCACTTCCTGACACCCTCTAACCTGTCACACTTTTTCATAACATTCCGATGTAAACCCTTGCAAAACAGTGACAGTAAAATGCCTTGCTTGGGGTCAATATGATAAAAAATAAAATAAAATCTTATTTCCTGTGCAATGTCACATCTCTCATTCATGCTCCTTTCTCAGTCCACTCGACTCATCAGTATTCTCACCCTTCTCTTACCCACTTCCTGACACCCCCTATAGCCTGTCACTCTTTCTCATGCTCCTTTCTCTGTCCACTCCACTCATCAGTATTCTCATCCTTCTTACCCACTTCCTGACACCCCCTATAACCTGTCACTCTTTCTCAGAACATTCTCTCATGCTCCTTTCTCCATCCACCCCACTCTCATCAGTATTCTCATCCTTCTCTTACCCACTTCCTGACACCCCCTATAACCTGCCACTCTTTCTCATAACTTTCTCTCGTGCTCCTTTCTCCGTCCACTCCACTCTCATCAGTATCCTCATCCTTCTTTTACACACTTCCTGACACCCCCCATAACCTGTCACTCTTTCTCAGAACATTCACTCATGCTCCTTTCTCCATCCACTCCACTCTCATCAGTATTCTCATCCTTCTCTTACCCACTTCCTGACACCCCCTATAACCTGTCACTCTTTCTCAGAACATTCACTCATTCTCCTTTCTCCATCCACTCCACTCTCGTCAGTATTCTCACCCTTCTCTTACCCACTTCCTGACACCCCCTATAACCTGTCACACTCTCATAACTTGGGGTCAATATGATTAAAAAAAAAAAATCTCATTTCATGTGCAATGTGACGATTATTTCCTTTTGTCCTTGAGGACAAATGACAAGTGGATATAGGCATTGATTAGTTCCAGTGATTTGACCCAAAGAGTTGTGAGTTCAATCCCATGCTACAGTAGTGGTTAACAAATAACTAAGGAAGCTGAGTTAAAGGGAGATAACTACATGGCTACCGGAAGTGGCATTGATCATGGAATGAGAATGATATACCCCAGTGATCGAAATACAGGGTTCGGTTTGAAATTCCTCGTACCCGAAGAATGCCAAAATATTGTAAACATGGCAATAAAGATGAGAAAAACAGTCCAAACAATGTAAATAATATAAATACTACCACATTTCAGAAATATAACCAAATATTGAGATTTGTGTTGATCCCAAGTTTGGGTATACCGTACAAAATATTTTGTCGGACCATCATTTACAAGATTTTAATTGTCTGCTAAAATTGTTTAACTTGACAAGAACCAAATGTTTTAAAATATGGCTGTAAGCTCAAGGAGACTGAATATTTCAACAAACGTCTAAAGAGTGAACATATCAAGTATTTCGAAAGTACTGCAATAAATTGTAATATGCATCACAAATGTCAATATCTTAGTTTTGGCTCATTTTTTTTTTTTTTTTAATAAATTTTAATTGTGCTCTAAATAAATAAAAAGTGGAAATCTAGAAAATGTCAAATTTTCATACTTCTAAATAAAAATAGAAAGAAAATCTGTACTAATTTAATTTTAATATATTTCTAAATAAGTTATATAAAAAAAAAAAAAAAAAAAAAAAAAAAAAAAAAAATCCACTCACCATTAAACATCAGGTCATCGTCGCAAGCCATTCAGGGCTTTAACTGATCATGTAGCACATTCCATCAAATCAAACATTCATTGCTGCAAAATTAAAAACCATTGAATAGCAAGGCCAAAATGTTTTCTAATCATCCTAATGAGGTTATTGCTGAATTCGAATAATTAAACAAAATTTGGTCACTTTTTTAACTTAAAGGACTCAATTGAAGAATTTTAATACAACAAAGGAAAATAAAAGGAAAAAGCTTGCACAATATAGAAATTCATATTAAATTTACAATTAATTTGACCTTACACTCTGGTTTTCAACTTCACATCTATAGAAACTGGAACGAGGGAAGATATCCTCTTCAAATTTGAAACTGAAAGCCAGTTTTTTTTTTTTTTTTTTTTTTAGGAAAATATTTCAAGATTCTTGAAGGTAGAAACATAAAAGAAGGTGGGGTAGACAAATTCTGGTTTATTGGCGAGGTTTTCAGCTTATATAAAGTAAATATAAATTGGGGAGGTGGAGGGGGAAGAGTAATATGCACGGCTTTTACAAGGAAAAAAGAAAAAGAAAAAAAGCTATTTAATTGCCTTGCTACTTTTTCTTCCCCTACTGCACCGAAAAAAGTAAAATTTCAAAAATTAGAACCAAGTTTCTTTAATATATTCTTTATATTGACCTAATTGATCATCTTGGTTGTTATACTGCATTTTCTTGTGTATAATGCAAGAAAGTTTGAAGGAGGGGCGTATTATACATAAGTACAGGTTTCCAGAAGTCATTTTTATCAGCTTAAGAAAAAAAAAAAACTATTTGAACAGGAAAATTTCAAATAGTAGGCACAATAAATAAAACAAGACAGGTGTTAATAAAAATTGTTTGCAAAAGTATTTGATATTTCCGTAACAAGCCTAATTGAAATACCCCAAAATTCTTAATGTTAAAAAAAAAAAAAAAAAAAAAAAAAAAGGGTGGCAAAAAAATATATTTTGATAACATTAACATTACAAAGCACATTTTCCCAGTTTTGAAATTAGAAAAAAAAAAAAAAAAAAAAAAAAATTGGTGGTTAAACAGCCAGTTAATTTCTATTTGTAATGTCGTGAAAATTTTTAATGAAATATATATGTGCAACGTTAATATTGTAATGGATGTTACTTTGCGAAAAGCAAAAATTATATAGGGACGGGCGTACAGCATACATAACACTCAATGTAGTAGCATTATTTTTAGCTTCCAAAACACTGGGTTAAATTTTGGAGAATACGATACTGGCATTTTAACCATTGCACCTCTGTCATTCTCCTGTGTGTTTTATTTTTTTTGGAGTGGGGGTGGGACTCTTTAGGGGGATTCAAAACCAAAATATCCATCCACAGAATAGATGGTTCTCTTTTTGATTTTAACAACCACTCATACCAAAGTCTTAACCAATTTTGTGTTGCTCATTGGTTTCTTTAAAACCTGAATATACGACTTTTCAGGATTATTAAAACCCAATGATTCAACTCCAGGGACCAGATGTTTTAACCCAAGCTGCTTAACCCACCAGGTTGTGTGTTTCATGGCAAGCAGAATCTATCCTAGTTGATTGCTTAAAAGAGATGAGTTTAAACTTATCAGAAATTAATACAACAGCCAAAACTTGGTGAATGTAGCAATCAAGATGAGCATGTTGGTCTGAATAATAATGATATAATCATTTCGCATCGCAAGGTTTTTAATCAGATCTTTTTTTTTAATGTTCTGATCTCTAGACTATTCAACGACAAGTCAGTCAAATAGAAGGGAAAAGAAAAGAAAAAAAGGTGAGAAAGAAATTTCAACAAACACCACATTTCTTTTTTTTTTTTTTTTATTATATGTGACAGGCATTTATTTTGTTTTCATCCTCCAACGTAGTTTTTTTTTGTTATCTTTTTTAAGTTTTCTGTTCATTTTTTTTTGTCTTGTTTACTTTAATTTTTTTTTTAAAGATTTTTTTCCTTTTTTTTTTTCCTGTTTTTTTTGCGTTTGTTTTTTTTGTCTTTTTTTTTGTGTCTTTTTTTTTTTTATTTTTTTTACAGATTACATCCACACCTCGGCAGGCGGCGGGTGCAAATGCTAAATAATGTACAGAATGGATTTGAAACAAACCCTTCATTACATTATGTCAAATTTCCAAAATAAAAAAATAATAAAATGGAGAAAAAAAAAAGAAAAGAAAGAAAAAAAAGAAAAAAAGAAAAGAAAAAGAAAAATAGAGAAAAAAAATGACCTCAAATATCTTTTTTTTTTTTTTTTTTTTAGATTAAGCAAAGAGAAATGGGAAAGTTGGGGAGACATGGTAGGGGGTGAATCCCTGAAATATTAAAAGAAAAGGAAATGGGGTGGGAAGAGGGAATACTTGGCCCTGAAAACCATGTAAAGCAAAGAATGTACAAAATATTTTTCACCACCATCCCACCACCCCTCCTTAAGAGATGAGAGTAATATGGGGAGGGGAGCTCCTCCCCAAAGCATATACCCCTCCCACACTTCTGTAAAGACAAAAATACAACCATCCAAACTGAATTTAATTTTTAGTTTACATTGAATTAAAAATCTATCCTGTGTTGTGGATTTCTTTCAAAACAAAATTTTTTAAAATGAATAAAGATTCTTCAAATCTACTGAGAGAAAAAGAGATAGAGAGAAAACGACTATGCCCACCCCACATTGAAAGATGGGGTCATTTTAGCACAATAGCTCCTCCACCACCCATAGTCAGCATTATCAGTAGTAATAATGAAAAAACAAAAAAAAAAAAAAAACTGGTTTCTGCTTTTGAATAGTGTGCATATTATGAGTGAATGAATAAGTATTCGTATATTTTAGTGAGAATAAAAACTCATTCATTCAAAAACATTAACGAGACCCAAAACGCCAAAAGTTATTTATCATTCCAAAGACACTCGTCAATCTCCATGCAACAACCTGGTAAATATTGGAGATTTTATGTCACAAGATGAATCCAAAATTAAACTTTCATTTCTTGATAAAAAATTCTTTTTTCTAAGCACTATTTTTTTTTTTCTTTCTCTTCAAAGCAATTTTGAGCTTGCAAATTAAATTCCAGGGAATCAATATTTGAAAAAGCCATTCATTTATAACAGAAGTGGAAAACAAATTCTGAAAGCTTAGAAAAAATTATTCCATCTTGATGATAAATCCGAAACAATATTCATTTTGGCAAAAATATGTTTTTTTTTTTTTTTCATTTTCTTCAAACAGTTTAAGCTCTCCTGGTGACTACCATTCCTTTTGCATAAAGAAGGTCCCTGGAAGCAGTCAGGGAAAAAAAAAAAAAAAAAATTTCTAATTGCCTATTGCTTTTATCATTGGCAGGAGATGAGTGTTGCCTTTGGTTCTAGTGCCAAGATTTTTTTTTTTTTTAAATCATTTTATTTTGCTTCCTCTGGCCACATCAATTCATTCAAGCAGAAAGGCACAAAATAACACTATTAAATTCAAAAGCATTTTCCAAAAGAAAATATGGATAATTTTTGTTTGTAAATTGGAGAAAAACTCATTGTTGCTTAGCAAAGAGGAAGAAAAACGTTTTCCTGGCATAAAATCACAAATGTGTTGCTTTTGGTTTTCTGACTTTAGATTCCATGGTCTACTGCATTTTATTTATATATATATATATATATATATAAAAGCCCCTTGGAAGATAATTCAACCAGAGGCAGTATTCACAGTACTCATTAGCGGTGGTAAAGGACAAGGTGCAGTATAAAGGCTAAAATGAGTGCACTCTTGCAGAATTGCAATCAGGTTGAATGCATACACATGTGTATGTATGCATGCACACAGGGTTGGGAAAAGGGGTGTTGTTTTCATAAATAAAAACCTCTAAACATAAGTAATTAAGTTAAATAAGTGACTAAATACATTCAATTCTTTACCTATATTTGTGCGTTCACCTCATTTCAAAGTTATCCCAAAGCAAGAAATACCTACCCTCATATTGAATTAAATTTGGTTGGTGTGTGTGTGTGTGTGTGTGTGCGTGGAGTAGCCAAGAGGGAAAAAAAAAAAAAAAAAAATGCTCCATCTCCAAAAGTCAAGGTGAGTTTCTTTTGTCTATTTTTTTTAAATCTATTTGATTCACTTGAGAGCAACTTCCTTTATCATCTCCTTCCACAAACTGAATATTTGCCTCAATTTTTATAATGAAATTATTTTATGAAATATGTTCCAATATTTTGCATATTTTTTCACTCCTAAAATAAAATGTTGCAACTGTCTGCAATCACCAATTGAGAACATGCATAGGGTAGTTGGTTATGGGGAAAATTCCTTTGCTTTTTTTTTTCTGCCTGTCAAGACATCACAAAAATGCCAAATTGAGAGAATCACAATTATATATAATAGGTTTTTTTCCTCTTGGTGTCACAGAATGTCGTACAAGAAGCAAGCCTCCCTTCCTTTTCTCAGTCTTTATTAAAAGAGCAGACATCGGCTACAACAGGGACTCCCATCCAGTAGCGTCATTCATCTCCACTTAGAGCCAATCAAGTTAAGCAAGATATGCCATATTTAAAAAAAAAAGAAATTATAGTTAGAAAATATAAGATTCTGAGAGGGGGGATAGTTTTGAGGACTAATAATGTGGTGTTTCCCAACTATTGTTATAGTGGGGGTGTAGGGAGACTATAAACTTGTCAGCACCCCCACCAATCTTCAACGTGCTTGCTAAGCCATCCAAAGAAAAGGGTTAAATAATTTGAGAGGTATGAGGGATAATAGCATTTAAATGCAAAATTGGGGGATGTTGGCTCCAAATTTTCAGATGAACATTTCCGCACACAAACTCCTAGTGATTATAGTAAATAAGCAAATTGGGTATGCACAGAATGTGAAAAAAAAATCAGCAGAAACGATGCCATTTCAACTGAAAAATAATGTTACTTTGGCTGTTCTTCAATTTTGTAGCAAAGCAAGATACAGTGAAATCCACTTTTATCCAATTTTTAATGAAACATTTTTTTATTCTACTTTAACCATGCACAGAAAAGAGTTGAATATATATATATATATATATATATGTGTGTGTGTGTGTTTATTTTTGTATAGGATACTAATAGAAATAACAGAAGACAGCATCAAAAGAATTTGTTACATTCTGCGCATATACCACTTTTAATTGGCTTTGGGGGGGGGGGGGGGGTCTAATCAAAAATATCTTAATACTATCTGCCATAAGTGACATTTTGGCAATTCTTGCTTAGAGAACCTTGCAGAATTGCTTGCATCATGGCACAATTAAGCAGAGAATATTCCATAGATTTTTACAGCTACAACTCTTACCGAGTACAGAAAGAGACACTCAACTTTCAAAGTCTTTAATATTTTCCAAGCATACAAGAACATAGAAAAAAAAAAAAATTCCCTTCCAAAACTTAAAGGCAACATGAAATTTAGGGGAGTGGGAGATGACGACATTACAGTTTGTCAGAGAAGCCCAATGAAAGAGTACAATAAAAAAATTGGGTAAGGAAGAGGAGTACACAATGGGTGGCTAGCAAAACCAATTTCTTGAAATTTATTCTATCTCTTAACATCCCAAATCTAATCTGCATTTATTTCCGAGAATGAGAGAGAGAGAGAGAGAGAAAAAAAAAGAAAAAAAAAAGAGAGAGAGAAGAGTTAATTTTAAGCATGAGAAACACCTGTACTTGGTTGGTTTTGTTAATTAAAAAAGAAAGATCGTACTATGCTGCAGCCCAAAGTGGAGGAAGAAATGAGTAAACAAACGTAAAGATGCAGTCAAAATTAAAATTTTCTTTACTTCAAAAGCAAAAATGCTGATTACAGTCATAGGCTACATTTGTCATATCATTGCATCTGAAGAGAATTTTGTTTGCAACATTAATTTTTAACTGAGAAAAAAAAAAAAAAAAAAAAAAAATACTGGGCCTGATCATAAGCACATATTTAATAAGATTTCAAAATAATTGTTATATTATCCTATTATAAGCCGGCAGATTTGTTGTGAGCCTGCCACTTCTTTCTTCTTGTACTTCAAGTGAAGCAAGCATTAAAAAAAGAAAAAGAAAAAAGAAAAAGGGGACTCCAAAACACACAATTTTTATAAGAGATTGGGGAGCAAAAAGGAGGGAGGGATGTTTCCAAAGTAACAAATAGAAATGTTTTGTAATTGTCAAAATTTATCTGAATATGAAAGTTTGAAGAGTAGTCAAGTTTTTTTTTGTTTTTTAGTGCTTTGCAATAGCAGGCCCAGCTAAACTTCCACCCCCAGAAACCCAAGAGAGAGAAAAAATTATGTATATAATAAAAAAGTTTAACTTCAATACCTTGTAGTGTCTAATTTGCAAGAAGATCTAAAGCAATTGGGGTGGTATTCAGGTAAAAGTGTAAACACTTTACAAACCTTAGAATAAAATGATGGTCGATTTCAAGAGGGGGTTAAGTGAAGAGGATAGAGTTGTGATGTTCTTTTCCCTTTTATCATAATTTTGACGAGGGGGGAAGCCCCCCCCCCCCCAAAAAAAACTCTCATCTCAAAAGCAAGAAGTAGCTGGTGGGGTGGTCGGGATTTTTGGACAGCCACAGCAGGAGTTTTAAACTTTAGCACATTCGGCAAAATGCTAATTACGCTGCAAAATGATAAACGACTGGAATTATGAAGGGGGAGGGGCAAGAGAGTAGGACAGGTTTCTTATAGACCTCTTTGCTTTCTTTTCGATCTTAATATTAACATTTAAAAGCATCGGGCAATTAACAAGCTCGCAGTTTTATAATTGCCAGAAAGATAAGCTGCAACCCTAACAAGAGGAGGAGTTTTAAACGCCTTCCTCCTCCAGCTGTTTTCTGAAAGTGAAAATATCCAGGGTACAAAGAAGCAAAAGAGAACCCTCCCCCAAGACAACTTTGGGTAAATGGTGAAACCCATGCCCATATAATACCTGCTATTTCTGTCAATTATCACTTGCAATTGGCAAGGAAATAAAAATCAAAATAAGGAAAAACAAAACAAATATCTAAAGAGAGAGAGAGAGAGAGAGAGAAAAAAAACATAGTTTATAGGAGTGCGTGTGCGTGTGTGTGTGTGTGTGTGTAAAACTGAATAAGATGTTAAAAATAAAAATATCTATGATGATGATAGGTTAACAAAGTTAGGGAGAAATCCCCCTCCCTCACTGCCCAATCAGCATAAACTATCTGATTTTGCAAAATTTCATGTTTTAACCCAAATATCAGTTGGAAGGGGAGGGGGAGGCAAATAAAACTAGTAAAAGGGCTGAGAGCAAGAACAAAAAAATAAAAATAAAAAATAAAATAAAAAAAATAGAAAAAAATAAAAAATATTTACAAATGTAGGTAATCTCTCGTATATACATAAATCTTCAGACATATAGCTGGTAGCATATTTTTTTTGTTAAGTATTTTTTTTTCTTTTCACAAAGTCTTCATCATGCAAATTTTTGTATAGTCCTTTTATGTTTTGAGGGAAGTTTTCCCCCTTTGCCAGCCTTTCATGTTCACATTGCATTCACACAGACACTGTCACAATAATTATTTTTTTCCTTTTGTGACTTGGCTCATAAAATAAAGCTACTTTGTTTTCAAGGTTAGAAGGGTTATTACATAGTCAGCCAACACTTAGCATCTTCAGACTGGCAACAACTAAAAGAGGTTTTCATCATCACCAAAATTTACTATTTACAATGTTTTGTACAAAAAAAAAAAAAAAAAAAAAAAAAAAAAATGGTTAATGCAAGCTATTATTTAAAAGCTTCAATTGTTACAATACTGTTTCTTTTTAGTCCTTACCTCCAAGAATAGAATAATTTTTTGTTTTTTTTACCACTTGGCATTGCAGATTTTACAAGGGCAGGAACCAACTAACTGCAGTATGAATAATAATAATAATAATAATAATAATAATAATAATATTGGTAGGAACCAATTAATCTAGAATTTAGTCTAGACAGATTGAACCCCAAAACAACAGGAGATGGGTGAAAAGAACAAAGTAACAGACTATTTTTGAGGAGGGGGGTATAATTGTAAGTATATAAACCTTTAGTTACTAACTTGTTTTAGTTAATCCTAACAAAATTCTTTGGTGTTAATAAATAATAAAAAAAAAAAGTTATTACTAAATAGTACTAAAAAGCATCTTGAGTGAAAGAGACAGAAGTATGAGAGGGCACAAGAGTGAAAAAAAAAAAGAAAAAGAAAAAAAAAAGAAAAAATAAAACAATTTTTTTGTTTGTTTACAGGCACTTGGAACTGAGCTTCACAACATGAAAGAGTGTCAAGTAGAAAGAGGATACAGTGGGGGTGGGGAGAGAAGCCAGAAAATGGCAAATAATATTAAAAAATAAAAATAAAAATAAAAGTAAAAAGAATCCAAGGTCAATCTCAACATGTCTTTCTGACCAAGTGGAAACTGACCTAAGTTAGCCTGTAAATGATATCAAATTGGAGGAGAATAATCAGTGCAGGTAGCAAAATAAAAAGAATATATGCAACCATTTTCAGTTCCTGTATAAATTTAGGTTTCCTAAGTAAAATGTATTTGGTATTTAACACCTGGGTTGTTCATTCAGGTGTAGAGCAGGAAACAGAACGAGGAAATAATGGAACAACAATATTTAAATATCAGATGGGAAGAAATGAAAATATTATATATATATATATATATATATATATATATATATTGGGTAGAGAAATCAACACTGTAGGGTGTCTGTCAGTTTCATGACTTAAGCGATCACCAGACCATTGAGCATTCCTCCTTGATAAATATAGCAAATATTAAAGTAAATGTTTGTGTGTGGAGGGGGGGGGGGTGATAAAAATTATTTCCCATAAAAACAAGCAAACAAAAAGTGATTGTTCCAGAATAAAGCAACCAGATAACGTACAGCTATGACAAATTTAGAGAATTTGGATTCGGAAACAAGAAAATTTTTTTTAGTAACAAATTAGAAACAAAGATAAAAAGTATGGTGATGTTGAGGGATCCTATCACACTATATTTAGTGTGCAAAAAAAGGGGAGAAAAAGAATAATAAATAAAATCTTAGAGAACCCATATCTTAACCCAAGCATTATAGCAAAAATATTTTCTGTAATTAAAAAAAAAATTCCTCAATTAAATAAGCAGATTCATAAACCCATCTTAAGAGATTTGTTTTTTTTTTTGTTTTTTTTTTTTAAACTATCAATAATGATTGGAAAATAATAAAAAAAATAAACAAATTAATTTTAGTCATATGTTTACATCAAAGTGAATTTTTTTGCATGTATTTTTCTCTATCCTCCACAGGATTTTTTAAAAATTTATTATTATTTTTTTTAAATTTATTTATTTTTTTTTTTTTGAAGGAAAGCTGCTTGCAAAAGGTTCTTCCGGTTTATTGTCCACATAAGTATTGTGAGATCTATCACATTTGAAGGGGGAGAGAAATTCGCTCCCTCTACACATTTGTCTTTTTGAATTGTGTTAATTTTTGCAAATTACTTTCTTTTTACTTCATTTGTAAAAATCATTTTTAAAAGTTTTTTTATGACTTGAAGATAAACACTTGTTTCAACAAGTTGACTAAATCCAATCAGTTCACATGTTGTCTGAAGATATTGTGGTTATTATTGTCAAATTAATTTTTTCTTCTCTATTAACAGAAAGACCCTCTCCACAACACCTAGTTTCATAGGTCAATTTCAACCTTTCTGAATCACTTGTTTCCAGTTTTGGACAAAGTTCACAATGAAACTAAGCCTTCAGTCTCTTAGGATGGAAAGAAGTCCTCGGATATACAAATGGCTGCCCACCATACCTAGTTTCCTGTTTCTCTTCTGAACAGGAAAAAGAACATTTTCAGAGCAAAATAGTGTGTGTGCATATGTGTGTGTGTATATATATATATATATATATATATATATATATATATATGTGTGTGTGTATGTATATATATATATATACACACACACACATATATATGTGTATATATATATATATATATATATATATATATATATACATACACACACACATATATATATATGTATATATACACATACACAATTTTTTTTTTTTTTTTTTGCATATATGCAATGTCTACAATGCACAGATGCAGATTATATACTCTAAAGCCCTTCTCTCCAGTGTTTTTGTTTCATTTCTTCAAATTGAAATTGGGTGTTGATATCTCTGTATAACAAAGTCAGGAAGGGTTAAGATTTCTGCTTATCTCAGGATTTACAAATTTTTAAGCAGTCTCTTCATGAATTTGTCAGGAAAAAAAAAAAAAAAAAAGCTGCTTTGCATTCTGTTCTTTTTTTCTGTGTGCAGCAGAAAAAGTCCTTGCATAAAAACTGGCAACATTAAGAAAGACTTGCTCAGTTTCTTTATTTCTATGCCAGCCAAGATTGTACCTTCAATTACAAAAAGGAGCCAAAAGTTTAAAGAAAATATACATATATAAAAAAAAAAAAAAAAAAAAAGGAAGAAGACAATTTCACTTTCCACCTTGTAGATTCAGGGGCACTTCACAACCAGCTTGCAGGCCAGAACTACAAATAACATAAAAGAGGAGAGAAAAGGTAAAGGAGAGGAACAAAAGAAAAAGACCAAACCAAACTAAATTTTACACCCCACTTCATAGTTTTCATTTAAGTGCAACTGAGGATTTTTTTTTTTTTTTGAGGACTTACAAAGTATTCGTTAAAAAAAAAAAAATCCAAACCTGCAAGTTGTGTCCCCCCCCTCCTCTTAAAAATCACCAACCAAACACAAACATCTTTTAGGCCTCACTTATGTCAACAGCAGTAGCAATGTTCTGGATTGGTTGGAATTGTCCTACCCACCCTTCATCATTGGGTAAGGTCAAGGAAAGAAATCAAGATGGGCTGGGGATTAGAGAAAAAGGAAAAAGCACATAAAGAGAGGGGGAATTAGGTATAAAGTAGAGCAATTAAAATAAAACAAAGATAAAGAAAAAATGTGAAAATAAGCATATTTCCGGAAGGGAGGAAAATAAAAAAAATAATCATTAAGTAGCAACAGAAAGGGTATTAATGAAGGTTAAAGAGCAGGTGTGTGAATAGCCAAAAAGTAGCAATTGGAGTTGGCAAGGTAGAAGAAAAGAAAAAAAAAAGAAAAAAAAGAAAGAGGGGGCATGCCACAAGGCATACAAATGGAGAGAAATGCTCTATTAAAAAAAAAAAAAAAAAAAAAAAAAAAAAAAAAAAAATGAAAAGGAAAATTATATATATATATATATATATATATATATATCCCCCAAAAAATATTGTCTCATTTTGAAGTCCTCTCTCGGTCAGTTTTCCTCCTTTGTCTTTCCCGATTCTCCTTGGCTGGTCTTCTTCCGCTTAAATTAAAACGTTGCTCTTTTGGTTCCAAGTCCTTTCGAAGAATATGTTCTTTGGTTGGCAGCTGTGAGTGAGTAGCCGATGGGGAACTCACTTTGAGGGCCTGAGACTGTTCTTTCAATGCTTGGCTTCGTTGGCTTGGAACAGAGCCAGTAGGTTGGAGTAAATTGTTGGTTACCATCTTGCACATTTGTTCTCCAGGGGCAGAGTGTGCTTGCTGCTGCTGCTGCTGCTGCTGCACTGCATTGGGTGTCTGTTGAGAGATGGGAGCTTGGGACTTGTCAGAACTGCTCACACTAGAGCCATCATTTCCTGGATCTCGTTTACGAGCAACCATCTGGGCATAACTTAATTTGGAAGTGGCTTTTTCCTCCTAGAAAAAAGGAATTCACATTAGAATTTCTCAAGAATATGGGATTTAAATTATTTAAGAAATTTTAATAATACAAACTTATGACAGTGCGATATAAAATTGTTAATTTGTTTAGGTTTCAAAATCTTAAATCCATCCATAAAAAGAATCAAGAGTTTAAATACACATTTTTGTGGTAAAAATTGCTTTGGCATTTGCTAAGAGATGTGTTTTTCAAATAGCATCTCTTCAAAACAGAATTTTGTGGAAATGGAGATAAGTGTCTTATATCAAATATCATTCTGTTTCACACTAGATATACACAACCATAATCAAATTTGGCCAATATGACTGTCTTTCTTAAGACAAGATCTTAAATTGTCATCAAAAGTGTCATTTGGTAGAAACACACAAGTTAGACAGAAAAATGATTTTATAGGAGCCAACTCCCAATCCGTTGCTTTTATGCAAATGAGATTAGCCTACAGATGAATTGAACTCTCACATTTTAAACAAACGGATCTAATATTTATGCAAACTAAATTCATGCATTCTCTTTTAAGCAGAGATTTTGTACAAAAAACAAAATAAAAAAAAACTTACCAATGCTGAAACTTTTGTATTTTGCTGCTGCTGCAATGCATTTGAAACATTGGCTACAGTAAGAGCAGCTAGAGAGCTAGCAACTGCACTTGAAGCCATACCTTGGGAAACGGTTGCCTGCCCAGGGCGAGAATGTCCCTGTTGAGGAGAGGCACCAGCAGCAGGAGCTTGCATGCCATGCCCAGATGAAGATGACAAGGGTAACGAAGACACTGACAGCGATTGGCTGCTGCTGGCTGGCGGGGTGTGAGTAGATGGTGTGGAAAGTGCAGACCCCACAATGGTCTCTTTGGGACTAGTAGTGGTTGTGGCAACAGCAGCGGCTGCAGTCGGTGGAGAGGTTACTACGGTAACTGGATGGGCCTGAGAACTCCCCACCAACAAAACAGGATGAGAGTCTGCAGGATTCCCACTGTTCAGCTTGCCCGTAATATTTGGAATTGCACAAGTCGGCCTGTAAAGAAAAAAAATAAAATAAAATAACAAACACTTTTAATAAGAAACAAAGTACAGTGATTATATACACACACAAATCTGGCAAAAGACTCTTGATGTACCCTGACCCCTAACAATCTCAGGATGTAGGTGATCGTGGCTATCTACCCATTTACTCAAGCTAGCGAAGTATATTATGTATTGTTTACTTTTATATCTCATCTTCAATCTGTTGTGAGGGTCAGATTTTCCAAACCCTCTTTCCTTATTATGTGCCCTAGAAATTTCAACTGTCTCTTCCTGATGTTAAGTATACGTTTCCATTTTGTTTCTATTTTCTCCAAAACATTGTCACTGCTTACTTGTTCAGCATCCTTCTGTAGAACTAAATTTCTGTTGCTTCAAGTCTTTTTATCTTTGATATTGTCCAGCATTCACTGCCATATAGGAGGACAGATATCATATAAAACAATAGAGTACTTTTTTCTTTGTTTCTAAAGTTTTTCAATTTTCTACTTAGCTTTTGGAATGCAGCTTTGGGTTTCAGTGTAACACCTTCCATCCACTTCCAAGATAATTAAATTTTCAGATCTGTTTGATTTTGGTATTTTCAATTTGTAATTTGCTGTTTGTGCTCATCCTTTGGCTAACAACCTGGTAGGACTAATTCTCACAGAATTGTCTCACTGTAGGTTGAATAAGATATTCTTTAACTATGATGTTTAAAATCCCACAATGCAAAACTGGAAGGAAAAGCGCATTCAAATTATCAGCATCAACAAAATTTGCCAATAATGTTGTCAATAATTAGTTTTTAAAATGTGACCTCAAAACAACCACTCCAAGTGAGGACAACCACATTAGAATAGAGCAACCACTTGCCCAACTATTGTTGGAAACAAATCATTTGCGTGGAGTAGCATTTGTCAACAAGGTATGTAGTGAATGTAACGCAACCTGTCAGACAGACTTTCAATGAGTTTTTTAATTTCATTATAACATTCACAATGCTCACCACCTTGAAGATTACCAGGAGTGGTCTGGCTAGTGAGAAGTTCATGACGATACAAAAATCTTTCTCACCTGATGTCATGAAAGAAATGCAGTTATGCCCAAGATAGCAAAACAATGACTCAAGTGCTGGATCATTGAAAAGTAAACAGCACAAAAGAACTCTTGTAAACAACAGTTAGCTGAAATTGATAGCAAAGAACCTTTAAAATTAACTTATCAGTCAACTGCTTCAATTAAATACATCAAGTCTGTCCTTGTTCTATGAATGAAGCAAGCACACCTACTCCTCCTATATATATATATATATATATATTTATTTACACAGTTGTACTATAAGTGTCTGCGAGTGTTCTTAGATTTTAATCAAATTTGATACACTCAAAGACATAAGAAACGATATTCAGAAGTTTCAAGGTTGCAGTTCTTACAATAGTGCAGAAAATAAATATATATATAAAAGGCAAGATGTTTGTGTGTTTATCTGTCTGTATGTCCTTTATACAAATCCACAATTTTTATCCGATTCTCATCAAACTTTAGGCCAAGTCTGAGCTCATGGACCATGGATTAGTTTTAAAGCTTTCATCATACCTGAGCAACACCAGGCTATACTGCTAGTTCAAGATAAGCAAACATTTAGAATATTACATTTCATGTGGCCCAAGAACAAGAGAGAGTCATCACCCCCAGCTAATCTGATTCATTCATTCATTACAACACATACCACAATATTGCATACTGAGTGATAAAACACTCGAGCCAAAAGAAGAGGGGGAGAGAGCCAAAACTCATCAAACACCACCTACATACTATTTCTGAAGAAGGCCGGAGCATACAACAGCCAAAACGCCATACAAATGCCAACAAAGATGAGGACAATAGTCCAAATAATGTAAATACTACCTCAGCTCAGAAATATAAACAAATACCACCTACGCCATTCCAAAAGCATGAAAAAAGGAGGATGCAAAAGCACTTTAGTCAATTGCTTTACACAACTTGTTAAGATGCCCATTTCATTTACACGGCCAAAACACAAACTTTCTAACATCATTACTCAAAAGCTTCAATATACAATATTGTAAACAATGTTACAGAAAGTTCGAGAGATTTACAATGGATTAACCTACATTTATTTTTTTGTACATTATTTTTAATAGATACTCATATTTCAGTAATATTTTAATTTTCTGTAATAGATACCCATATTTAATCTTATATATTAAAAAAAAACAAAAAAACAAAAAAAAACAAACACACACACACACACACACACACACACATGGGTGTTTTATTTAATAGTCATTATTGTGGTATGTGCTGTAATGAATGGGTTGTGAATTAGATTAGTTGGAAGTAGGATAGTAATTTATGATCTGTTAAAAATAATGTTCAAACAAATTAAATTTGTCATTTGTGAATCCATCGGCTGGGAACAAGAAATTGGGAAACCGAGTTTGAATTCCAGTTGAATCCATTGCATTCACTTACGTACAAATACCCTTGGGAAAGGTATTAATCCGTCTCTTCCCTCCAGTTATGGGTTAAATAGCAGGACAGATTGGGTTCTATAGCCTTGGCTGGCAACCAATCTACCACAGAAAGCAATGGCAACCTACTGTGGGATAATCTTCTGCCCACTCAGTCATGTCTCTTTCGAGATATGATCGCCCAAGTGTGTTTCACGTATGGCACTTAACTGACTGACTGAATCCATTTCATAAATGTCTGGAACTTTCCACAACCTTGTTTACATTATGATACACTTTCAGAGCAGAGATTGAATATTTACTAGAAATTGAAAATTTGTGTTTATATGGCTTGATTTAGCTTTGTTTAAACTGTGAAATCATTTGTGGTTGAGTGATTAAGATGCATCAGATCAATTGATGGCTTCTCCGATGTTAGGATCACAGGTTCAAATCCTGCCGAATGACATTTATGTAACAAAATTTCTCAAAATATATATTCAGGCTTGTAGTAGAGTTATAAATATATTGTTTAATTAAAAACAATTACCTACTCAAGTACGAGTATCAAAAATAATATTCAAATATATGATATATAGTGTCATCCGCAAACAGATTTGTATCACAGCTCATCAGTATGGTTAGACATCTGATTGTTTTTAACCCAGGATATATATATATATATATATATATATATATTGTACATTCACACACACCTACCATCTACCCGTGCATTGAATACTGCTGCCATATCTGGTCAGGTGCTTGACAAAATCCAATGAAGAGTCTGTAATGTGACTGATCCCGACTTGGCAGCTCAGATACAGTCACTTTCTCACCGGCACAATGTTACTTCCCTGTGTCTCTTCTGCAAATACTTTCACGACTTCTTCTCCAATGAACTTAGCTCACTGGTGCCCCCTATATATGAATTTACTGAAGCCACAAGATTAGCAACTAGGTCCCACCCTTTTACTGTGAAACCAATAAAATGTAAATACAAATTCTACTCCATCAGCTTCTTTTCTCGCATTTCCCGCCTGTGGAATTTCCTTCCATTTACTTGCTTCCCCGCCAGCTACAATCTCCAAGAATTTAAATGTAAAGTCAATAGTCTATCTCACTAAACTGTATCCTCTCTCTCATTCTCCTTTCTCTGTCCACTCCACTCTCATCAGTATTCTCATCCTTCTCTTACCCACTTCCTGACACCCCCTATAACCTGTCACTCTTTCTCATATCTTTTCTATGTAACCTCCTGCACAACAGTGGCAGTAAAATGCCTTGCCTGGGGGCGATTATATATATATATATATATATACATACACACACACATACAATATTGGCTTCTGTTGTTAAGAGCTGCTCTACACAAGACTTGACCTTCAGATCCCCCAACACACTATACAAGACAGTTACAAACTCATCATGCACAGCAAAACATTTAGGGGTGCATAGCTTCAGTATTAAAGCTGTTCTAGTTGTTACAAACAGTATCCCCCTCCCCACTATTATACTTGTTTGAATTTCAGTCATTTTATTCCTGACTTTTCAGACATCCTTAATATAATTTGCCGTCTTAGTAGACTGCAATCATGAGTAAATTTATTTCCTTTCCAAGAGTATGAACAAATCAGTGAATGCAATGAAGCTGACTGGTATTCAAACTTGGCTTCCAGTTATGGGTTAAATAACAGGACAGATTGGGTTCTATAGCCTTGGTCGGCAACCAGTCTTCTGCAGAAAGCAATGGCAACCTACTGCGGGATAATCTTCTACCCAGTCAGTCATGTCTCTTTCGAGACATGATCGCCCAAGCATGTATCACGTATGGCACTTGACTGACTGATCAATAAATGCCTTAAAGACCTCATTTTTAAGCTTTATGTAAGCTCTGCAGAATGCATACACAAAAAGAGCAATGTAGTCAATTTGGTTGAAATAAAATAAATTATTAAACAATGCATTTTTCAAAAAGCTTAAAAGTTACTTCCTTGTCACTAAGGCCAGGCATCAAAGACAACAAAGTAATATTATGTTAGGCACTATGATTACAGTTTTTATAGGGGTGAAGTTTTTTTTTTTTTTAAATTACTAATTTGCATAGTAATCTTAAAGAGCATATGCCCAGTTCTGTTTTTTTTTTTTTTTATTTACTTATTTTTTTCTTTTTAAATGTGCTTATCATCAGTTTACTTTTGTGTCTCAAAAGGCACAGTATTCAGAACATTTGAAGCATCTCTTAAGCTCAATACAACAGACAAACATGAAATTCCAATTCCAGATGTGCCGAGCACTTTCCAGGTTAATTCTTCTATTCAGGACAAGATAATGAAGTAGTTTACTTACTTATTAGCTGGACAAACTGGTTGGCTCGTCTGTGCAAGTGTACGGTTGTTGACATTAGTAGCTGAGGCAGAAGACAAAGTTGAAGTGGTGGCAATCAAGGGCAGATGTGGAGCAGAGGGTGCCGTAGCAGACATGACAACTGCTGAGGCAGGGGCCAGGCTGCTGACAACAGCTGCTGAGGTGGAAGGAGGGGCCAACATGGACGTTGCAACAGCAGTAGACACTTCCTTGCTGGCTGGAGACTGAAGAGGAGGAGGAGGTGGTGGAGGAGGCTGTGTGCTGAGTCCTACGGCAACAGAAGATGATGAAGTCGGCATGGGAGTCACTACCACTGCAGCTGCAGTGGTACCACTTGTGGCCGCACCAGTCGTGCTGCTAGACGGTGAGCTGGTAGATGACGATGACGAGGCCGTGGCAGCGACCACAGGAGACGTGATCACAGATTCTTTGGCCAATGGCTTAGCAGTACCTCGCACTACATCAGACAATTTGTTCTCAAATTTTTCACCTGATGCAGCATTGTTCTTTGAAAAAAAAAAAAAAAAAAAAAGGTCATAATTTAAACTCTGTATGGAAAGAAAATCTTCACTGTACAACTGGAAGCAGAATGTGTCATGCAGTATCCTAAGCTTTCAAGAATCCAAGTCTTTTTTTTGTTCTTTAGACACGGCAGTCAATGTTTAATTTGACCATGATCTGTCATCATGTTGATATTATTAATGTCAAGTACAATTCAGAATTTCCAAGACTTATCAAAGGCAAAAAGAAAGTACTGTTTCTAATCTACTAGACTATTTATTGAAATACAATATTAGCTACTTTACTCATTAATATACACAGTAAAATCTGGCATCAATTAAAAAATAAAAATAAAAAATTAAATTAAATATAGTTTCATTTTTAAAAAAAAAAATCTAGTATTAATTTCCCCACCCCCAGACTTACAATCCAATACCCACTATTTAATTTTCAGACAGTAGACTTTAACAAGTTAATCTGAAATTAAAACAAATTTAAACCTAAATTTATTTCTTATAATCATTCAGTTAAGTGCCATACGTGATATACACTTTAGAGATCATATCTCTTTCTAGACATGACTGCCTGTGAAGAAAATTTTCCTGCAGTAGGTTGTCATTACTTTCTAGAGTAGACTGGTTGCCAACCAAGGATGTAGAACCCAATCTGTTATTTAACCCATAGGTGGAGGAAAGATTAATCTTTTTCCCAAGGGTATTTGCATGTAAGTGAATGCAATGAATTCAACTGGAATCTGAACTCTGCTTTCAGATTTCTCCTTCCAAGCCAATATCCACTGCACCACAATGCACATCCATTTCAACTGCTGATTTATATTTTTTTTTAAAGACATTGTGATAGAATAAGGATGTAAACAAAATTTTAGCCTTCATCTTTTATAAAAGAAAAGATGAAATTCTTTCTCCTGTAAAGATCAATTTTTATTTCACATCTCAACAGCAGCCACATTTGATTCTATCATTTTCAGTGGTGTTTCTTAAAACTTGTACTTTTTAAAACTCCTTAAACATATCAAAATAATCCCATCTTAAAAGAAAAAGGACACTTGTTAATATCATAGGCTTAAGATGACCTTTGGAGTTGTCTTTCACAAAAAAGTTTTAATATTCGATAGATAAACACCATAATAAAAAAGATGGTCTATGGAGTGTTTCAAGAATATTGGCTATAGCAGAGTCTTATTAATGAATACAGATTGCAAATCAGTGAGAAGGAGAAAATGCAGGTAGACTAGTCCAATTGCCCAGAAAGTTTTTTTTTTTTTAGTTTTTTTTATCAGTTACAATATATGTATTTTTATTCTCCACCCCCCCCCCCCCCACCACAATAAGTATTGTTTGGAGGGTTGACCAATGATTCACTTCCCAAAATTTTTATTTTTTTTATTTTTTAGTTTTGTGGTCATTACTGTCTGACAAATTTTTCTATAATTTGATCAAACACACACACACATATATATATATATATATATATATATATGTGTGTGTGTGTGTGTGTGTGTGTGTGTGCCATCCACAGACAGATCTGTTTCGCCATATCACAGCTCATCAGCTTTTAACCCAGGATTGAAACCAGACCAAATTGGCGTCAGTCACCGATTCTACCTCTAGTCTATGGGCACTCAGTAGAAGGCAGACTTTTTAGCATGTATATTATTATTAAACACGCCCAATAGCCAGACTGCTCTAATTCATTATATATATATATATATATATATGTGTGTGTGTGTGTGTGTGTAAGAGAGAGAGAGAGAGAGCTATAACAAAAAGTAGTTAATTACAGATGAGAAATGTTCCATTGAATTCATTCCAAAATTAATAAGGTTTTAAAGTTTCAGACATGTACCACCACTGATACTTTTTGTTTTCTTTTTTGACAAGTTCAGGATGATACACATTTGACTTGTCTTTGGCCTGCTGTCAAATTGTGCTTCTGTCTGTTTTATGATGCAAAAGTTTTCATTTATTGGTATACTATTGAAAAAGAGAATTAGTTTTATCTCTGTTGTGCTATGACTCGGCAAGATGTTGCAAGGCAACTGTTGAAATGAAACATATCAACACTCAAAAGTTGACATTCTGTGTCATGTTTTAACTATTCCATTTTTGAGAATACAATTTTTCCCAATGTTTAGGCTGGTCTCCTTCCTAATTATTTATTAGTATGATATTTTTTTTTTTACTTCATTATTACCTATGACATTTTTTTTATTTTTGTAACTATAATCGAAGCTTACATCTTCAGTCATACAGCTGAAATTGGCTTCTGGCTCAATAGAAAAGAAGCCCCCCCCCCCCCAAATTATAAAAAAAAAAAAAAAAAAAAGGTCAAATTTTGAATAGTCATTTTGTTGCTAACTGAGCTACCAAAATAAAGTTAGTACTGTTTTTTTTTTTTTAACATATATTGAAATAAAATTTTAGATTAGAATACCTACTTCCTATACATTTTACTAAACATTTCAAAACACTTTTCTACTTACTTGTGATCCTGGCAAGGGCGGGAAAGAATTAGATTCAAATTCAAATTGTGGCTCGGTATATTTGTTATTGGCAGAGATTTGAGATGAATTCTGACGCTGCAAAAACAAAGAAAAAAATTTCATCATGAGATCAAAGAACATTATAGAAAAGGAAAAGAAAGAAAGGAAAAAAAAATTTAGTTTAAACGAAATGACTAGTTTAACATGTTGAGCAGATAGAATATTTGTATATTCTTTTCCCAAGCCAGATATTTAAATTTTGCCTCCTGACTAATTTATATAGCGACTACACACATCATTGAAGATTTTAATTTGACAAGATTTAAAACTCATTTCACAAACTATTTTCTTTATAATACTGATACAGGTGAATCAACACAAAATTGTTAAGCATCAAGTGAATAAGTAGAAAAATGTTAAAAATTACTCACAGATAATTTGGAATAATCCTCATCTTTTTTTCTTCGTCCTTTATTGTAGAGTTTTCTGTTAATAGTGGGGAGGAAAATATTGTAAGGAGAGAATTAAAATAAATAGAAAAAGTTCAGTCACATTGAGATATTTAATTGGTTATAGATTTCCAACTTATTTGCATTAGCAATAATATGTAAATTTAACAATATATCTTTAATTGTATCTATAAAGGCATGAACCAACAACAAATATCAAGCCAAAATATCCAATTCAAATCACAAAGCAATGCACCATTTATAAATTATAAGTAAAAACGATTTAAAGCTCACAAACCAGTTTCATTGTTTTTGAACTCCCAATGCTGTTTTTTTGGGGAGGGGGGGATAAATCCCAATAAATTTCCCATTGTGTATATTAGTACCTCATTCATCATTTATCCACCACACCCAGATGGTGCATAGGGCAGCAACTTTTTGTTGCTGTTTCTGTAACAAACTGTTTTTTTACGGGGCACCCAACCCCCAAGCCTGGAGGACCGGTGGACCATTCTTCGTCCTTACGTTTACACCACCTGGTATTCCCAAATGGTCACCCATTAAGTACTGACCAGGCTCGATGTTGCTTAACTTCAGTGACTGGCCGGGAACCGGTGTATTCAACACGATATAGCCATAGACAGTACCTCATTACCTAATGAGATAATATTGATAGGACTAAAACATGACAGCTCGTGTAGCTGTAAAAAAATTTTTCATTATAAAAGCCAATGCACACACACACACACACACACACACACTAGTATTAGCTAACTGCCCCCCCGCCTCAATCTCAGACAGCTTTGAAATTCCCGATTTCCTTTTTGATGGCATGAATCAATCCAGACAGCTTCAACAAAAAAAAAAAAAAAAAAAAAACTATTTCAGATGCCAAAATACTTGTTATACCCTAAATCACAATGTTCTGTTAAAAGATTGCAATGAGCCTAAGTTACACTAAAAATCTAATGTTGCTACTGAGATATATTGGGAAACATTTACTTAGCCAATGAATTACAAGCACACACACCAGTATACAAAAAAACATTTAAATAACAGCTAAAAATAATATTTGACAAATATTCTTGTCTTTATATATTTGTGTATTTAGGCAGCAAATTTTCTTTTAGATGTCATATTAAATAAATTGCAAACATTGTCTACTTATTTTTAATAAAATTCATTCATACTCACAGATAATCTTTCAATTATTATAATTGAGAGATTAAGAAATGAGCTGTAACTTTGACAGATGATTTAATTATTTATTTCTCAATGTTTCCAAGTACTTTCAATCTCCTGCCAATATCTTCAGGAGTGTGAGTTGTGGTAACAAAAAATAGCTGCAAAACTGTGTTGCTAAAAATTACTGTAAGTTTTCTTCTTGTTTCAAATATAACGGTTGACAAATTGCTTAACGTTCACTAGAACATGAAAATTACCCAAAACGGATTTTTTTTTTTTTTTTTTTTTTTTGGTGTTGTAACGTCATGGTCATGCATGTATTAAAGTATGAAAAACCTTTTTTATAAAAATTTTAGAACATTACTACAGTATTCATAGCGGATTCTATTAATTGATGGCTTATGTTGTTTGCTTTTTTTTTTTTTTGGTGCAGAATAGTTGTTATCGATCATTATTTTATACCGTGAATGTAGACAGGAATAATGTTGTAGATGTCTAGAAATGGACATGTGTGTTATATAAAACGTCTTGTTAATGTACTTGTTGTAAATCCATCATTATATATATATATATATATATATATATATATATATATATATATATTAGTCATCCGCAGACAGATCTGTTTCGCTGTATCACAGCTCATCAGTATGGTTAGACTCCAATTGCTTTTAACCTGGGATTGAAACCCGACCAAATTGGCGTCAGTCGGCAATCCTACCTCTGGGCTATGGGCGTTCGGTAGAAGAAGGCAGACTTTTTAGCGTGGATATTGTCATTATACCTGCCCAATAGCCAGAGTGCTCTAATCCATTACTGAATGAGCGATGCATACATGCCAGAGTAGCTACTGTTTATTTGTCAGAAATACATTCTCCCAAGGAACATTTGAATATATAATGTTGGTTTTACATAACACATCAGTTGGTGGGAAGTAGTTATTATGGATAATTATATTAGTAGTATTGTATTTTGTATAATATATTATTAATTTTAATTTTTTATTAGAAAAAAAAGGGGGGGGTGGATATATTAGTATAAATGAGACTTTTTATTATTATTTTTCACCCTGTTTGTAGTTATCATGCATTGTGAAAGTGCCATACTGTGTCTTGAGATTTTTTAAATATCATATTTGTTCATCTACAATGTGGTTTGGGAAGTTATTATTAATGACTGTCTGCTTAATGTTTTCTAGTTCATTGTAAATTATCTTTTTTGTGGAGGAAGTGATTTGTGTTCCATTAATATAAATGCTATTTTGTAGTTGTTAGGACATTCACACTTATAGTTTAGAGTGCAAGAGTTTTTGCTTGTTTTTATGGGGATGTAGTAAATGTGTACATTAAAATGTAAAGGAAAGGGATTTTGTTATCTTTGTGAAGTTTGTATGCAAACTTGAGGACAGGTTTTTTGTTTTTTAAAGTTTTTTTGAGTTCTATTATTTTTTTCTATATTTTTAACTAACATAATATCATTATCGACATATTGTGCGTAGATGGAGTTTTTTTTTTTTTAGTGGTGCTAAATATATTATTCTTTATAAGTTGGAAATAGAGGTTGCTGAAGGCTGGACCCAGAACTGAGCCTGTTGAAACACCATCCTGTTGCACGTAAATATTATTTCTGTGATTATAGAATTGGACTTCGGTAGTACAGGTTAAAAGTAGTTTATTTTATTTTAGTATTTTATGTTTAATATTTTTTATAATAATGCCAATGATTTCATTATTATTTTTTCCATGTTGAGAGATGATTTAATGCTGTATTTGTTTGGTATGTATGGTTGGTGTAATCAATTGGGTTAGAGTTTTAAGCTTTCAAGTATAATACACAAAAGATTATCCATGAGTATGAACAGATTTTATTAAAAATAAGCAGACACAATGTTTGTAATTTATTTAATCTGAGATTATATATAATGTGAAAAGAGAAGTTTGTCACTTAACTGAGCAGCATCATGCCAACTTGAAAGCTTCATGAAGACAGCGTTATTCTCTTCACTCATCAGGGCTTAATTTCAATCAGATTGAAATTAAGCTCTGACAAGTGAAGGACATCATAACTGTATCTTCAAAAAACTTCAAAGTTTGCAGGACTGCTCAGCTAAGTGACAAACTTCTAAACATTAATCCCACTAACACACTTGATGAAGGAAAAAAAAAAAAAAAAAAAAAAAAAAAAAAACACTAAAAAAAAGTAACAGTTTAAAATGAAACATTCTAAGCTCACAGATTATAACTAAAATTTAAAAAAAAAATTTTAATCTAGAAAAATGAAGAAAAAGAAAATATGGTAAATTGATTATTACAGTCACTGATGCACACTAACACACACTCCAACATAAACTGTTTTTCTTTCCCCTTTTTTGTTAGGAAACTATAGGAGAGGAGAGTAGTGAGAACGGAAGCCGGATGGCGGGGAGAATCTGCCAAAAAGGTAAAGCCTACCTCTGTGGTTGTGAAGCTGGAGAATCTTTACTGGAATCAGAAAGAAGACTAACATTCATTGAGGTGCTAGACTCTGCAACAGCAGAATTGTGATGAACAGGCACAGTAGAAGTGATCCCTCCACTGCCACTGCTGACCCCTGCTCCTCCACTGGTGTTGCTATGCTGAATGTGGTGAAGAGGATGATTGTGGTGGCTAGAATTGTCACTGCTCTTCCTCTGTAGAAAAGGTGCTGCTGTCACATGAGCATTCTCTGTACTTCGGGGACTGGACCGGTGAGCGTTTGGGTTTTGGTGACGTTCATGAGATAACCGACTGTCACTGCTGGCTCTCTCTTGGCTAAGACGATGAGGTTTGGATGTGCGGCTATAAGAGAAAAAAATAAAATATAATTTAAATTCTAAAAACATTATTCATATATCTAGGAAGGAAGCAGTTCACCCAAATCTTATTTTTGGCAATTATGCAAGTCACGATTAAAAAGTATTTAAAGCAACCACCCCTCCCACACACACACAGAAAAATTATTTTAAATAAGAATTTAAAATATTTCCATTGACAGATTGTCGAAAAAGCCTCAGTTCTGATCAATAATGGTGCCCACATCAAATTCTAATTTTTTGCTAGATTTGTGCAAGTGGACTAGGCAAAGAACTCTTCACAGCAACCTACTTGTTAATGACAGAAGATGAAACATAGTAAGAATTTGAGTTTTGTTCAAAGGCAGCTTTCCCTGACGATCCATTTAGTTGAAATCTAGGTAGGTTGTCTGGCTCTCTAGGTATTCTTTATTCATTCTGCTCAACCTAAGTATTGAGTGCTTTTTTCTGTTAATTGATTGCTCGTGTCGGGATTTTTTTTCTTTGGGCTACATGCTGACTCGGTCTGAGCTCGTTTGACTGATGTTCATGTACTTAGCTCTTTCCTTTTTAAAACCATTTTTTCCCTTCTTTGCAGATACGTGGAAGGTTTTTTCGACAAGTATAGTTATCTCTTACATATATATATATATATATATATATATATATATCTCAAGACGTCTTCTAGTTTTGTATTTCAGATAAGTAGTTTGTAGATGAGGTTTCACTGATATGCTTTTTTGTCAACCTGAATGCAACCTTTAATGCAGACAAGATTTTTACAACAGACTGGTTTGAATAGAATATATATTCTTTGTAAAAAATAAATTTGTAGATCAGCTTTCTTTGATGTATTTGTGTAAAGTGGTTTTTGTTGATAAATGTATAGCTGGAATGTTTTTTTTCTTCTCAAATTTATTGCTGGTAATATTGTTTTCCTTCAAAAAAATGTATTTCTGGAATTTTTGCTATAAAAGGCTTTTTTTTTTATTTTTATTTTTTATTTTAAAATACTTTAATAGTGTTTTAATCCCAGTTTGGGGGTTAACTATTTGCCCATAGCTGGGACACTAACAGGTGCTACCACTCCAGGTCAGGGTGGACCTGGGAACAATAGCAATCAAATTGGTTCCATGCTCCCCCACAACCTCAGAGGCCTTGTTGCCAGATGCAATTTATTGTCATACTCAGGACCAAGATATAGAAGACAAAGTTAATCTGCACATAATAATAGGAGTCAATATGAAAAGGATGTGAAATTTATATACTATATAGATGCATCAAAACAATTTATGTCCAAATTTCAAAAACTGCATTCATGTTTCTTTAAATGTTCTGTCCATTTTGTGAAGACATTAAGATGAAATAAACAGTATGACACTTACCTTACTCTTAGATTAGTAAATTGGTGTCGCCCAGAGGCATTTATTTTAACACCAGCTGCCTGATAACCATTCATTGCAAAGACCTGCTTAAAAGAAATTAAAATAAAAAGGTTTTTTTAATTATTTCTTAACTGTTGTGCTGTCTAACAACAATTGAAATAGTTGAAGCATAAAGGAAAATGTCCATTAGCATCAAATGTTAAACATCATTGAAGTTGGTTAGGTTTTGTTAGTCTCCATAAAATTTACTTTCATGTTAGAATTTCATGCAAAAGACAATATAAAGTGCACATCATTTTAATGAAGTTTAAAGTGAACTAACCAAACTGTAAATTGAGCTGACATATACTTTGCATAAATTTTCACACATAACAAAACGTTATAGCCATCTATAGTTAAGTGAACTGATGAATTCAACTGGCATTTCAAAATGTCATAAAAGTACAGAATTTACAGTTAAAATATTATAAGACTATTCAAAAACTAAGGACATCTAAAGTGTGAGAGTGTGTGTGTGTGCGTAAGAGAGAGAGAGCGATCAAAAATACTTAAAGCAGCTTAAGTTGGCTCTTCATCTAATCAGTGCAAAACAAGAAACCATACTTTATGCCTAGGCTCATTGGTTTGAGATCGTTCTCTGGGCGGATGAGTCAGGTGAAAGATTTAACCCAATGTCTCCTGACTACAGCTATGTAAAGAGTAAATGTAGCTATGGTGGCCAGGGATCTACAATCTGATATTAACAAACTCATCAGAGTTGGGATTAATGCAAAGTAGTACAAAATAAATTGTGAAAGAAAAAATTGTCTTCTTTTAAGTTTGAACATAGTAAAAAAAAAAAAATTTTCCAGCACACTAAAACAAAAGAAACCAGGGTTTAGAGTGATGGCATTTTCCTTTTTACTTGTTCATTGTTAAACAAATGAACTGTATAAGGAACATATGAAGACAATAGGTGATCAACTTAGAAAAAATTGGGGAACACGAACTGGTTGTAGTCAGCAAGCAATGATGTAGCAGACTATAAACTAATCAATTTTTTCAAACAATTTTCTGAAAAGCAAAATATTTAACATTGATAGCAAAGCAACAGGGAATTATGAAACTGTGCAGTAAATACAACATCATACAAAAGCTCTCTTAAGCTTGTGAATGATGGTAGTCATGACAACTGGAAGCATGATAGTGGTATTATAAAAATTATTTTTGAAATTATTATTTAAAAAAAAAAAAAAAAAAAAAAAAAATTGCTAAAAATATATATTTTAAGATCTGTTACACCTCCTGTATGTAACATCACTCAAATCCCGGGCCTAACTAATAAACCAACAACTTTTAAGCTAAATTTGACTATTCATCAACAGTCTCCTTCTAGGGGGATTTCAATGCTTCTCTAACAATTTGATGCCTTTTTTGTTGAACAATGTCTTTGGCCACAAAATATGCTACAGTTCCCGATATCACTTATTCATTGGAGCCAAATTTGCTTTCCCTGGAGCATTCTTTTGAGGTCTGCAAACAGCCAGTAGTCACTAGGGGGCAGATCTGGAGAATAGGGTGGATACAGAAGCAATTCAAAGTGCAATTCATGTAATTCTGCTATCGTTGTGATCGACTTGTGACATGGAATGTGGTCTTCAGGGAAAAATCACTTTTTTCTTCTTCATTTCTGGCTGTTTTTTGGGCAATTTCCTCTTTCAAATGCACCAATAATGCTATATAATATTCACTATTGACAGTTCTTCCTTTCTCTAGGCAGTCGATGAACAAAACACCTTGCACATCCCAAAATACAGAGGCCAAAACTGCCTGCAGATGGTTGCGTCTTTGGTTGCTTTTGACAGCTTTCACTTGTTGCTGTCCACTCAGCTGATTGCCGATTTGACTCTGGAGTGAAGTGATGAATCCATGTTTTATCTATTGTCACATATTTACTCAAGAACTTGTTGCGTAGAAACAGTTGCAAACAAAGCTCTAAATTATCAATGCGTTTTTGTCTTGTGCCATTTAAAGGTTAGTACGTCATAAAAACCATGTGGATTTTTTCTTATTAGCAGCGCCATCTATGTGTCAGTCCCAGTAGTTATTGATTGATGCGCTAAATTCATGAAATTTCAATAAATTAAGTTTTATTGCAAAATTGGTTTTATTAGTTAAACACAGGAGTCAGTCGGAAATGGAAATCTTATTTTTTTTTAAACATTTTGCCTATATTTGCAAAAAATCTGCTCCGAATAGTAAAATAAATGCAAAATAACTGACATTATTTAATTTGGTAAGCTTTTAATTGCTTTAATAACTAATACAAATTAAAGACATTAGTCTGAATCATTAATTTAACATTAAATTTGCTAATGTTCCAAAAATAATGTTTCACAAATGTATATTTTATTTTTGCAAGATTTTTAAAACCGAGATGTCAATTGCTTAAAAACTGCAGAAAAGTTGAAGGATTTTTTTTTTTAATTAAAAAATTTTAGATTACAATCAATAAATTTGTTTGAAATACACCAGATTGCTTACTGGAAATAGTAAATTTAATCATTTAGCTTTCAATTAAAACTAAAATAAAAGTTGAGAAAATTTTTTAAAATTCAGTTTTAAAAGTTAGTTATCAAAAATGAGTGGGTGGTACCTACCACTGGTACTTGGCCACGTCTTTAATATAAAGGAGATGTAGAAATAGTACATGTGATTTTGCTAAAATCAGTGATTGGTTTATAGAGAAAGAGGTGTTAAAAATGATAAATTATTACAGCAAAGGAAGAGTGAAATTTAGAAATACAATGTTAATTATGCAGACAATCAATTCGAAGATCAAAATATTTTTGTGTGGGGAGTTATTAGTCGAAAAAGAAACGGTAATGTTATAAATTCTTGCAAATATCAACAACAGAGATACTTCAAAAGAGATTCACTACAAGAAAGAAAAGGGAAATAACTCCATTATGATATTGAATCCACAGCTCACTCTTGATCACACAGCCTATCTCTTAAAGGGAATCCTTGAATATACACTGAACTAGTGAATGTTTAAGCAATAATATAAGAATTGTACTTGTCCATACACTCTTTTCACACTGCAAACGGCCACCAACATGCAAAGTAGACAATATTTTGCTGGTTTAGCTTAAGGAAATCTGTCTCAGTTAATAAAGCTAGACTGATAATTTACGGACTTGAAGAGACGGCTAATTCAGCTACATATTTTTAAAACAAGTTATGCATCTTGTTTTTTTCCTCATAGTTTCATAATTGGAGTAGATAGACTAAACTATCGCCCGGTTCACACTCCACCCACGTCTATTGAACAGGTAAAGAGGCTCATCCCTTGTTCCCCGATTAGGATGTGGTTTCCGGCTTTCTCTTTTCCAATCTTTTCTCTCTTACGTAGCCCCCTGCACATCAGTGGCGTTACCGCCTTGCTCGGGGTGATATGGTTTATAAAAAAAAAAAAAAAAAAAAAAAAAAAAAAATTTAATGTACTTGTCATACCATACAAGTTAAAATCACATCACTTTTATGAGATTGCTACCTAAATGTTACAATATGGAAATTAAAGTAAACATTCTTCTTTTATGTGCCATGTCCTTTCAGGACGTAGGCAATCATGGCTTACCACATCTCCCTATCCCTGGTGACTCTTAGCATGCTTTCTCCTTTTACACCATGCAACCATCGTTTTAACTACTTGATCAGGCCCTTCAAATATGTCATCCTCTGCTTTCCTGTCTCTTTTTCCCTCTATCTGGCCTGTTGGTATCAGGTTCTCCAAGCCCTCCTTTCTCATTGCATATCCCAGGAACTTTAGCTGTTTCTTCCTGATGCTCAGTATTAATTTCATTTTCGTTTCCATCCTTTCCAAAACCTTATCATTGATCACATGCTCGATCTATGATATTCGCAGCATCCTTTTGTAGAACCACATTTCAGCTGCTTTAAGTTTTCCCTTCATCTTTGATGATACTGTCCAGCATTCACTGCCATATTGAAGAACTGACATCACATAGCAATCCAGTACTCTTCTTTGTTTCTAACGAAATTGTCCTGTTTTTAATACTTTACTCAACTTTTGGAATGCTTCCTTCGCCATGCCAATTCGCCTTCGGATCTCTGTCACACTTTCTGTCTTCTGTTATAACACTTCCCAGGTATTTACATTTTTGTACCAGCTTTTTTTTAGTATCCCCAACATGTATTTGGCATTTTGGGCTGCCTTTTTTGCTAATGACCATGTATTCGGTTTTCTTGCAGTTTATTTGTAGTTCTTTCTTGTCACTCTTCAGCTAGCTTCTGTAGGAGATCTTGTAGTTTCCTTTCCGTGTCTGCTATCAGCACTGTATCATTTGTGTATCTTATGTTGTTCAAATTGTGGCCTCCAATGACAAATCCTGGCATAACTTAACATTACAATTTATATAATGCACTCAACATATAAGTGTTGAATTTAATTCATTGACTACAAGTTTTCTCGGTGCAATTCATTGTCCTTGTGTTGCAACAACGGTAGATCTGAAGAAATCATTTTAGTTGACGGTTCCCTGCGGGATAGCAGGGATGCAGTTAAAAGGATCAAATAAATTAGGGCAGTATCTTTATTCACATCATTATCAAATGTCCTACACCTACGTTCATTCAGCACGACATTGGCCTTAACATTATCTCAACCACTACTGACCAAATTCCAAAATGTATCAATTATCTCATCAGTCATAGGCGCATCCTACAGAAGGTGAGTGAACTTGCTTTTGATATGTGCATTAAATACATCTTACAGTCAAAAGATTTTGACTAATTGTCTGGGACTAATACCTTTCCCAAGGGTATCTGCGCGTTCACTTACGCACAAATCCTCTTGAGAAAGGTATTAATCTGTTTCTTCTCTCCAGTTATGGGTTAAATAACAAGACAGACTGGGTTCTATAGCCTTGAATGGGAACCTGTCTACCACAGAAAGTAATGGCAACCTACTGCAGGAAAATCTTCTGCCTAGTCAGTAATGTCTCTTACAAGACATGATCGCCCAGAGCATGTATCACATATGGCATTTAACTGACTGAATATAATAGTTGGAAACATGATTAAGGCTTCTACTGGGTATAAAGTGGGAGATCAGTTTTCTATCATTATGTTATCATGTTTATGCCTTAAATTAAATCAAAACAAAAAACAGCCACAACATAAAAAATTGATCAAGTGATTGATTTTGCATATCTTGCTCACAAGCTAATCTCAATTTAGCCATGATAGAAATACAAAGCAACACTGAAAACACCAAAAGTACCATTCCATACTAAAATGGATATACTATGTAATCTGGTTCTTAATTTATTGTGCGTGACTAACTGTAAACTTGCACTTGAAAGGGAGGAATTACAAAACCACACAATGCTCATTATCACAGCTCACAAGCTGATAGGAAAAAGTCAAAATAACCACTGTTGGAAATGTAACTGTTAGAACATAAAACATATTCCAAGGGAATTGACCCTTTCCTGTTCCCAAACAGAGTACCTCCCTTTTTACTCCTGAAAGTGGGTACACACGAGTCATGTGATCAACAGCACATTCAAACGTAGGACGCATGAGGGAACAGACTTGGAATATGGCTGTCAATGGTTAAAGAACGCATGTATGTTCTTCTGCCCTAATGGCTGTGACACACAACCCGATAACTTGGGACTGATACCGCATGTACATATTATGTAATGATTCTCCATGTAAAATAAATGTATCTTCCAGTCAACCGTGAGTAGACATCTACTTTTCTCTCATTCCATGCATTTTCACCACGTGCTGCGCACACACACACACACACTCGTCCACGGACCATAAATCATACTATAAATTAAGGCATTTTAGTTATGAGACAAAAACCCCGTTCATAACAGTAACCAATTTCTTTATACAAAGTCCTTAAAACTATTTAGACATTAAAAGTGAGGATATGGTATCTGGAAAAAAAAAAGCAGTAAAAAAACCAAGACTAAGGTGGAGGTGGTAACAATTTTGGTCACCAACTAATGAGCAATGGTGACTAATAAAGGCAGAGCATACAGTGTAATAAAAAAAATTTTTTTTTTTTTTCAATTATATCACCCCGAGCAAGGCGGTAACGCCACTGAAGCGCAGGGGGCTAAGTAGGAGTGAAAAGATTGGAAAAGAGAAAGCCAGAAACCACATCCTAAACAAGGAACAAGGGATGAGCCTCTTCACCTGTTCAATAGACGTGAATGGAGTGTGAACCGGGCGATGGTGAGAAATAAATTTTGCAATAGAAAGACCAATGATGATTGTGTCAGATACTTTTGTTTGTTTTTTTGTAGCGATCTTCCAAAGGGAAGATATTTTTAAAAGAATGAGAAATGTCAATACCCTATCTAAAAGGAAGAAAAAGAAAAGTAGGTTGTCGAATTAACGTTATCTGCCGAGTCAACATTATTATAATTATTTAAAAGAGCAAACAGTCTATATTGCTTACATCATCTGTTCTTTATATAAAAATTGATTGCATAGCAGATAAAAGAACCTTTTAGATGCTTATATATTAACTCAATAAAAACAAAGACTGATGCTGTGAGACATGCTACATAACAGATTTGCCTGAATGATTTTCTGATTTAACAAGGAATATTCAGCATTATTAATAGGGATTGAGTAGAGAGAAAAAAAAAGTATAAATACATAAATTCTTTGATACATGAAATGGTGATTATAATTAGACGTATTGAGGAATTTACTGATAAAAATTTAAATTGTATCCAACTTGGACTAACTTTTCAGTTGAATGTAATTTTAAAAAAAGCACAATGTTATAGGCTTTATAAAATGTTATGTTTTAAGCATGCAGAAACACGGGAAATGGATTTAGGTTATTTTACTGGCACACCAACCCCCAAGGTTCACAGGAAATGGAATAAAATAAAAATGAACAAAGGAAGCAGAGAGGGGAAGATTACTTACCATGCTAGGATCCATAATAGTTGGCGCTGCAGGTGCCCAGGATGACAGTACTGCATGTCCTGGGTGATAAAATACCTGAAATTAATAAAAGAAAAAAGGCATTCTTAAAAGAATTTATAGGTCTTAGCAGCCATAGCAGTCAGCAACCTACCAGGCAAAGAAATGTATTGTTACCAGCTCAAAGATCAAATAGTAGAGATGTAAGGAAACAAAACAATCTACACCTGGACCTGACAAGAAACTGGAAATTGTTGATAATGATTTAAATATGGTTTTAAAAGAGGAGGATCCCAGAAAATTCATTAGTTTAGCCCAAACCAAACAAACAATGTGAAAGAAAAGACATTATCTGATGCTTTAGAAAGATATAAAAACTGCAATACAGATATATTTCTGGAGATAGGGGAGAAGTAGATCATATTGCAACATAAAGCTTCAGAGATTTGAATAGGAAAACAAAATTCAACAAACAATCTATCAGCCCCATGTTTTTTTTCTTTAATCTTCAACATGCTGCATTATTTACCACTTCCCCTTCCACTGTATTGTTTTTCAAAGCTTATCTACTGTACTACTTTCAGTCATTGTGATTTTCTGTTGCCATAGCAGGATATGACAACACAACTGCAAAATTCAAACAAGCTACCATTCATTAATCTAAGACAATTGATAAAATTTCTGATTTGCAAGCAAAAATCACCTCCAGAATGTTAAAGGTTAAATCAATAACATTGGCATACATGAAATAAGAGTTGATCTTTATCACTATGACTTCATTTTCTATACAAAGAGAGAGAGAGAGAGAGAGAGAGAGAGAGAGATGGATAAATAAATAAACAAAAAGCACTTTTACATTATCCGAACTACTGTCCTCGTCTTTGCTGCCATTTGTACAACGTTTTGGCCATTGTATACTCCAGCATTTTTCAGGTGCTAGGCATTTCAAACTGATCTTTTTATTATGATTACTGGGGTATATCATTCTCATTCCTCGTGAGAAGCCTCTTTTAGTAGTCACGAGTTATCTCCCTCTAACCGGACTCTTAAGTTACTTGTTCACCACTGCTGATATTGAACTCACAATTCTTTGGGTAAGTCACTGCAACTAACTAACGTCTGTATTCACTGGGCCACATGTCTTTAAGAGCAACTGAATTTCTGGTACCTAGAAACTAGGTACCCCACTGCATTTTCAATATCTAACTTAAATATGAAATGTTTTCTTGAAACTTTTATTTTAGTTTTAATTGAAAGCTAAATGATTAAATTTACTATTTCCAGTAAGCAAAATACTCTGGTTTATTTAAAACAGAAATTATATTGATTGGAATATAAAAGTTTTTTATCGTAAATCATCATAATGTTTTGGTTGCCCACTAACTCTTGAAAACAAGATTTTCTGCCAAAATTTTGAACATGTGAGAAGCAATTAAAAATTTTTTCAAGTAAGTGATCTTTCCTCTTAAGAATATAAACATTTTGATTGGAAAAAGTTTGTTTTTATTAAGTTCAGGACCTTTTTTTTTTATTCATACTATGCTGTTTTTTTTTTTTTAGCAATTAAGGTGGGGTACCTACTATAAACCTAATGTTCAGTAACAATTTTTTTACCAAAGTTCATATTGCAATTTTGGCACTAATGATTTTCTCTGGCACTCTATATTACTGGTTCCCATATTGTATTCATCTCTATACTTGATTGGCTTAGGAGATTTTTGTAGCCTAGTATATGTGCTGATTCATTAAGTTTACGTAGTTTCCAGTGGCGTTATCCATCTATTATTTCAACTTCATCCCATAGGGATTTCTATGCCTGGTCGTTTTTTTTTTTAAATCGTATCACCCCGAGCAAGGCGGTAACGCCACTGATGTGCAGGGGGCTACGTAATAGTGAGAAGATTGGAAAAGAGAAAACCGGAAACCACATCCTAAACAGGGAACAAGGGAGGAGCCTCTTAACCTGTTCACTAGACATGGGTGGAGTGTGAACCAGGCAATAGATAGATCTATCTACTCCAATTAAGATTTAGGAGATTTTTGTAGCGTAGCATATATGCTGATTCATTAAGTTTACATAGATAGAGAACGCCACTAGAAACTATGTAAACTTAAGGAATCAGCACATATGCTGGGATACAAAAATCTCATAAGCCGACCAGGCATAGAAATCCCTATGGGATGAAGTTGAAATAATAGACAGAGAACGCTACTGGAAACTACGTAAACTTAAGGAATCAGCACATATGCTGGGCTACAAAATCTCCTAAGCCAACCAAGCATAAAGATGAATACAATATGGGGGAACCAATGATACTGAGTGCCAGAGAAAATCATTAGTGTCAAAATAGCAATATGAACTCTGGTTATTAAAAAAAAAAAATTCAGAAATTCAGTTGTTCTTAAGGACAGATGACACAGTGTGTATATATATTTGGGTAGTTCCAGTGACTTGACCCAAAAAGTTGTGAGTTCAATACCAGACTACAGCAATGTGCACAAGTAACTTAGAAAGAGTCTGGTTAAAGGGAGATGACTGATGACTACCAAAAGAGGCTTCTCACAAGGAATGAGAATGATATACCCCAATGATTGTAATAAAGGGTTTGATTCTTAGTACCTGAATAACGCCCGAGTATACAATGGCCAAAACGTAGTACAAAAGGCAACAAAGATGAGGACAATAGTCTGAATAATGTAAATAGTGCAAATACTACCTTATCTGAGAAACATAGACAAGACAAAAAAAAAAAAAAAAAAAAAAAAAAAAACGGGGTGGGGGAGCAGTAGAAAGGAAATTAATATTAATAATGCAGAGTGCTAAAGGTTAAAGATTATCATGTAGACATTTTTTATAATTCATAATTCTCAGAAAATGATACCTACCTTTCCCTTACCAAATTATAAATAGTTTACCAATCTTTGCTTTGTGTAGAAAATTATAAAGACAACAGGCTAGCTTACCTGCTGGCTATACTGTAAATTTGGTAAAAAAGCATATCTCTGTGGAGAAGGAAATGTTTGTTGCTCAAAATGTGGCTTTAAACCATTCCTAGGGACGTAGCTTGGCCGTATCAATGGCTTAGCTTTAATGCGAGCCTGAAAAAAAAATTAAATGAGAAATATTTTGATAGAAACACGAGCAGAAACTTTAAATTATATGTGCCATATTTAAAGATATGTACTAAATATGATTATCACAGGTAAATTCAATTTTTATTCAAAAAGTATGTCTTGCCATGAAAGATTAAAATAACTGCAAAACAATCTAGAACAACCTTTAATTATAACCAGGTATTGACCCGAAAAACTAAGACTCATTTAATGTTGATGTGATTTTAAAATACACACAATAAAAATAACTATTCAGCATTCTTATTTCATTTCAGATATAGTATCCATACAAATATTTTAAAAAATTAAAATAAAATAAAAAAAAAAATAAAAAAATCAAAAAAATCAAACTAAACATGGAATTCCTTACCATAATTGGCTTGCCAAGGAAAGACTTGACTTCTTCTCTTAAGTACTGGTAAGCTGTTTGTGCATCTTCATCAGAGTCAAAAGTCACGTACCAACTATCATTATGAGCAAATTCACAGCTCACAAATTTGGGGCAATTACTGCCAGAAAATAAATTTTCAACTTCCTGAGAGAAAAAAAAAAAATTTGTTTGGTAAACAAATATTGTTTTATCAAGTCAAAAGCTTAATCGTAATGGATCTAGGGGGTGAAAAGCAAGGACAAGAAAAAAAAAAAACTATAAGTATGCTAACCTCCACTGGAGTTGTGGCTGGAATTTCCCTTAGTATCACAATGCATCTGTTATGATTGGGTCTGACCTTTTCACCTTTTTCATCAACTTGAACATTTTGACATTCTAAAAAAGAAAATAAATAAAACAAATTCCATACTCATGCACCTTTTAGTAACATACTGGTTTTTTTTGTTTTTTTTTAGATGGAGAGTTCCTTGACATTTCTATTAAAAGGACAAGCAACAACTGTGACAGACTTGCAAGTAGAATTTTATGGCAAAATTAAGCAAACTTACTAGTTAATATATTTAACTGACAAAACCTACTTTGTTAGCCACCATACATCTGATCTGGTGCTTCGGCTATGTATTTAGAGATTCTTGATAAACTAGAAATAAGTATCTGCAATGTTATTGGTCCTCCCCTGGCATCTCATCACTTCCCCCTCGTCATAACATAACATAGCTTCAGTCAGTTAAGTGCCAAAAGAGACATGACTGACTGGGCAGAAGATTATCCCGCAGTAGGTTGCCATTGCGTTTGCTGGTAGACTGGTTGCCAGCCAAAGCTATAGAACCCAGTCTGTCCTGTTATTTAACCCATAACTGGAGGAAAGTGATGGATTAATACCTTTTCCAAAAGTATTTGTGCGTAAGTGAATGCAAGGAATTCAAACTCGGCTCCCCGATTTGTTGTTTTGAGCCAATATCCACTGCAACACAACGCACATCCGTAACATAGCTTACCTTTTCCGCAAATATTTTCATGGCAATTGTTCTGATGGACTTTCCTCTAGACCTTTATGAATTAAAGCACAGGCCCTATCATTTTACAGTTGAAATGGCATCATGTTGCATTTAAGTTCTATGGTAAGAGTTTCTTCTCTTGCACTTCTTGCTTTCCAGTCAAAAATTTAAATGCAGCATCAATTGTTATCTTAATTCCTGTTCTTTTGTTCTCTTTCTTTAATGGTTTTTTCCCCCCTACTTCTTATATTCTCTCACTTGGTCACTGACCCATTGCTTCTTACCTGTCTTGCATGGGGGAGGGGAAGAGGGAGGCTAATCTGGGCCAAATTCTTTTGTATGCATGGTGGCTCCAAAATGATATTGAAATAAAGTTAAGTTTTATACATTTGTTGTTTCGAGTCAATGTGGTTACACATGAAAATATTGAATTAATTAATCTACTTGGTGCTAACATGTAAGGTAAAGTAATTAAAATATACTTTCAGTATTCATCAATATCTAAATTAAATTATATTCCTTTAAGTAACTGTCATTTGAGAAGTAATAAAAACATTTTTTATTTCCAATGATCCATCAAAAATTTAAATAAGGAATTTTTCTTCTGTGCAAGAGAAAGATTACATGTTAACTGATTGCTTTTTTTTTCAACACATGGGGACATGATGCTAAGTAAAAATTTTATTTTTTTAGTTTTTCCACACAGAAGATCCATATTCAAGATTAAATAAAATTTACACTTTCACATACCTCGAAGGACATCAACAACTAAATCAAGGTTACTGGTCAACCTCTGAACCTGACTAAAACTGGCAACAGCTGAGATAGCCACATATTGGTCAGCATCCATTTGTGACATCAAATACGTATCTGATGTCAAATTCTCTCTACAAAAAAAGAAAATCTTGAGTTAGACACAGGTATCATCCAGAATCATGCTGCATTAGAACCACTTCTCAATTAAGAACTTGATAGTTGAGAGGGGGAGGGGATCACCACGGTAAAAATTAACTGACATAATGGAGAAAATCTTTATACCAAGTTATCAGTTTAGTTCCGGAAAAATCCAAGATACACATGTTCTCTTATTTTTTTTTAAAACTTAGCATTAATAAAGTTTGTTTAATTAGCAAAAGGTAACAGATTTAATTTTTTGTGAAAATGGGGGTTGGGGATTTATTCTGGCAAATATATACATTTTCTTTTTTGTTAAATTTTCAAAATGAAGTTGCAAAGAGGAAGATAGCCTTGAAGATTAATTCTGTTCGTTATAAACATCACAGAAAGAGGGCAAGTTGAGAAAGAACTTACCGAGAAAAGTAATATTCCAATTGACTTTTGAGCATTCGCCGGATCTGCTCATCAGACAGTGTGCCATCAACTTGGGCTGGACTCTCATCTAATCAAGAAAAATTCAATAGAAAGAATTACATCTCTCACGCCTACACAAGTCTCAATTAGTGAGTCGACCAGGTGATAATAGCAACAAAAAGAATCCTCATACAAATCCTTGTGTAGACTAGTGTTGTCAAGAAGTCAGAAAAGTTTATAAAGTGATTTTTAGGTGATGATATTTTATGAAAGATTTTTATTGAATTTATCATGTTACGAATTTCTAATATGAAATAATTGCAGTTGTACAATCAAGAGCAAATAACTACAACCATTATGTTGACCAGCATAAATGTTCATACTTAGATTTATGAATGATATGGCCTACATGGATTAAACACCCCTGGAGAAGTGCAGGTGACATTATTAAATATTCTTAAAAACTTGCTAATCATAGACACAATGCTGATAATTTTTTTGTCATTGTTGACTAAAATGTGAAAAAATGAGAATGACCAACCGTGTGTAGGTGTAGATGGAATTGGACAAAAAAAAAAAAATTTTTCCGACTTTAATTAAAGCAGGTTATTTGCCAATTATCAGCTGGGATTTGCGAATCTGGTATTCCTTACTTAGTCTGAATATTTTGTGCCCTAGTGAGTTCATGACAAGTAAATGTTATAACTTCAAGCCATTTATCACTTGTAATACTGATCTACAAAAAGGTTAGCTTGAAATACCTCTAGAATCTTGCAAAATTCACATGTTAAAAATCCTAATTTACAATCAGGTTTTATTAAATCTGCTATTAATCAACCAATGGCAGTAAAATTTTTAGGATGTATTTATACAATATTAGTTCCGGATTCCGTTTAACCTTTTAGCAAAGGTTATTATGCAAACATTTTTATTCACAAGCAAATCCAGAAGACATAGGCTATAAAACATTTGATAATATCCAATATACATTAAAATTTTACATGGTTAATATGAACTCCTTGACATTCTATTACCTCCCAAACTTATTTCAGCTAATTTTTCTACTGTTGCAACTTTAAAATTGTAGCAGATTCTGTAGCTTCCCAAAAAGATTTTGTTGACTAATTATCAAATACAATTAATTATGGACCACAAGTGTTCTACATTAATAGTTTCCGTGAAAGATTTAACCTCTCATTCAGCACGTCTATCAATGTAGCCCTATATTCATCACTAAAAATTACTGTTGAGAAATTAAATGTATTTCTTCATCCAAAATTTCAGAGATATTTCTGTTGCTTGTGTGCTTTTAACCAATATTCTTATTATTTTTTGCATGTTTTGTCTTTACAATTAAGGCACCAGCTTCAAATACTCCATTATAATAAATACACTTTTTTTTTTTACTACCCACTTTTTTCATTCTCAAATCTTTGCCATCCTTAAACCCATTTTTTATTGTTGTACACATACCAAATGTTTCCAATTTTTTTTTTTTTTTTTTTGGCTGCTTAATACAATTTTATACTTTCTCAATGATTTTGTTCCATTGTCTTCAATAAATTCATTATATTCTCCTTTGAAGTTACATCTTTCTTACAACCCATTATATTCTTTATATATCTAAAACTAAAAAAAAAAAATTAATATATATCATGAACACTTGTTTCATTATTAAATCTAACATTAATCTTTCTTTTAAGGCTATCAACACCACTAAATAAGTTACTGCAAACATTTCTAAGAACAAACTGAAATTTACATTGTATATTACAAGTATAGCCTGAAGATATTACCAACTTTAGTTGGTCAATACCATTTTGTGGAAACATGGGCTTGTATAATAAAATCAGTGTTATTCTACAGTTGCTCGTATTATACACATGCATTTTGAAAAATTAGAATAATGTTGAAAAGCCCAAATCTCCCAATTAATTTAGTTAAAAAAAAAAAAAAAAAAAAATTTAAATTAAGCTCTCATATATTTTAGATTTATGACACAAAGTCATTTTAATTTATCACTAATGAAAACTGGAAGTTCTTAATATATGAATATTTTCTAAAGTCAAAATAAAATTTATAATACAGAAATGTTGAAAAACTGAAAATTCTATCCATTGCACTAAGTACTTGGTTGAGACTCCTCTAGTATAAATTACTACATCAATATAGCATGTCACGGAAGTAATGTATGGTTAAGATATTATGGAAGCCCATGTGTCTTTAGCTAGTTAGTCTGTATTGTCATCTTTCTCTAGGCCAGCCATTCTTAACTTTTTTTTTTTTAAAAACACAAACCACTTTTTTTTTTGGGGATAGACCCCAATAACTATTCAATGGAGGAAAAACTTATATTTTATTAATAGATAAGTTTAGGAGCTGTATTAGAGAAATAGTATATGATTTATTTTGAAATAATTTACTGAAAATAAACCTGTATTTAACAACTAAATTCTATGGAACTTATGTACACTAGTAAAAATAACTCATAATAAACTATTTTTAAAATATTTGAATGATTAATAAATATTTTTAAAAAGTGCTTATTTATTCAATGAGATCACTACTTTTAACAATGTTGAGTTTATTAAAATGAGAGAAACAAAACCCGATTCAACAAAATAAGATGATGGAAAAACAATAATGCAAAGCTGTGCTTTTCTCTATAGTGGATATTTTTTTAGCAGTGACATTTGTTTTCCATATATCATGCTTCTTGTTTGAATCTTGCTGCAATATTTAATTACTTTGGAATTCAGTGAAGGTTTTCTGATAATTTTAGAGTTGTTTTCACTATTTTAGTATGGCGTACATTATTGTAGAAATTTCAATTCCCAGTTGTAAGAACCATTCTAAAGTGAAATTGCTCCATAGACACTAAAATATTACCATGACACCCCAATTTAATTTTTTTGTGTGTGAGCACTCCAGTAATGCTACATAGACCCCAGTAGAGAACTGCAGCTGTAGGCAATGCCTCTATAGAATCTCTTTGGGGAGTTCAGGTGATGCAATTTGGCTAGCTAATCAAGCACAATGGTCAGCAAAACAATTACTCAGAGTTGGTACTTCTGCCAGGTGCCAATTCTTGCTGGAAAAGTAATTCAACATCTTAATAAATCTTTGTCAGCAGACAGCAGCATGAATTGCCATTAAAATCTCTTGGTAGACAGATTTGATAAAACACATTAGACCAACACCAGCAGTTGATATAGCACCTCTAAAATCATAACCAACAAAGAAAAGTTTGCACAACTTGAAATTCTGTGTGTCTACTCTTCTAGACTGTGACACCTTTATTTCTAAATGAAATGCAAAATTTATTTTCATCTGAAAAGAGGACTTAGGACCATCAAGCAATGGTCCAGTTTTTTTCTTAGCTGGCATTGTCTTTGGTTCAATTTTTTAAAAGTTGAACACTTCTTGAATCAAAGCTACTATCATTCCTATCAAGCATCTTTGCCTACCACACTTTTCACTTAACTTTATGTGAATATTATTTGATATAACACACTGCAAACAGCAAGCTATTTCAGCAAATGTCTTCCCTATGATTCTTAGGTGTACTGAACTAGATTGAGATTTTACACACACACACACACACACACACACACACACACACACATATATATATAAGGATTTATTCAAACTCAGAATGGAATAGTCTAATATTTTTAGATTGAGATTTCGTTTTCAGCTGTAGAATTTATTTAACAAAATTCAAGTAAATAAATAAAAATAATCAAAACATTTCAGTTTATGTATTTGCAATTTTTTCTTTTCTTTTCTGAAATGATTTTCAAAAATACCACTGATTTTTTTTTTTTTTACAATATTCTACACCCTTGTGCAAATTAAAACAAAACAAGATCTTTCACACTTTCCCTGATCACATATATGTTATCTCTTGGCATTGTTTTTCTCTTCTGACAGCACTTTCCTCTACACTTATGGCAGATGGATCCAGTTTGTTTCTTTGCCTTGATGAGACAACTGACAGTTGAAAGGGTGACACCATCAATATCAATATCCCTCCGTAAAGTTTGCCAGTGTGTTCGTTCAGTGTTACAGCTTTTATACACTTGCTTGGAGTAATGTCCATTGTAGACAATGGCTGTAGGACAACTAATTGATAGTTGAGACAATAGTGCCAGGGCATGATTAAAAAACTGATGCAATCATGGACGACGCAATATTTTTTCAAGGCCAAACAAATTTCATCCTATATAGATGATATTACTGCACACCACTGCAAATGACTTAATCTGTAATCTGTGGAACAAATAGAAGTCAACTGCACCCTGTCACTCCAGTGGGTCTAAAACTGACCATATGGTGAAAAGAAACTAAAGCATTTGTTTCAACTAATTTGCACAGGGGTACATTTTTTTCTTTTCAGATCTACCAATAGAAGATAGGAGAAAAGAAAAAAAAAAAGGGGTACCTACACAGAATAGCTAGGAGTAACAGGCACAAATAATAAACTATCTTTACGAAGAATACATTGTTCTATGCAAACCTGACAGTTTTGAATATGCAAAGAAGTTTTTGCATGTTATACAGGCTGGTTGCTATATACAAGATTTCTAAAGCTATTTAAAGTAGCCAACTTCTCATTCAGTCAGTTAAGTGCCATGGGTGATCATGTCTTGAAACAAACATGACTGACTAGGCAGAAGATTATCCCGCAGTAGGTTGCCATTGCTTTCTGCGGTAGACTAGTTGCTGACAAAGCAATCTGTCCTGTTATTTAACCATTAACTGGAAGGAATGGGCCGATTAATACCTTTCCCAGGGGTATTTGTGTGTAAGTGAATGCAATGAATTCGGCTGGAATTTGAACTCCCCCCACCCACCCCCGATTTCTCGTTCCGGGACGATATCCAATGCTCCACAACACAACTTCTCATTAGCAATTCAAAAATAAGAGTTAAAAGATTATTTTATGGCTTCAGAAAAAGGGATAAACTTTTAATTCAGGTTGAAATGCCATGCCTTTTCCCAGCTTAATAAAAAGGGTCCTTACCTTGCAGGTTAGCAGCTTCAGTCTGTGTAGAATAAATAAGTGGACTTGAGGTGGTAGGAATCCCAGTGGTGCCAAGGATAGTGCCGGCACCAGCAGAGCCAGTGCCGGCACCACCAGCTGCTGCAGCAGCAGGTCCAGTGTTGATGGTGCTCACTGTCTGGTCAGCAGCCGCAGCTGGGGGTGGAGCAGGAGAGGCAGTTAGTAAGGAGCCAGGCCCAGTGCCAGTGCCTGTGGGGGGAAAGTCAGCAGAAATGGACTGCAGTGGGGGTTCAGAAGCAGCTGCTGGAGAGAACACCCCACTACTCGCTTCCAGCTTGTTTATGTCACCATTTGCAAACTGATAGAGACCTGAAAGACAGACATTATTTTACAAAACCTAACAGATTTATAGTTAGAAGTAAAGATGAAATGAAAGCCTAAAGAAAGATTGTTGCCATGATGAAAAGAATATTGACCTTAATCTCATTACAACTGAATCAGTACACAACTATACTTAACCCATATACAGTGTAACCCAGAGAGTTGTCAGGACCAGATACAAATTCTATTATACCAGGGTTTCTCTTATATCAGGGTTTGGTCTATTTTATATACATTACCACAGGCTCTAATATGGGACCAGAGAAAATCTCTCTTATATCCGGTGTGTGTGTGTGTGTGTATAAAAACATGCGGCATAGATATAGAAGACTCCAAAGGAGTATCCTGTACATAAAGTTATAGGATAGCGCTCTAACTCTAGGAGATATATGAGAGAGAGAGAGAGAGAGAGAGAGAGAGAGAGAGAGAGAGAGAGAGCAAATATGTGTAAAAATTAAAACAATACACATTATTCCATGGTTAAGCGGAAGTATATGCCTATTTCAGGTGAACTATCTATCATCAGCTTCTGTCTATTGTACAGAAGATTTTACATGAAATATATATATATATATATATATATATATATATATATATATATATATATAAAAAGACCCATATAAAAAAAACCACTGCAATATTACATGGGTCTTTGCCTAGAGCATCATTCTACTGAGTTCATCTCAGGTATAGGATAAATCTTCACAGAATAAATGAATGGGAAAGTCTAGAATTCAGCTACATCTAAGTTAGGGACATCAGAATCCCACTTCCCAAGTGTCTGAAATATAGTAAAAGATTTTAGGCTTGGAAGAAGAGGTTTAAAAAAAATTTTTTTTTTTTTTAATAATTGATATACAAACCACTATAATACAAAACAAAAAAAAATAATTATAAAGACATGTTTTAATCAGCTGCGCAGATAATTAACTCTCACTTGCAGAGTATCTTCAACAATTCAAATTTGAAAGCAAAGAGTATTGTTGTTTTGTCGTTTTGCCATCACCAGCCAGATAGTTTGAAGGACACAGTAATAAGTTTTAGCATTATTATTATTATCTCCACAAGGGCAACAATGTTAATAACCCTATAAGTCACCTTTGTTTGACCCCTGCCAATGCCAAGTAGTGGGGGTTGGAGGTTAGTTACCTTTTCTGTGGCAATGGGAAAGGTTTGTTGTCATTCTTATGTCAGACAGGCTGACATTTTTCATAACTTTTATGCTAAGGTTAAGGTTTATGATCTAATAAGTGATGGCTCAATCCAGTCAGCTGGTGTTAAGTTCACCTAATTCTATTTAATAAACCACTCATCAATTTTACCCTTCTAACTAATAATGCAACCAAAAGCTTGCTCTTAGTAAAAAAACAAAAACAACCCTTTTTTTTTGTTTTTTTGCAAGGATACAAAACTCAAGCAGAAAAAAAAAAGTGAGGGAGGTGGGTATAAGGGGCCATAATAGAAATCCAAAAAAATCGAATGAGTGCAACTGCATTAGAGAATAAATTCCCACAAGATCAAACTGTTCTCATATTGGCTCTCATACCCCAATTTTTAACCCTGGCAGTGTGCGCACGCACACACACACACAAAAACATCTTTAGCAAAATGTCTTTTGCCTTGATATTTTATTACCTAACTACCTTTTATATTTAAAATGACCAGACATCATCATAAAAAAAAAAATTTAACCATTATAGGGTGAGGAGCATGCTAACAAGATTTAGCATTTTGAATGCATGTTATAATAAACCACAGGCTATATATCAGTTGGTGCTCAACTTTTTCACTGCAATACTCTTTGAAGGGGGAGGGGGTGACAAAGAAGTTTGAGTATAGCTTCGGGAACTGCACTCAAGAAATCATAGATTAAAAGTCAAGGGATGGTTACATTTTTTTAAATTAAATCAGCTAATTGTGTTATTGACAAAAGTATAGTTTAAATGACTATAGTTTATATACAGATTTTTGTTAATTTTCACCTTTTTTTAAAATAATCATTTTTGTCTCCTTCCCACACATCTTCACAGGTTAAATAGAATAGAAGATATTACAAAAAAATACATTCAGCTATTGACCAAGCTAGTTAAGAACAAGCTCAGTAAATTTATACCCAGCTTGTCACACATCTGTGGACAACATTCATTTGAAAATTACCAAGTCCTCAAAGATGGCATAGTAGGTATTATGCATCACAAATACCTGGTAGCTAAAATTTAGAGATATTAAATTGTCAAACTACATTTTTTAACACTTTATAACATAATGAAGTGAATGTATCATGACTAACAACAACAAAAGATTTGAAAATTCATCAGTTAATATTAACACCATTATTGCCAGTGTGGGTAAGAAACTGTCATCCACCCATACATGTACAAACACCAATGTTCTGGTTTGATACACGAACCTTTCATTATGTCTGTGATAATGTAAAAAATGCTTTCACAAACATTTTTGAGATGATTACATATCCATCTGTTCAACATTCTCTCACTGACACTCTCAATACCAGATGCAACTGTACAAGTGTAACGTCATGTGCTTCTGAATTTGGTAGGCAGAGGTAATCTCAAGTCAACTCTGAACCTGGCTTCCTTTGACAATCTGATATTAAATTTGAGCACAATGCCTATTCTGGCATAATACCATGATAGTCACAAATAAACATTTAAAAAATTTCTGCATAAATAAAACATGCATATATAAAACAAAAACATGATCTGATATTTATAAACTCATGGATAAAAAGATTATTATTATATCTTCTTCTATGTGCCCCGTTCCTTCAAGACGTAGGCGATCATGGTTCTCCACGTTTCCCTATCCCTTGTGGCTCTTAGTATGTTTGCTCCTGTTACTCCTGGCAACCCCCGTTCCATCATCCACCTGATCAGGCCCTGCAAATATGTTATCCGCTGCCTTCCTCTGTCTCTCTTTCCTTCTATCTGGCCAGTCAGTACCAGGTTCTCCTTCCTCATTGCATGTCCCAGGAACTTCAGTTGTCTCTTCCTGATGCTCAGTATTAATTTCCTTTTTGTTGCCATTCTTTCCAACACCCCATCGTTGCTTGCATGCTCAGTCCACGATATCTGCAGCATCCTTCTGTAGAACCACATTTCCGCTGCTTCAAGTTTTGTCCTCATTTTCGATGATATTGTCCAGCATTCACTGCCACATTATATTATAATAAGAATAAAAACACACACAATCACATTTCTAAATCCTGTAGAAACCTAATTTGAAAGATTGGGCCCAGAGACAAGCTTGGCTTTTTTTTGCTGATACAAACAATTGACTGCCGTATATTATTTATAGTCTTTAGGAAGAATTCATAAATTCAAAGAATGGGTTCTACATAAATAGACTGGAATAAAAAAAAAAACAACTGACACAAAAAAAAATCTTTTGGACAGCACAAGAGTCACTGGCAATGAAAATAAGGGAAGCTTGACAAATTGTTACTGTACAATGTTATATCAAGCTCGAAGAGAACTGTGTTTCTCTTGTCAAGCAAGTTAATTTTGAAATTAGGTTAGTTTCAGTTTTTGTATCACATAAGCTTGCAGAGATGGGATGTATGCTAAGTTATCACTGGTTTTACTTCAGGTAACATTCTGTTTTTGGTCAGAAATTGTGTACTCAAAGTAAATTTTTATTATTTAATACAGGGGCTAATGAAAATTTCTCAGGTGAAACAAGTTTGTCCATCACACTAAACCACAATTTACTAATCTTATTTACCAGATAATGTACAACAGAAGAATTTTGAGGAACAACTTTTTAAAGCCTAGAATAGCCATTTCCCACGGTTACCAATATATAGGTCTATGAGATTTTCTAACACCATGTCACAATTTGAGGAGAAACCCAATTCTTATAATGTATGCTATCAGCTTTAAGAAAAAAAATAATAAATAAAATAAAAAAGGCAAATCTGAAAAGGTTAACTTACCATCAGTATTAATATCATCCCAGTGGTGAACATCCTGTTTACTTAAGAATTCTGTAGCATTAGGATTTAGTCCTGGGCTTTTCTGGGTGACCTGCAATAACAAATGATAAGCTTGCATGTTGAATTTATCAAAAGAAAAGAAAAAGGGAGGGGAAAAAAAAAAAAAAAAAAAAAACTATTTCAAAATCCACTAATTTTTTTTTTTTTTTAACCAGTAAATGAATTAGTTGACTGTCACACACAACCAACAAAGTTTAAAAAAAAAAAAAAAAAAAAAAAAAAAGGACTACAGTTCCTAGCTTCATTGTTTTATAATAAAAAGTGATTTGTTAATCATAAAATCTGAAGTCTAAAATGATATTTTTTTCTTTTTGAAGATTTATAATCCAGAAAATAAATTGCTACTAAAGTATGCCTAAAATATCTTTAAAAAAAAAAAAAAAAAAAAAAAAAAAAAATGTTCCTTAAATAATGACTGGGTCATTTTACGTCAATTCAATCAATGAAACCCCCCAAAAAATAGAAATACTATTTAGCATTTTCTAAATGTTTTATTACCTATGGACTTGATCACCTTTAGAAGAAAAAGTCAATATTAAAAGATTATAATAGTGAAATTATCAAGAATCAGAATTTGAGAAAAAAAATTATTAAGATCTCTCACCAGAACTTCTAATATCTACTTTTCGGTTACTCCCTGCAAAATTCTAAAGAGATACTTGAGAGATATTTGGATTCCTTGACTAAAATTATATAAGGGTAACAAATTTAATTTTTGGCCAGTGAATCAGAAGATTATAATAGTTTTTTGTGAGAAAGAGTTTGAAAATGAAAATGCCTGTCAACGAAAAATGTTGATTCAGCAATATTTCAACTTGCGATTTCTTAATGGTTAAGAATTTAGCCATATATTTCCAGGATTTTCTAATAAGATTTACAACACAACTTTTTGGGGTTACAACTTTTTTTTTTGGTTGGCTTGACATGGAATGGGTCAACTAATTTGATGGGGTTAGTGATTAATAAATAGAATTTTTAATGAGAATTCCAAATAGCAATTTTGTTTGATTGTTCTAAATCCAAAGCTCTTACAAAGCCATATGAAGTGTTGCTTTTGCAAAACAAAAAAATAAATTTTTTTTTTTAAAAGGTCATGGACTAGACCCAAAATATTCTCTATAATAGTAACTTTTGGAGTTTTAAATAAGCATATAGACACCAATTATTTTTGAAAATTCTCCTTCCCACTATTTATGCAAGTTATCAGCAAAGGATTTCTCTAATGTTAAAAGGGTTGAACCTATCATCAATTAAAAATAAATAATTATATTTTCATTATCTACAATAACATTTAAACAATATGTAAAAATACTACAGAAGCTTCAGCTTTTATTTAGCAAATTCTGAGACTGATTCTCTTCTGTGACTACAAAAGAACTAATCGGAAAATTTAGCTAGTAATTTTAAGTGTGTTAGATGATGTATTACTATTGGCTTAAAAAACACACAAACAACACTGGCTAGGCAAGAGCTACCAAGTCGTAAATCATAAGAGTTTTCTATGTTTAGAAATTGTCTCTGAGAATCAAGTTTATTTCTCTTCTCTGGAGTATTTGTACAGCTTGGTGAGAAAAAGAAAACCATTCTTAAACCAACAGTGTCATCATTTCAATTTTCAGCTATAAAAACATGCAAATATATTCTCTACACATTTGTTTCCCACAAAGGAGAATAAATTAATCAAAGTTGGAAAGAGTCCACTTTAAAGCACCAAATGAAAATTTTTTTATTTCTTCAATATTTTCATTTTATAATTTGATCAAAGCAAAATATTTCAACCAAAAGTGGAAACCAACTTCAAATTTATAATTATTTCCCTCGAAAAATTATTCTTACACTCAAGCCAACTAAAGCAAATTTGATCTAGCTCCATCAAAATACAATTACTCCCATAGTTACGATTTTATGGCAAATAAGAGATTAAAGAGAGAGAAAAAAAATGTTTGTGGCATTTTCTTCAAGACTTAATCAAAACTGTAAAGATTGTCTAGCTAGCCAACAAGTTTGACAATCTATCGATATTTTCTCCAAATCTTGTTTATGGAATAAGAATCAAGAGTGGGCAGATAACATAAAGCACTGAATCAACTGTCAATTTTAAATAGACAGCACTGAATTTCAATACAACAGTAATATTTCATTGCTTACTGCTGTATTGTACACATGTTAAGATGGTCAACTATGGCCATAACAACATTTTAACTATATCTTATAGTTATTTTAATGAATGGTTTATTAAGTAAAACGTCTCAAGATTAATTCGGTGCTAAGTGAAGAGAAATGAATAAAATAACTTGAAAAAGAAAAACTTCCTAATGACTTAAGTAACCACCTATGTAGGATTTTAGATCTTGACACAAGCATTGATTGCAAGCATACAAACAGCAATCTACAATGATCAAAGTTCATTTATTTCATCCCATATATTGTATGATGTGTCCTTCAAAGATCGTGTGGGTTTATATGTATCTCAAGTCTTATAAACTTTAACTGTGGAGTTGTTGCTTTTTCTATAGCAAATAGGTTTTTCACAGGATGAAATTGCCACCAACATGGCCAACTGGGTTTGAATTCAGTTATTCTCCTAGACTAGTTATCAACCAAGGCTGAAGAGGTGTTTGTCCTACTAATTAGCCGTTAGCTGAGGGAGGGGAGATTCATGGGTTTCTCAAGGGTATTTGCACAAAAGTTAATGTAATGAAATTGAGTGTAATTCAAATTCAACTCACCAATTCCCTGTCCAAGTCACTTACCATTACACTATTTGCACATCCATCCATATAAATAGTTATAAAACTGTACATTTGCAATACAAACACATTTCAAAATAGTGAAATCTTCCATTTTAACTGCTGATATTTTCTTTATTTTTTCAGCAATTTTTATAAATTTAATAATTGGTTTCATATCTCTGCACCCATGAACATCTGAAGAGAGTATACCAGGTTCATTTTGTGCAAAACATTTGGCCCAATGCATCATTTCAATTTTCAGCTATAAAAACATGCAAATATATTCTATACACATTTGTTTTTCACAAAGAAGAATGAATTAATCAAGAGCTGGAAAGAGGTCACTTTAAAGCACCAAATGAGAAAATTACTGGCTAAATCTAGGATTTTAAACTCAAACTTGTTTTATCAATGGTTATGACCATTTGATTTTTCTTTTCTTTAAATGATGCATTTTAAAAATGCATAAAGCAATTATTTTAAAAATTTGAGTAGGATAAAGTAAAAATCTTGTCATTTGGAAAGTATCGCTACAAACTTACCAAAGTAAACTAAAATGCATTTTGAATAATTTAAATGTCACCTTCAAAGTTAATTCATTTCCCCCCCCCAAAGACAATGGCTTAAAGTTAATAAATAAGAAAATTGTATGTCCTTTAATGAGATTTTTTTTATTTTTTTTTATTTAAAGACATTTTTTTTTAAAACACTGCCATGGTCACTCATCAAACTTATTCTTGATAACAAAAATACCAAATGTAAAAGTATTTTAAACAGTCCCGTATTTGTCCTTCTGCTTCAAAGAAGTAAAATTAAGAAATATGTGATGGGATTTTTTAAAAATAATACTTATTTTTTGTTTGAAGCATCAAAACATGAGAGCTGTCATAAGCACAGTAGCCTAATATTACTTGAAAATGTTATTAAAGTTTAAATTTTTTAATTCTTAAAACCCATCTTTATTTAATAGAAAAATCCCCAATTGCTAACAGCAGTTGGAGAAATTTCAGAATTACTATGAAAAATTAGAACTGGTTTTAAAAACAGCTATCTAACGAAGAGCTTTTCTTAAAGTGTGAAAAAATATTTGTAATCATTAAGTTCCAACTAAAATGATTTTAGTTTTATTTAAGTTATTTTAACCTAGACATCTGAAGGTTCTCTTGATTGAAGAGAACCATACCAGTGGAAGTAAACCTCATCTGGAAGCTGGCCTCTGAAACAGGAAAATCAGTTGATTGATCATCATCTTTAAAGTGAAGTGTTGTAACCCTAAAAAGGTTACTGCGTTAGTAATCACCAAAACGGAGGTCGGGAATAAGAGTATATTAACGAGTACAAGACTCGCACAAAGAATGAAGTAAATACATTACTAGTCAGCATAATCACTCTTCTACAATTCACTCCAATAGCGTCCACGCATTTAAGAGGATAGGAACATCCCATTCCTGTATACAGGCAGGTATACAACACAAAGGAAAAATGAAAAGGCACAGTGTTTTCTGAGTATTTAAACATATCTAGCAGTTATGATTAAGAACAACCATCTTAGGTGACCTTCACTTCAAAGCAAATGATTGCAGCATATTATGACTCCAACTTTTACACTGGCAAAGTCATTAATATTTTATCTCCATTCAGTACTTTGATAAAGATTTTAGCTCCAACAAAAAGCTGAAATTAATATATCTGACAGCCTTAGTCAGATGATATTGCACAAATGGAATCAACATTTTTGTCTTCAGATGAAATCTGATGTAATGACAGTTTAAAGTGATGGTTGGGTATAGTATGTTCTAGAATATATCATATATGGCTTATAAGGAAATTCAGCCAGCAAATCACTATTAGGAGAGAAAGTGCTAAGGAAACATTCACAATATCCAGAACATCTTTTCTATAAGTTTAAAACTGAAGCAGCTTAAAGTATTATTATAGAGTATTTGTTTTTGTAAAACAAATTTTGTAGACATTACCGTCTTGTCTTTGAGGCAAGTTCAGTATGGAATACTTTTGACTTGTATTCTCACTGGTTTAATGTGGTGTGTAAAAAAAAAATTATATATATATATATATATATATATATATTTGCATGGTTAGGTTTTGAAGGAGGTCACAATGCGTTTAGTAGAATAAAGGAAGGTAAAGAAGATGTTGGGTATTACCTATTTATTATGCATTAATATTTAGAGATCAAAATCTCATCTTCAGAATGGTAGAAGAGCTTGTGTTAGAGTCCGTGCCTTTCAGTGAATCGTTGTTTCTAGCTGCTGCTGCTGTCGTTAATTGTAGTGCGTGTGTGTGTGTGTGTGTGTGTGTGTGTTAGAGCATCTATATGCGTGCTAGAGCACCTGTGTGTGTGCGTGTTAAAGCGCATTTGTGTGTGTGTGCGTGTTAGAGCCCATGTGTGTGATTGATAGTTGGGACCTTTTTCTGGTCTGATGGTATCAGTCTACTTTAATATGTGGTTTATCTAAGTATGTGTTGACCTGACCATTAGTTTGACTTTTGCCAAAGTGGAAGACGGCTTTTTATGACTGTTGTTTTATCTGCTTTATCTCGTATGTCATGTGTGCATGTTTATGTGCGTATACCTTTTGTATTTTATTTTGCTTTATTTTGTATATTTATATATAATTTTTATTAATTATTTTGTTTTTTTTTCCTTTTGCAATCACCAAAGTATTTTTGTAATGATTCTTTTATTAATTCTTTCTAACAAACAGCATAGCGTAATGAAAAAGGCCACAAACTTACTGAAATAGTTTTGTCAAAACGTAGCCGTTATTATTGAGATTAATATTTTTTTTGTTTTCTCGTATTGAAGTACTACTTATATAAAAAAAACAAAAAACTTCATCTTTATTGTGCAATGAAATATAGGAAGAAATTGCAAGATATTAACTGTTGAAATGAAGCTTATATGATAAGCTTTTCAAATATTTTGTTTTTGAGAACAAATATTTTTGAATACTTAAGCTGGCCCGATCTAAGAATTATTGATTCCATTAAGATTATCATGCATTTTACTTCACATCTACCTACACGACATTTATCACGATTTTTAGCTTGTTTGAAGTCTGCATCTTCATTTATACACTGTTAAAATAGCTCTGAGATGATCGTTTTAAAAGTTGACAGACTTTGAATGGTCATAACATTTAATAATTGAGTTACCAAGATAAATTTGGTACCTATGCATGTATCAAAAAGGTTTTAGACATGAGAATTAGAAATACTGAAAATGAAATTTTAAGTTTGGGATATCTAGTATAAATATATTAAACTGTAATAAAAAGGAAAACATATTCAACAAGGGAAAAGTACATATATTCCATCAAATATGTACACATTCAACAAAGGAGGATGTCATCTGTTGAAGGTAACATGATCATGAAAATTTTCAGTTAGCCATACTTGGAATATGTATGTCGTCTTCTCAAACCAGAGTTTGAGCACTATATCCAGAATCTCATCATAGGCAGTAGCTTTAACACACAAGATCATGCAGGAAAAAGATGATGTGGCATGGTCCTCATTGTTCACAACCCACAGGAATCTGCAGAGTCATTTGTTGGTCCTCCTGGTCACTTACAAAGCTTTCAGTCCATGTTACAAGTATGTCAGGTGTTTTTGTCTCTTGACAGATTGGAAGCTGGCATTTTACTGTCTTGAAATGTCTGAAGGACCCATGAACATTAAAATTTGGTGTATAGCAGAATATATTATGTTAAATGATTTTTCATTTAGAGCCTGCTAGATGCATTTTCAACTACCTGGTGCATACTGAACATATTTTAAAATGCTGATTCTGTAAATTTTGATATCTGGTATTAATTTTTTAAGCAATTAAAAAAATCTGATATTATGTAATGCAGCTAAATTAAAGGCAGGGTTTTTTTTTATTATTATTAAGCCTCAAAGTAATGATCAAGTTTGTACAGGTTTTCTGATCTTTTCTCATGACATGTATGCATATTAAAAAAGAGAGAAAAAAAAAGAATAGAAGGGAGGTACTGCATTATGCTAAGTGAGTACTCAAGAAACATCTTTAAAAATAAATAAATAATCATAGAAAAATAGTACAAGTTTTTAGGTGTCACAATATAACAGAGTTCTTCACAAATTAATACTACTTTACCCATAACACATTTTGAATTTTTCCCTGTGTACAATGAGTAACTTTTATTGAAGGACATGGGCTAGTAATTTATCACGGATGTCTTGTTTCCTGTTTCCATTTTTAAATATGGACAAGACTAACCTTATAGTGTTTTAAAAAAAAAGAAAAAAAAAAATCAGTTTAAACATTTTTAATTTTGGTTTTCTTTAAGATCTTTAGTCATTTCAAACCGGTAATTTTTAAATACCTAGATGAAAAGTCAGGCAAATGTATGCATGTGAAAGAGGAAGGAATAAATATTTTAGTTCAAATATTGAAAGGGGTGGGGATGGGGAAGAGAACATTTTTCTAAGAGAAACAAATTTGAAAATCCATTCCTACAGTAATTAATCACTTCCTGAGTGTCTCTCACAAACACACAAGGGTACTGAAAAATTCATAGCCAGACACAACTAAGCTCCTTCCCAACCCAATTTCTGGACAGTCTGTCAGATAAAGTTTTTTTAACCTTATATGTGTACACACACACACACACACAACGATGAATTGTCATCTTCATTATGCAAAAAATGAAAATTTTAACATATATATTTACTAAAATGGCACAAAAATATCTTGAAACATTAAAAAGTAAATCTTGACATTGGCTTCAACCATAGCTTCCAGATGATTTTGGGATAAACTGCAACTCTTCAGCATGGTCACTTTGTTTACATTGGTGAATACTGTCATAATCCTTACCTCCAGTTCATCTTTGATGTTACAGGGAGTTTTGTTCTCTCACTCACCACACAATCATAGGAAGTTGCAAACTGGAGAGTTAGGTGGCTAAATGTAAGGGGTGATATGATGCAAAGTCTTGCTGCCAGACACAGGATTTTCTAGCAGCCATCTTAATCCAGGGCAGCACAATCTCCTCATGGCACTTAATGGAGGCATCTGCATTGAGTGAGGTTTAATGTTGCCATCACTAGTGATCACTCCAAACACCTTTGTAATCATCATTAGATTCATCCAGCTCTTTGTAAATACTCTGCACTGTCCTCAGATTGATACCCAAACACTGACACAAATGCTAAGCAGGACAGAGTGATTTTTCCGAATTTTGTGGCAGTGTGTGTGTGTGTGTGTGTGTATATATATATATATATATATATATATATATATAAAAATAAAGAACACCATTGATGAAATTGTGAAAGAAAAATGGAAAAGGTTTAATTGTGACATTTCATCCATTTGGATTTCATCAGAGTAGGTTTGTTGACGTTATGACTACTTATGCACACGAACAAGAGAAGTCGGTCGTTTGAAAAATTTTTTTGTTGCTATCTAGCCAAATTCATCCATCTGCCAAGAATGGTGACTTGTAATAACCCAGACATAAATTTACTGTGGCTGGATGAGAGATTAAAGCTCTTTCTAGACATTTTCGTCTTATTCATTTATTTTCTTTTAATCAGGGTAGTCAGTTTTAGCACAACAAAAGATCTGTTATTACAATATGGGATATTTAAAAACAATGATGAAAAAAAATATAGATAAATAAATTTTGCTAGATTGAAAAAACAAGTTTGAAAAATTTTAAATTCTAAAACTACTAGCTTCTCTTGTTTATGTACATGAGTAGTCATAACAATGTCAATAAACCCAGTCCAATAAAGTCCTAACAGATGAAACATGTCACAAGTAAACCTTTTTCCATTTTGTCTTACAATTTACACACACAGAGTACTGGCTACAATTTTTAGAAAGGATTTTGTGTGGTTTTCTGATGTGATATGCTGAGTCTGAAAATTCAAAATGTCAAGTTTGCAAAAAAAAAAAAAAAAAGGGTTGGGAGTAAGATAAGAAAGCTTAAAGCTTTGACAAATTATTTCAGATCATATTTTTTTTTTATTTTGAGAGAATTTGAAACTGACCCTTTCTGTAATTGCAAAAAGACAGCCTCTAAGGCACATGAGTGATTGCTTGAATATAAAATAAGGCTCTTAATATTACAGTATTTAAATTTAACTTTTAGACAACACGAATGCAAGGAATAACAACAACTTGGCTCAAAGGAAAAAAGCAAAGCCAAATATCAACCTGTTCAAGCCATTATTTTTGTTTGTACCAACATATACAGCTTTAGTTTGAAAGTTCTTCAACTTTACCCTAGCATATGATCAACATGCAACAATACAATCTCATGACATTGTCAATTAAAAAAAAAAAGTTACTGGCTGAAGTAATAAGTGAAAACTATTTTTTAATATCTATCAAAAAAGGATATCTTCAAACAAGTGAACATTGAATTTAAGGAAGCTTGGAAAAAGCAGTAAACAGGTAACCCAAATTAGTAGAATATAATAGCCAAGAAGATAAAACTTCTAGCTTCTCTAAAATGGACAATGTGTGATACAAAAAAATTGAGAGTAGTGATAATAGGCCTAAATTTTTTTTCTCACTCTTGTGAGAAAAAAAATTTAGGCCTATTATGAATTTCAAGATGGTCTAGACAAATAAGCCATGAAAAATTTTTTTAATAGACTTTTGTAAATACTATTACTATAATAATAATAATAATGATGATGAGGAAGGAGTGAAAGTGAGAGGCCAGTAGCAGGTTTGTCACACACGTCACAAAATACATGAAATTAAAACAGCTGTTACTCTAACAAGCAATTTCAGCGCATTGGACAGAATCAAAATTTCTATTGATTCAAAGAAATGGAACCAAAACAGGTTTTTATCTAGACATATAGATACATATGAGTAGACAAGTTTCATTTCTGTACGGACTACCAATTGTGGTTATACAAGCCAGGGGAAAAAAAAAACAAAATAAAACAAAAACAAAAAAAACAAAAACTTGAAAATGGAGACAAGGATGCGGATATTAATCAAATTACACAAAACAAAATGCTATTATTTAAAAAGTAAAAGTTTCTACCAGAGTTTCAGGAAAAGTATCCTAAAATAATTTTTTTGTTTTTTTTTTAAGTGTTATAGTACAAAAACTTATGCCATTTCTTAAACAATATGGACAAGGATTAAATTAATGATCTAAAAAAGAAAAGGGGTTACAAAATGGTGGTGGTGGGCTTAAAACAGTTTTGCACAAAGGCATTGTTTATATTCATTCTTAAGACTTAATCATTGCAAATTACCAAATGAACTGTGTCTGCAATCTCAAAACTGTTTTTTTTTTTATTTTAATGTAAAAAGTCGGATAAATTAAAAGAGCTATATATAAGATTTAAATTATTCAATCTTATTGGCCATATTTTCATTATGACTTCAGTTCGCCTGAGTTGTAAAGGGATCAGCTAGTCAATTCATTTGGTTTGGGAAATGGAAATTATTAATTCACTGCAGAGAAGACAATATCAACAGATGACATTAAAACCTGGTGACAAATACAGTATTATTGTTAAATTAATATCAATAAATAATCTGGTAGATAAAAATAATTAAATTTTTGACTGGGAACAAGATGAACAAGGATTGGTGAGGAGGAGAAAAAAAAAAAAAAAAAAAGGTAGGCAGAGCATATGTTGCTTAAGTGAAGCACATTAGCCACAACACCAATAATGGGCTGGTTTGTTGGTTGGTTTGCGTTTGTTATGTGTGGGCCGCACATGTTTGTCTTATAAAAACCTACCTTCTTTGGTTGCTTCCTCTGCACACACAAAACACAGGAGTTGGCTGAATAATAATACACATCACCAGGGATCATCTATTTTCCTGTTGGTGTCTCAGGCCTAACGTCACACCAACCCGTGGATAGCATTAAGCCAAGTCAAAGTGACACTCAAGGACAGTTGGAAAGCAAGCAAAGGCTCCACGGCTAAACCATATGGTGTCCAAAAAACAAAGATGCTGTGATGACAATATTCCCAAGATGGGTTTTAAGTTAAGTATTCAAAAACTGGCTGTCATTAGCAATGTGTCAATAGCAACTAATTAGCTATTGTTGAAATTAAGGTGACAGGTAACACTAATAATCTGGTTGCAAGGTATTTCTGTAGCAGCCATAACAGACTTGACCACTTAAAATACAGGTTGATGCTTTCAATGTAATAGTAGTACTGTTATCACAACTACTGTGAGAATGGTAATGGTGGCAGGAAGCAAGAAAGAGAGGGTAGCAGCAGTAAGCAGCAGCTGCAGTAGTAGTAGTAATAATAGTAACAGCTAAGTGTATCATTAATACTAGCAATAGCAGCAGGCATTTATTGTCCCACTGTCTGGCAGGTTGGCAGGTGTTTAAAAGTCTAATCAAAGATTTAAAATAAAAGTAAAAATAAACTTTAAATATGTATAATAAAAAATAAAAAAAAATCCTATTCATCAAAATTGAAGACAAAGGGTTCAACATTATTAAAGATTGAAAAGGGGCAGCTGTGTAAAGAAACACTACCATTAAGAAAGGCCTTAAAGGCTTCTCAATTGAGGATTGATATTTGTCTTAAATGGTAATTTTAAGTTTATTAAATAATAAAAAAAATCAACAGGTTTGTTGGAAAGATTTACAACAAGCAAAAACGCAGTAAAGGATGTGGTGATGGTGACAACTGCGATGACGTTTGTGGTAACAGCTGTCTAGAAGAACTCTATAATTATGACAAGCCGAAGCCAGAGAGAAGCAGCAGCAGCAGCACTTCAAGAGAGGGGGGGTATAGGATGTGCAATTCAGACAGGCAACTCTAGTAATCAGAACTAATAAGAATATTCATGAGGTTGCGCTTGCTACCTAACAGCAGTCAAAGAAATGGAGCCCCTAGCACAACACACGGCTGCTGCAACCACTATCATAAACATCACTCAATAGAAAAGCTGAAAGAGAGGGGAGACAAGCAGTAAGTTACCACGATTTCATTAAGTTCCCATCCATCATCTGATAAGGTGATTAAATAACTAGATTGACTGATTTACCTCTGGTCTTGGGACCCAACATTCTTCTGAAGCCTATTTATTTGGGAAGTGATGGAATCTCAGTTATTTTACAATTATTACCAGTTAATGGTAGTTGTTTATGAAGTTAAATGAAAAGTTTTTTTTTTTTTTTTAAACCAGCTGGCTAAAGTGATAGCATTCATTACCTATTAAAATAACCTGAGAATCATTCAGGTCATTTTTACAAGCAATAGTTCCAGTTGATGGACAACACATGCCAGTTTCTCTTTTTTTTAATTTTTTTTAAAGATTTTTAAAAAAACATTTTGTTACTAGGTGACTGAAGGGCAGACATACAAACTTCAGACAACTTTTGAATAACCACATACTTAATATTTGTTGATTTGCTCTACTCAAATGATAAGGTCAGATGTTAAGGCCTTGTGTTTGTTATACAAACACACACACAATCTCCCAGTATTTATAAGTAAAAAGAATGGACATTAAGTCTATTGAATATTATTAGCAAAAACAAATTCATTTCAACAGCTAAAAGTAGATGTGAAGAGAGAAAAGTAGTGTTATGTTATCTTGAATTTAAAACTTGTTTGCATTGAAAAATCAGCAAATATGAAGTTGTGAAATCTATAAAGAAAGTGAGAGGAAGAAAAAAAAAAAAAAGAAATGATTTCATCTGTCCAGACAGGTAAGCAGAATGACACAGTTAAGAGTAAAGGTCTTAACTATGTCATCTTAAAATAACTGGTAAGCAGTTTGACTAGATTTCATTGCCTGCATAAATGAACAGTGGCAACTACAACTGCTGTACTCTGGCTCCTATTACCCCAATTGCTGTAGTAGTATTTATTAGAAAAACTGTTAGAGGCTTAAGTATCTATGACGTTCTTACTGATGTCAGAATGGAAAGGACCCACGTCTTCTTGCTCAACCCTAAACCCTTGAGCTATTCTCAAGAAACAGCAATCCTAAAGTTGGTGCAGAATGACAAGCACTGTGGTTGCTGGCTGATTAACAGACATGCATTGAGTGATGGTAAAACCTACAGGATTTTAGGCATTAATAATAACTGCTTTTTTTTTGGGGGGGGGGGTCTCTTTCTGAGTAGCATTACAACTGACTCAGGTATAAGCTGCTATATAGTCAAGCTGACATCAACAAGTAACCCAACAAAAAGTTGTTGGAGACATTTTTTTATGTCAACTATCTTAATTATATTTTGTGCCATATATTTTCCACAAATGTTAAGTGAAGTGCTTAAAGAAATTTAAAATTAAGAGAATTGCTTTCAGTCATAAAAATCAATATAGAGATCCGAAAATATTCAAGTTCCACTTTTGGCACTTAGAAGTTTTCATATTTTAAAAAAATTTGCTTAATCTTCTTTACTATAATAAAGACCATTGTGTGTGTATGCACACACACACACACACACACACACACACACTATATCTCTTTCCTGTCACGCTAATAGAAAGAAAGTGAGGCAGTAGTAGCTTAGTTCATTCTCTTTACTAGCATTTATGAAAGCTCTTGCCACGTGTTTGGTTTTTGGCAGTGTCTAATTTTTTTTTTTTTTGCAATAATTATGTTGTCGGGTAGGGAAGACTGTGTCATTTTAGGCAGTATATTGATTTAAATATTTTGTTGCCATGACAGCATCAATTTTTTAACTACCCTTTGAATAGAGAAGTGCATGTATAAAGATGGATGGTTAACAAATAGGGAAGGAAAAAGTTTTTAATTGACACACAATAGCTTCATGTCTATATTGAAATAAAATATGGTTAAATAACAAGTAGAAGTCATTTCAAAATTAGGATTTAAATTTTGAATAGACTTTATAGAAATTTAATTTCTATCATTTCACACAAGATCGATAGAGAAATTCAACCATGTCTCCTCTTGCTGAAGTTCTTATCAAAACATTTGTTCTCTTTTAAATCCATTAATATCTACTAAAGTGAAATAAGCATTAATCTCATTCACAAATGACATGGAAGTTGCATGCTCAGAGTATAACATCCATTTAATGAGGAGGCCACATTTTATCCAATTTTACAAATGAACAGACAAGAGAATAGTGACAATTCATCACAAGTTTGAACTAAGGAATGCTAGATTACTTTACCTATCAAACAAAAATACCAACATTGATTTTTAAGTAGAAGGTGTTGAACTTTGTTTAGTGTTTTACAGTAATACCCAGGCTCAGCTTGCTTTACGGACACAAAATTACGTGGCAAACAGGTAACATAATGAAACACTAAATTAAACTCAGCGGTTATTTAACTCAACATTAGGATGTAAAGTATTGGGTCTTTGAATGATTATTTTTAAAACAATGCCTCATTGTCAAATTTCTGCATACAGCAAGTCTTGTTAACTTTTCACAAAAAGAATTTCAGTAGCATTTTAGAAAATCAAGAAAGAATCACTTTTTTGGTAATAAGCACTGAAATAACCTGGCCTAGATCATTCCTGTTTTTGGAAAAATTTACAAGAAATAACAAAGGTGAAAAGATTAGTCAGCTAGCTATTGTTCTTACAGAAAGAAATTGGGAATAACATGCAACTTTACCAGCAACAAACCAAGAACAAATATTAAAAAGAAGTTAAGAGACAAAGACTTAAAGTCATAATATTTATGAGGAACACACATAGCAATGTCAAGAATTTGTCTATGACACAAAATCTATCAACTAATAATTCTTATTGAAAAACTGTTTTCTTGGAAGACATGGATCAAAAAAATCAACGTTTATATTTATGCCCAACATTTTGTGGCTTTAACCCAGTACCATGGAGTATGACCACCACACCAAATGTTTACCCATGATATTTAGTAAATAGCAAGTCAAATGTTTCTTAGCCAAGTAGCTTTTCTGAATATCTGTCAACTAACTCTGAAGAGATTCTGGTTTTCGCCATAATATTTTTGCAAATGACATGTAGTTTTGTCTACTGAAAATAAAACTTTTTTTTTTTTAGATATCAAAACTTTTGAATCATGAATTATTTTTTTTTTAAATATTGGCCTTTGAATAGAATGTGAAATCAAAGAACTTAGTTAATTACATTCTGTCACACAAACAGCCTTGGGAAAGGTATGAATCCACGTCAAATCTCTGGCTATTTGTAGAGTAGATAGGGCTCTTCAACCTTTCAGGCAATATAGAAAGGCAATTGAATTTGAAACCCTAACCCTGCACTGGCAAAACACCATGCAGCCAGCAAAAGAATTGTGGAATTCAAAATGACTGCAATTGACATTACATTGTTATAAATGATATATAATATTTTTTCTAATAGAGTATTGAGAGAGAGAGAGAGAGAGAGAGAAAAAAACAAAAAAAACTTATGCTAAATTTAAGAGTAAGGCATATCTCTACAATTGCAAATTAACACATGATTATGACTAAATAAAAATAAAACGCTTGCATATAAACAAGAGAAAACAGGTGAAGATTGGTAGGCAACCAGGAGCAACTAAGATGACCAAAGCTGCAAAGTGTTAACAAAATAAACAACCTTTAAAGCATTTTCCTTCGATTAATTCTAAAAATTATGTGACCCCACTTTTTGTTTTACCATTTCAACAAACCCTCAACTTGCAAGTCCTAGAAAATTGATATTATATAGTGGCATTCCTTAAATAGTCAAGGGAAACAAGTCTGAAACAAAAACTAATTCTCTCCCTTGAACAAGCCAGGGGTGGGCATAATTCCATATTAAATTAATATTATGAAACGAATACAGAACAATCAAGATTTACTGGAACTTATTGATTTGGACAATGTCCAGATTGTTGATCTACCATATCACATCTTTGTCTAAGTCACCATTTTCACCATTTCAATTGCTGGATAATTTTTTTTTTTAATAGTTAAATTTCCTTTTCTTAGTTATTAATGAACATTAATAACTAACAAAAGCTTGCAAAAGAAATGTATGTTGTTAGATCAGAGATTAACTGCAGATACTGAATTTTTTTTTTATTTTTTCAGCTGAACATAATTAAAAGTTATTTGGATTGGAAGTACATGGATGTTAATAAAAATGCCAAGTACCTATTAGCACAGGTAATGAAATTCAAAAATTGTTCCCAGTAAGCTGGCATGAAAATATCAAGATTCACGTTCTTTTCTTGCTAAAGTTGTGAATCAAGAACAAGCGTACAACCTTATCTTTAATGAAGAGTATTTATTTTAAACTAAGAAAAATAAGATAAATGCAATACGATAAACTGAGTATCTACAAGTGCGTCACTTTGCCTGGCACAAGACCATCACTTTCTTTGCGGTACTTTGAAAAGAAGAAAATAATAAATGTTGATACTTACCGAAGTAGGTGTAAGTTGCAGCTCAGCCGCGCCACTGTTTCCTCGGTCAGACGTCATCAGGGCAGCTGAGCCACAGGCTCTGGCACTGGTGCAACCAACTGAAAGATGGAGAGAAAAAAAATGACTATAAAAAGACAGCTATTCAGAAAGAATATCAAAATCAGTTTTACTTCTTTTTTAACCTCAAATCCCAATTCTTTCTCTTAAACATCTGGTTGCATAGGACACAAACAAACAATGGGTCCAAGCTTCTTTTTTTTTTCTTATTTTTATTTTACTTTTATTTATTTTTTGCTTCTTTTTATAGCTATTCTTTCTGCGCAAAGACAATTCCATTAAAGAATAATTACTCAAATCTTGCCAAGAAGGTCAGCTTCGACAGGTTATGTGTACTAGGTAAATATTCACTTTCTGGAAATAAGCTATTTTGATTTGATTTAAACAGTCCAAAAACAGTTTTGGAAGCACCAACAACAGTTCAATGGTACATACTTATCAATCTAGTACGTTTTTGTTCTGAACAGAAGGGAGAGAGAAAGTGAAAGGTAATTACAATACAAATAAGGTTTTTTTTTGTTTTTTTTAAGACAATGCTCAATATTTCAGAACAACCTGCACAAAATTATGTTGGAAAACAAACAAAAAAGCTACTAGCCATCATCCACACTTCCTACTAAAAGAAATCTTAAGATAATCACTGTCTTTAAAGATATCATTTCCTTTTGATTAAACTTGTCAGTATTTTAGGCTAAAAAAAAAAAAAGGTGTGGAATCCCAACAATTGTCTTTAAAAACATCTAGAAATAGTCCATGGGGAAAATTTGTTTTCTGTAACAGCATTTACTATAGTGATGCATAATGTCATTACATAGACAACCATATTGCGGTTTGTTCTTAAAATTATTTACAGAAGTGTAAACAGCAAATAAGTACCTACACAAATGTGAAGTAAAGAATAAAGCACAAAAATATCATTTTATTATAAACCATCTTCAAGAGAGCTAAATAAAATAGAATCATTTAGGTAACATGGAAGTCTTGACATAAAGCAATGGTCAATTTCTACTTCTTGATAAGTGAATATCAAAACAGAAACCAAAGCAAGAAATGTAGATTTAGATCTCTAATAACAACAGAAGAGCATTAAGATCCCTGCAATCAGGCTTAATGGGTTAAGTTTTTGTTAGTACAATATAGCAGACATATTGAAAGGGGGGGGGTCACCATTATGAAAAATAATCCATATGGAAATGTGTACAAAATACTTGTCATTACAAGCTATGTTACTTGAGAGTAAAAGGTACATTGAAGAGAGAGAGAAATATTTAGTCAAATCACTTTTAGAATAGGACAGGATTTTATTATAGCAAGAAAGCCAACAAAAATATATACAGTTTTTAAAGAAATGTATTATATAACTTAATTAATAAAGAGTTCTTTAAGCAACAATGAAGAGGAGACCTGTGCACAGTATTAACATACTTGAAGCACCAGGTGAAATCATTTAAAATAGATTAGCTTTGAGAGTTAATTACAACATTATTTTTTTCCTAGACAATAACAAGCCACCTTGCTAAGACATTTTCCTGGCACAAAATGTTTCAGTAACAGTTTTCAGCTAATTAGGGTTGAGATGATACAATGACCATAACAGATTAATGTCATAGAATCTATGATTCTCAATGGACTATAAGTCATTTACATTTGTATTAATGTATTTGTTGCACATCTTTCAAAACAAATGGGCCAAGTTACTTGCATTGAAAATACAGATTTAATATTTCTTTGTATTATGAAAATCTGTCTAAACTTATTTATAAATGGAACTTTGTCTGTGTGTGTGTATCTGTTACCTATTGACTCCGAAACGGCTGAACCGATTTTCTTGAAAATTTACACAGTTGTACTATAAGCGTCTGCGAGTGTTCTTAGCTAGGTTTTGTGTCGAGGTACCCCTGATAAATATGGAAAATCGATCATTGAAAAAATTGGGTTATAGAAGGAGTGGTCCAATTTTAATCAAATTTGATACACTAGAAGACAAAGACATAAGAAACGATATTCAGAAGTTTCAAGGTTGCAGTTCTTACAATAGTGCAGAAAATTTGATATCGATACCAGGAAACCAAAATTTGATTTACATCCAGTCATTTTTCTTTCAGTCTATGGTTTCGCTTTAACTGGAAACAACTATTACTTTTTAGTCTTTTGTGCCAACGTCCAAAGAGTCTGAGCTCTAAGACCATGGATTAGTTTTAAAGCTTTCATTACACCCGAGCAACGCCGGGCTATACTGCTAGTATGGAATAAATGAAGCTTGTAAAGTTAGTGCTATTCATCCAAAAAATTTTTTTGAAAAGGTGCTGTTTTAAGAAAAATTTATTCAAAAGAAATTAAAAGTTCCATGCAAAAACAAGTCATTACCAATGAAAAGAATTTTATTTTTTGGAATTAATGGTGTACAGTACTTATTGGAAGAGAAAAGTCCAACACATGCTGAGTAAGACTCTTGAGAGAGGCAATTTACACATGGCAATTATCAGCTTTGTAGTGCAAAGCAGTTTAGTATTTGTCTACACCGAGACAGGTAGGTGACATGGCTCCTCTGGTAAAAAAATTAACAAATTATCTTAGTAACAACCAGCGTGAATGGTGTCCAAATCCATCTAGACACTGGACAAGTCAGGGACTACCCTCTAATAACCATACATCTAACAAAATCAGAAATCAACCCATTTCCCAATATTGGTACCTTTGACATCAGAGTAAGTGTCTACAGCTTGGTTTATTGAGATACTAATATAAAAATAATTTTCAATACAGAATTCAGTTTATACTGAAAACCACATTATTATTATTATTGGGCCTTGATTAAAAAGGGGACAATTGTTGGTAGAGTAAGAACCTTGGCAAGTCACATTATTATGACCTTGTAACAATAGAACCAGTTATTTTTTTTATTTTTTTATAGACAGTTATAGAGAATTATAATTTGGTCATTATTAAAAAGAATAAAATAATTTTGTCCTGAATAAATCAATAGAATTACAAGTCCCATTCAATGGGAAAATATTTTATTAATATAAGGAAACAACTACTTTACAGAAAGAAAGTCATACAAAGCTGATCACACCCAATAAAATAAAAACAATTGATCCCAGAAATCTGCTTAATTAAGAATTTTTGTTGGAACTAAATAAAAAAGAAATCGAATCATATTGTTCTTTATTTGATTAAAAAATGGACACAAATGAGACAAACTTTTACAAACAGGTGGACAAGAGAAAGTTCTCCATATTAGTATCTATTGAGAACGAGTTTGTATCAATTTATGCATTGCATCATACAAGCAGGTGAAGTGAGACATTTATATATATATATATATATATATATATATATATATATATATATATATAGAGAGAGAGAGAGAGATACTTTACAACTCACCATAAAATGTGGCACAGTGTTTTGCAAACAAGAGTCTTAGATTGCATTGAAAAATGATGAAATAAATCAATTCAATAAATTACAAATATACTATCCAGAAACTCAATCTATGTTCTTTTCAAAAGAGTAGAAATATTAAGTTTACATTATCCAGAGTCTATGCCAGCTATAGTTTTGGAAATTTTTTTAGTAAATTTAAAGTCTCAAAGTCACAGACACAATCTGTTTTCTAATGTGATAAAAAACATATTCAAAGATTGAGAGCACATTAGAATCAATAAGATTTTTAAAAAATACATTTTTATTATTAAGTAAAATCGGTATTTAAAACACCTTTACTTTTGATCTGTTCAATATAGTTGACATGCAGTTATATTAACAAGTACTAAACTGCTGGCTTGTAAAATTTGCTATTATCATTAAATCAAATAGCATTTATGTTTGATTTATTCACATTATCCTAAGCTTTGTTTTCAAGTATTTAATTGCAAAGCCATTTAATTGCTACCATTTGATCAGCAATGCGGGGGCGATACACACAACCTGCCCACAAATTTTTTTTTTTTTTTTAAGAGATTATTTCTAATAATTTTTGCAGTAACTCATATTAAAAAAAGCAAACAGTCAAACTGAGGACTGAGAGGCATTCTGATCAGCTAATTAAAAGTTTACCTTTTCTGATAACACATCAGCAAGGGTTTTGAAATAATCTAACTATTTCTGTGATGTTTCTTTGTAAGTTGTTAGACAAAAATATCGAATTTTGAGCTGAACAATTTTTTTTTTTTTTTTTTTTAAATCATTTCATCCCAAGCTAAGCAGTACCGCCACTGATGCGCAGGGGGCTACATAAGCGTAAAAGATTAGACAGGAGGAGAGTGAAGAGAAAGACGGACCAGTTACATGGGGTGTCAGAGAAAGGGCAAGAGAAGATGGGAACACAGGTGTGATGACAGTTTACTGGTTGCACGAGTAAGTTCTTGTGGTAAGGCACCAGTGACTTGAGTTCATCGGAGCAGAAGCCATGAGAATATTTGTAGAATGGACAGAGGGAAGCCACATCCCACCGGTGAGAAAGTGGCTGGAGTTGAGCTGCCAAGTCGGGACCTATCACATTATAGATTCTCCTTTGGAGCCTGTCGAGAACACCGAAATGAACAGCAGGGGCGCCTGATCATATATAATAGCAGTATTCGATGCACGGACAGATGGTTGATTTGTATATTTGCAAGATGAATTCAGGCAGAAAAAAATTTCCTAGCAGCGGATTTGGCTATTGACTCAATGTAATGATTCCACTTGAGGTCAGAAGATAGTGTAAGGTAGGTTTTAACAGAACTATGTAGAAAGTAAATAAATTTTGTAATATAAGGAAGAAATGTTTTGATGGAAGATCTTACAATAGAGTGCCACTAAATAAGAGTAAAGCTAAATTGTAGGTGCTATGGTTTATTCTACAAAGTTAATTTTTTGCACAACTCATATGTGGGTGGTGTAATGGAAACTGGATTGAAATAAGAAAAATAGAGAGCAAAGTTCAAATTCAAGTTGAGTTTGTTATATTCAATTACACATAAATACCCTTAGAAAGTTTTCTTCTCTCAGAGGTTAGAGTAACTTTGACTAGCTTTGGTTAGTAGCCAGTATAAGAGATGAACAACTCTAAATTCAAAACCGTGGTGACCTCCATGGAGACTATGAGAAGTGTGTGTGTGTGTTTTCTCATGATTAAGCAGTTTTATTATTTCTTTTGATTTGAAATGGCTTTCAAGTTTTTATAGAAAAAAGTTACATTGACTAAAATATCTCATTTGAGTGATACTACCTGATTGAAAAAAATAAATAAGTATTGGAAGAACTTGAACCTAAAACAATTTCCTGGTACAGAATGAAATGATTTTAATTAATGAATATTCCATACCTCAAAAATAAAAAATAAAAACACAGCTGTGGATGAGTGGTAATATATTTATTCAAATTCCAACTGAATGACATTGACCAAGAATGTTTGTCTACTAACTTCGTTCCTGTTTCATGCACCCAAGATTTTTTTTTTAAGTTTTTGCAACAGAGACGACATTCAGTTGCAGTAAAATTACAAATTGATACTGATTTACAGTTATATGCAACTTAAACAACAGGCCCTGAAATTGTGTTTTGGAGAAGGTGTATGCATAAAAGTTATCAAAATAACTGCTTTTCATATTCAGAAGTTATTCTTCACGCCACTTATTTTGTCCGGTGACATGACTTACTGTTGCTTGAAAAAGACAATTTACATTCAGCTTTTAAAAATCAAATTGGGACATAACTATAGTTATTCATTTTCAAACTAGTCATTTGTGATCTTTATAAACATTTACTTTTGTTTAGAGATATTATTATTAAATAGCATTGTTATTCAAATAAAGGCATTTTCTGGCTTGAAAGTGGTAATGACTATAACCTTTGATATCAAAGCTCGAGAACAAGAGTAAGCCGTTTTTGAAATTTTTATATTTTGGAAATATCAAATTTCCAAAATGCATTTATGACTAATTGTATTGAAAGAATTTAAAAAGGAACTTATGGTACCATTATTCACTTACTCAAGCTACTGACATCGTTTTGGGATTGTCAATCAATTGGTTCAATTAAGAAATCTTAACTAGGATTAATTTCAGATTAGACCTAATTTTTAAAATAAAAAAATTAAAAAGTATAGTCAGTCAGTTAAGTGACATACGTGATACACACTTGGACGATCATGTCTTGAAAGCGACATGACTGACTGGGCAGAAGATTATCCCGCAGTAGGTTGCCATTGCTTTCTGCGGTAGACTGGTTGCCAGCCAAGGCTATAGAACCCAATCTGTCCTGTTATTTAATCCATAACTGGAGGGAAGAGATGGATTAATACCTTTCTCAAGGGTATTTGTGCGTAAGTGAATGCAAGGAATTCAACTGGGATTTGAACTCAGCTCCCCGACTTCTCATTCAGAGCCGATATCCTCTGCACCACAATGCACAAGTACAACACTTAAATATTTAGACTCAAAATATTTTCTTTTGTTAACCAAAAGCAACTACCTGAGACCAAATAGATCGACCTCAAATATAACGTAATACATATTTAGGGAAAAAGATTATCAATAGTTCAACGATCACTTTAAATTCCTACATTTCCATTCTGACATTAAATAAAAATTACACTGCATAATACAATAATGATAAACAAGTTTCTAAACTTGAGCCAGTTTGAAAACTTTTTTTGCTGTCATTTTGAACAAGTCAAGGAAGTTTCCTCAATTCCTTTTTATTTCAAATATTTACTTAAACCGTCAGTCAGTCAAGTGCCATACGTGATACACGCTTGGGCGATCATGTCTCGAGACACAAATGACTGGGCAGAAGATTATCCCGCAGTAGGTTGCCATTACTTTCTGCAGTAGACTGGTTGCCAGCCAAAGCTACGGAACCCAATGTCCTGTTATTTAACCCATAACTGGAGGGAAGAGATAGATTAATACCTTTCCCAAAGTTTTTTGCGCATAAATGAATCAACTGGAATTCAACCTCTGCTCCACAATTTCTTGTTCCGAGCCGTTATCAACTGCACCACAACGCATATCCACTATTCCTATTTACAGAAAGGATCAAACAAAAAAAAAAAAAAAAGTTATTTGTGTACATTCTTGCTGTTAATGTCCCTTTTTTATTATTATAAAGAATGTTCTAAGTTATAATTAATAATTATAATTATGTTAAACTCACAAAAAGTGATAAATTTATCTTCTGAAGAGACAACTTAAGCTGCAATACAAATTTAAGAAACATTAAATCCACAATTTAATTTCATATAAAGTAAAACCTAAACAAGTAAAATTATCTGCTATCAATTGATTTTTTTTTTAAGTGTAGCTTAGATGTGATACAAGGTCAAAAGTATAGGGCACCCAGTGAGTATCAAACTTCCTATTCAGCCATAATTTATCAGAGACAAGATTGCTGGCTATCACATCATATTGAAACGCCCTACTACTAAATAAGATATGGTTTGTTTCAATGATTGTGAACATATACATCTACTTATTTGCAATTCGACCAATAAATAAATCACTTTAGCACATCCAAAATCCAAGAAAAAGGAAGTGGGTTTAGGCTTACTCAAAAAACAATTTTGAAGAAACACTAATTTGGCAATAAATATGTAGTAGAAAAATAAAACACCCGTTAAATAATAATAATAAAAAAGTCAGAGTTAATTGTTATACGTTATTACTTTGAAAATAATTATAGGACAAGATTCAACCTCTTTTAGATATTTAGGCTCAAGCTAGATTTTTCCATTACATCTTAAAAGGATACTTTTTGCACAATGCACAATCTAAATAGGATTCTTGAATGATGCACTTATCTCAAAGGCTATTTTTTCACTAGTATTATCAAAGAATTTTTACCCACAATCTTTAATTCACTTAATAAAAGTAAAACAAGAGTCAAGGCAAGTTTTACCCTGATAATCTAAAAACCTAAATTCTGTAGTGCAGATAATAAACAATAAATTACTCTTCCGTTTTACTCCTACCACCCTTTTACTCCTACCACCCTTTTCATTAGTACCAAAAATACATTACTATATACTTACTCCCATGGTACCCATTGTGGACATTTCATTCTCCAGGAATTTCATCCAATGTCAAGAGTCATCCCTAAGGTGCACAAGGTTTAGTCAAGTTAAACATTACATTTCTCCAGACTTCCATTTACTGTACAAATTATTTGCAAATAAGCTACCTACCATTTGAACAATTGCTGACTTATTTGAATTATAGATTAAAGCTCAGATCAAAAGGCTGGATTGAAGTAGATGACACTGACAATAATAATCTCTACTAAATCAATTAAGCTAATATCTTAGTCTTACAATACAGGCTATGTACAGATTTAGTAGGGAGGAAACCTTAACACTTTTTCATGGCATTGCCTCATAAGGATTTTTACATTTTTTTTAAATCATCATAAAAGTATTAAAATTTGTCGCAACCAAAATATCCTAGAAATGTAATTTATGAAAAAAGATAGTTACACTGTTTTTTATACCTTAATTTCTACAGATGAGCAAAGATTATATGCAGAATTTATTGAAAAATTAAACCTATTTACACAAATGCTATTTTTTCTTTGAAGCATTTTTAAACATTTCTACATTGTATATAATAAAATGCATTAGATTTTGTCTCTATGCATCTTTAATACAAGATATACATTCAAAAATAAACATTTTAATAAATTAAATACAAACTGGTGTCAAAATTTCAAATGAATCTTTGTTGATAAGAACAGGTTTGGGCTTTGGGTGGGAAGGGAAGTAAAAATATATTACACTTATTCAATATTTATTACCTCTAAGTATGTATGCACTTTTTGCCTTTTAAATTCTGGATAAAGCTAAGTTTATAAATTAAAAAAAAAAAAAAGCAGCTTACTTTGTGTCCTTATCCTCAAACCTCTACATGAGGTTAGGTCATCTTACCCTTCAGATAAAATCTTTTCAGTTGAGTATGTGCGTTGTGGTGCATTGGATATCGGCTCGGAACGAGAAATCGGGGAGCTGAGTTCGAATTCCAGCCGAATTCATTGCATTTACTTACGCACAAATACCTTTGGGAAAGGTATTAATCCGCCTATTCCTTCTAGTTATGGGTTAAATAACAGGACAGATTGGGTTCTATAGCCTTGGTCGGCAACCAGTCTACCGCAGAAAGCAATGGCAACCTACTGCGAGATAATCTTCTGCCCAGTCAGTCATGTCGAGACATGATCGCCCAAGCGTCTATCACATATGGCACTCAACTGACTGACTCATTTGATCTAATTCTTGTAAAAAGCAAAAGTTTACAAATTGGACCATCACCAGACTTGACATATTTCATTTTATTCCTAAAGTTATTTTATAAATAACCTGTCTAAATACAGGTGACATTTACTATATTTGGAGGGAGGGGGTATTTCTTAAAAGGAGAGATAAGTGCAAATTATATGATTAGCAAAAACATAATGCACTGATATCTATATGGGTTATAAAGTACTGTATCATATACTCCTATTTAGACTTCTATATTCTCTTATCAAATGTGCCCAGAAAAGAAGGCTATCTTTGTTTAAAGAAATCAAATTTACAGAGAATAACTGAAAGCCAAGGAAATAACAGACTTACTAATACTAACTACATATAATTGAAGATCAGATCCTCTTGGTCTTTAATTAGTAATGGAAAAAAAAAAAAAAAAAAAAAAAAAAAAAAAAAAAAAATCAAAAAATTGTTTTTTTTTGGTTTTTTTTTAAAATCAGATTTTAAGAATTTCTACAGATCAAATTGCTGTGCGAACTTCAGCATGTGAGTAATCATGACCCTCTATAACAACTTATCAGTTGTAGCTTTCAATAACACTTGTCCCTTCACCAACCCTAAACTTATATTAAAAATCCACTGATATTCCTCTAATCACCGAAGTAAATAAATACTGCATTTCAGCTTTAGTAACTTCTAAAGAAACAAATGAAATGGCCTTCCAAAACCCATCCCTCCCATATGCCTAACTACCAAGATATCTTACCAGTAACAAAACAATATTACATTCTTTGACAATAAGCACAAAAGTTTCTTGTTTCAATGAAAAAGATTCCAACTGCTGTCATAACTCAAATGAACTGCCAACAAATTTAATGAATTATTACTTTGCCACTTTCTTTGGGTAAAAGATTTCAGGATGGAAATCACATAGAATTGTACAATAGTTTACATAGTTATTCCTACTATTTTAAGCAACAAACATTATGAAGATTGGAGATTTACTAGCAATCATCTTGTGTACAAATTTAAAGCAATATGGAAATAGGTTTCTGATGAAGAAAAAGAGCCAGAAATTAGAAAAAAAAAAAAACTGAATAGACATCATAGCTAAAAAGAGAAGTAAAAAAAAAAAAAAAAAAAAAAAAAAAACACCATTTAAACCCTCAAATACCATAAATTGGTCAGTCATAATCAGAGATGGATAAAATTCAATTATTTTATTCATGCTATGTATTTGTTCCTTAGACAATATGAAAATTTTTGACCAAATAACCAGTATAGTGAATGTGTGTTGTGGTGCAATGGATATTGGCTCAGAATGAGATCGGAGAGCAAAGTTTTAATTCCAGTTGAATTTGCTGCATTCACTTATACACAATCTACCTCCAGCCATAGGTTAAATAGCAGGACAGATAGGGTTCTATTGCCTTGGTTGGCAACCAGTCTACCACAGAAAGCAATGGCAACATACTGCAGGAAAGTATTGTTCCTGGTCAGTCACGTCACTTTTGAGACATGATCACCCAAGCATGTATCACGTATGGCACTTAACAGAACCTTTTAATCTTTGCAAGAATTTATATAAATAAGGTCAAAAGTGTTTACTATCATTTCAGTATAGTGATCACAGCTAATCTCATGTTTAACACTTTGATGATCAACAGATACAAAAACTCCCTTACTCCAAGATTAACCAAACTTGATTTCGTTCTTTAAAACATTACAAGGCAAGTATTAACTTATACAAACATATTTATACTCATTTCTGATTATAGAAATAAGACTAACAGTAGAAATGTTTCTCATTAAACATTCACAGAGCATCCACATTAAAAAAATATAATAAATTAAAAAAAAAAGTCAATGTTATCTTATTTGCCTTGACCATTATTTCCATTCCATCCCAATGTCATCTATTCATGAATCTGACACAAAGTTTTAAAAGTAATGAGTAAATTTACCAACTAAAATTTTATAAACATTTTCTTGGTTAGATGTTTATTTGCTAACCTAGAACTTATTTTGAACATCAAAATTTGGTTATGAAAATTTAAAAAAAAAATACAAATGACTAAATCAATTTTATATAAAAGGAAAGAACAATAACTATGAAATTGGATAAAGTTAATTTGAAAAGTAGAATAAATAAAGCAGGAACCATTAACTCTTAAAACAATTTTCATCACCATTCCTCTAGTGGTGATAATAAAGATCATCTGAAAAATGGATCACATGTGAACTTTGCTAATCAAATCACCTTGAGAGGGTGAAAACAAAAACATTATGACTAAAAACTGAATATGTGAGGAAATCAAATTCACTAATTCTTTATCATAAATACTTTAGTTTGAAATGAGAGATGTATGGCTTCATTTTAGTCACAATTATTGACCAGTAGGAAATATTAAGAAATCAGTACAGAAAAGTAATAAGTAAGTTTTACAATTTGTTTTGGGTTTGTTTTTTTGTTTTTTAATTTGACCAGAACACATTAGCTTCCTGTAACTAGAAAAGAAAGAAAAGTTACTTTTGAAAACAGCTTAAATAAAGCAGCAAAGCCCAGAATCAATGCAAATTATACTACTACTTTAAAAAAAAAAAAAAGACAAAACTGATTCTGATATAATCATTTTGCTTGAAAAATATAAGAACCCAGATGTCAAATGTGTGTCCCAATAAATATTTTAAAAAGCCTGGAAATTCTACATAGTATTCTAATCAAATCCAAAATGAAAATTCTCAGACCCCAACACACATAGAATTTATGTAATCTTCATACACTGACAACAATAATCTTTGTCAGCCTGACACAAAAATTTAAATAGCTTCCACAATGAATCCAGATAACCATCTTACATTACATATACACACGTATCTCCAAGCAAAATCAAGGAGAGGGAACCCCCGCTCTATATATATATATATATATATATATATATATATATATATATATAAAAGAAAGCCATATGTAGAAATGTCCATATGGTTAGATCTTAAACTTAACAATTCAAATGACACGATACAGATATTTCTGAATACTTTGGGGAAATCAAGGATCAAAAGAAATATATTTCTAGCTACTTTTTAAGTTCTAAAATAAGAAAAGTATAGTTTTCACAGAAAGATGTTTTTAGTAAAAAAAAAAAAAAATTAATTAAAAACAGGAAAAGAAAAACAAGACAACCAAATAAATAGGGTGCACTGAGTATTTAAAGCAAAGAAAGCAAGACGCTAGTGTCAAAGAAATTGGCTAGAATCCAGGTTCAAAAACCTTGATGCACCAAATGTGAACAGCTTGGTCAATGTCAATTTCCAGTGAGGAGGAGAAGGAGGAGGAGATGAAAAGGTTGAGTGAGACAGAGAGCACTAGGAACTTTGCAGTTTCTTTTTTAACCAGATTGTTCTTCAATCATCATCAGATGACAGCTTACAATTTACTTAACTGAACCCATGGGACAAGATCAAGTTACTTGATGAATGGAAAACAGACTGATTAAAATTGATTGATGATGAAATTGCTTTAAAATAAAATAAATTGAAACAGGTAAAATTAACTTTTTTGTTTTGTTAAGGTTTCAGTATGAAAAAGCAAAAATCAAGTATTAACAAAAATGAAATGTCATTATCGGACATGAAGATAAAAACAAATTTTAATAAGGTTAGAGCTAAAAATATGAGAACCTAGGTTTATGTAAAAGTTAAGTACTTTATGGTAATAACCTTTTATTTCTAATTTCCCAAGCCTTTTGAAAAAAAGAACTGAAGACTTCTTTATTTGCTAAGAAGTTTAGTGAATTTTTTTTTTTGTCTAATCCTAATTTTAAACGTGGCTATGTTGGCAGAAAAGGGATTAGCAAAGCAGCATATTGATCCATCTGACTAAATTCTCGTGGCTTCTTTGTAGAAATAAAAAGAAAATAGTTTCTAAGAGTTTCTCTATAACAGCCATCCATCAATTAAAGAAGGAAAAAAAAACTTACTTAGGACTTAATTATCTGAATCATTTTCACAGACTGTCATAAATGAATGCTTAGACATTAACTTTTTGTTGTTGATTCAATTTTATATACAGCTATGCCTTCGTAACAGTGGGGCTCTATCTTAAGGACTGAAAACTAGCCTTGTTTTCAAAAAAGCCGACCACGAAAATAAGTAAACGTTTATTTCCTACAGAAACACTACAAAAATGTTTTACACTTATTGGTGTGTGTGTATATATATATATATATATATATATATATATATATATATATATACACAAAGTTAATGTATGATCATTTTTTGTTACATCAGATCAGAGGCAGTTTCCTGCTATTTTCTTAGTAGTCACATTCGATTGGGAAATTGTATTTCACTTTTTAAAGATGTACAATCATCTCATTTTTTTCTTTTAGTCAATTAACAGATGAAAGGATGAAGAAAAGATACTAGGAGGCTGATCAAAAGAGACAGGGTTACTAGAAGTTAATGACCATAATCAGGATACATGACCATTACTTGAAGAGACAAGTAAAAACAATAAAATTCAGTTAATTATGTAATTAAGACGACAAGGGTCAGTTTTATAGATTGCCATATTATTAATTAAACTATCATCAATATGGCTACTACAACCACTAGCTTTATTTATTATCATTATTAGAAAAATAAAAATTTTTTTTTTTGGAGTGAATGAAAGACAAAGTGAAAACTTAATCAAATTCCATTAAGCAAAGAAGGCCTTTAAATTGGCCTTCAAAATACATGAGAATGTACAAGGTTTAACAATTGGTTGTATTTAAATGCGGTATGTTGTAATCATAATGGGTAAGGCGAACTCTCAGCTGTTTCAGGTCACAGCCAGAAGAGAAGAGGGGGAGGAGCAGCTATAATATATATATATATATATATATATATATATATTCAGATAGTTAATAATAATAAATTGAGTGAAAGTGATCCTGTCTTCGGGAATGTTTCGGAAACGGATCCCAACACTAACAACATTAGAGGTGCTTAAAGACTTAAAGTGGAGCCACAACAGACATACAGTAGTAGTCACGTATGTACACACAAATCACACGTTGGGTGTTGTACATACAATTAATTAGCTTTCTTAAAAAAAATACGGAGGGATTTTTTTTAAAAACAAATCATTCTACGTGATAATGAAGTAATTTATGTTACCGATTAATTGTATGTACATCCGTACATTCGTGCTGTTAAAATATGGATGCACATAATCGAAATAACCGGGCTGTAACGAAATATCTCAAATCTTCTTTAACTTACAAAGATGAATCATTTACATCAGAAGTTTAATTAACGTATCAATCATTTATGGGAACTGTGAGATAATATATATAAAAAGGAAACATATTCCGGTTTATGCTGCCCGAGGCAAAAAGAAGTTAATTATTTGAAATAGAAGAATGGAAAATAACCCGCTTCTTTCTGCGTGTGATTACCGATGATTAAAGACATCGCCAATTACACACATATGCAAACTAAAGTGTAAGTATTTTGTTTTTAGATCGGAAGGTATTTACATATATTAACAATATCAATATGGGTGGGACTGAAGGAGAAAGAAAAGATAGATTTTCATGTATTTGATATTTTCTAAGTCGAATATGTTAGGCAAGGACTATAGAAGTCTGAAAGCGTTATGGAGAGAAAAAAAAAAGAATTTTTAATACTTAAGAAACAGCAGTTAAACAAAAAGATAGTGGGGGTTTTTTTATGTAGATTTTTTTAACAAAACTGAGATTTTATTTTTATTGTCCAACATGAGAGGGAATACGATCAATTATACGGACAATATGAGGCGATTAGCTATATAACAAAAAATTAAATGATTACCATCCTGGGGGTAGATAGAAGAAAAAGGTTACATTATATATATATATATATATATATATATATATATATATGAGTTATAAAGACTGAAATTAAGGGGGTTAGAAATTAAGAACTTGGCGTAATTTCCGTCGCTCTCCCTACCCACTCCCTCGCTCAGATTTATCTTCTTTCTTTAAAGAAAGAAAGAAAAAAGAAATATTTTCGCCTTATCCAAGTCGAGGCTGATGCTGCATTTTAGAAAAAGATGTCTGGCCTTGCGGGAGAAGAAAAAATAGAGAAGGGAGGAAACCAAGATAGAATTTAAAAAGAAAAAAGAAAAAGAAAAGCCTAGAAATAAAGCTGCGGGTCGGGAGAAGAAATCGTTCCACTTACGTTTCGTGTCGAGCCTGAAGACAATAATTGAATCGGAGAAATAAATAAAGCCGTATCAAAGCGAAGAGTGGTAAAAACGAAGTGGAGTGGAGAGAATCCGATCTGGTAGAGGATCTTTTTAAAAGATTTAAAGAGAAAGGTGGAGGAGGGAGGAAGAGTCAAAGGCGTAGGAGATATTTATATGACAGGGGGAGGAGGTCCCCCGTTCACAAGTCTCCTCCCCCCGCAACTCAATAGACCGGGAAGGAGGCCGCCATCTTGAGGTCTCCTCACGCTATATAGAATCCAGCAAGCAAGACTTGCTCACTTTTACTTCTTTTAAAACAACTTTTAAATCGTTTTTAATTATTTATTAAATTATGACAGGGTGAGCGTGTATACTTCACGAATTAGTTTAGATACTAATAAAGATTTTGGGGAAACAAAAACGGATTTTCTCGACTTTATGAACAATTTTTTTTTTAAAAAAAAAGGCGCATGGGGGGGACGGAGCTCTGAACTCCCTCACATTTCAAAGTCGAGTTTTTTTTTCCCCCGCTTTAGGTTTATTTAATTAGAACGATAAGTATTTTCTATTTTTAACACAGGCTACCAAGGACAACATACTATTTTTTAGGTTAAATTCCAGTCCCAAAAGAAAAATTCACTGAAAAATATTTGAAATATTGTAGTTTTAGAGAAGCAACGGTTTGGGTTGAGTCTCCACGTCGTCCTCTAAAAAAGAAGAGGCCATGTGCAAAATGCTGAGCAGTTCAAGAGTTCATACAAGAATTAATATCAATTATATTATATAATTTATATAACTGTATTTGATAAAATTTAAACTTGAAAATCAACACCAAATAAGTTAGATGACTTTGGGAAATAAAGTCAAATTAATAATTCTTATTTCACAAAGTATTATGGGACAATTTGGAGGATTCTATCAAGTTTTTCCAGTTTCCTTCACAAGAAACAAATTTTATCTTGTTAAAACAGTCAAGAGAAAAATTAGAAAAGTCTATAATAAAGTAAAAATGAATGTAGAATCTACACATTTATTTTAGCCTAGGAAACTTTGGCAACTTCAAAAGAGCATAATAAAGTTTGTTTTTTTTAAATTAGAGAAATATGTACAAAATTTTAAATTTATCAATGATTTAAGGAAAGAAAGATACTTGAAAAATCAATCAATTTAAAGTTTTAGATTTACACCCAGAAGAACTTTAAAAATGTGTTTTTTACGGTCATTGTAGTTAAAATCATCGTTAAATATTTGAAGATTTTTTCGCTTTATTTTGAAGTTAAAAAATAATGCAGGTCTCAAAAACAGTTTCAAAAAGTTTTTTGAAGTTTGTAGGATTTAAATTTAACATTTATATTTTTATCAATAAATTTGAAAAGTTTCATATTTTTATTTTCGTAAAGACTTCTACCTTTTTTTTTTCCTTTTTTCAAATGAAAAAAAAAAACTTCCCCTTGGCGTCCGATAAGAAAAAAGTAGCAAGTTTTAAAATGTTTAAGATTCAAAGAAAAATTTTAAAATAAAAAAAAACAAATTTGGATAAAAATCAATCTTCACTGACAAAGGTCAAGTGTTATTGTCGAGAAGTAATGGAATTTCTAAGCTTTTTCTCAGAAGTAATGACAAAAAGTTCATTTTTGAAGGAGGTGTCCGGTTAAAGAAACTAAGACATGAGGTGCTACACGTGACTACAGAAAAAGGAGAAATTGAAGAAGGGATTTTTGGGGTTTCTATTCTTTTTATTATTAATACTATTATTAATAAACCTAGAGAAAATATCGGTAAACAGCAATTTGATACAATTGCATGGATTTACAATATATATATATTTTTTTTTTAAATGTAGAGAAAAGACTTTCTTAAACGTAAGACATTAGCAAAGTCAAACTTATGGCCCAAAATTCGGTGATCAGAATAATACATAGAAATAATAAAGATTTGAACCCCCTTACTTTAGAGTAAAAAAAAAATGTTTTCTTTTACACTTACCTATCTGTTAAGAATGTTTCTTCTCGTCTTTTGACTTAAAAAGTAATTTTTGTTGTTATTTTCAAGACGGAAATCGGTTGTTTTTAAACCAAAAACTTTTGGTTGTAGTCTTTATATATATATATATATATATATATATATATATATATATATTTATAAAAAAAAAAAAAAAAACGCGTGCTTTACGAAAACTCTCGGTTTGTGGATCTTTATTTCTTTTTTTAGCACCTTTGGGTATCGTTCTCTCTCTCTCTCTCTTTTTTTCTTTTTTAAGGGGGAAAAGTCCGAAAAATAAAAAAAGGAAACGAGAGTTTTCCTAAAAAAAAAATCCGATCCGCGTAACCTTGAGTTTCACTCTCGCTCTCACATGTGCCAGGCCCGCACTCACTACAATAGCAACCGACACAGGCGCCGATGCAACAACACCTTAAGTCATTAACTAAACTAAAAACAACAGATCATAAAAAATAACGACTAATTTAATTATTCTTCTTTATGCAATAAACTTTGCTTTTCTTTGTTAAAATGTCTTTTATTTTTACACCGAATATCACCGGCTGCAATATTTGCTGCCGATCACTTCCTGTCAAATGACGCATTAATGCCCCGGGACTCCCTGCCAAGATAGGGGTAACTCCCGAACCTTCCGTGTCAAGATGGACCACTTGGCGGAAACCAGGCTGGAAGTCCACTGCAAAACTACTGCAATAGGGCTGACTTACTACTGCACAATTTATACTGCTGTACCTTTATTTCTAACCAATTCTAGGTTTATGTACACACGATCACATGTGATTACCGTCATTCATAGACACGCACACACACACACACATATATTATATTAATCCGCAGATAGTCCTGTTTCGCTGTATCAAAGCTCATCAGTGCTGTTGGACAACCGTCCACCATAAATATATATATATATATAGAGAGAGAGAGAGAGTACGATGGACAAATTGACGTCTAAATTATGCAGAAAAATTAAAACAACGCTGACATCACATTTTAAACAGATACACCAAACTATCTTGAAATACTGTAAAAGAGTAAATTTATTAAATAAAATCGCCATTTACTTCAAGCATAGCGTCTAGACGACATCGGAATCTCCTGCAACTCTTCTTGGTGGTGTCCTTGTTTAAATTGGTTAGTGCTGTCATAATACTTACCTTCTGTTCATCTTTGGTGTTACGAGGAGTTTTTTTGTTGATCTCTCGCTCAATTGCGCCCTACATATAATAATCAAGGTGGTTGCATTCTGGGGAGATAGGTGGCAAGATTTAAGGGGTGATGTGGTCGCAGAAATGGTTTCACAGCTATGACTGGGTTCTCCTGCTTGTGTGGCATTATGCAGAGTATTGTTGCCACAACATAGGGTCTTTCTGCAGCCACATTCTTCAGCAGGACAGAACTACCTCCTCAAGGTATAAGTCTCCGTGTTGAGTGTGAGGCCCTGTGAGAAAATAAATGGGTGCATAACGTCGCCATCACTAGTGATTACTCTAAACACCTTCGTAATCACCATTAGATTCATCCAACTCTTTTTTGCACTGTTCTTAGATTGACACCGAAGCACTCTAAAGGTTTCATATTGGAGCTTCCGTTGCAGTACAGCATGCCATTTCCAAAATTCTGGCAGAGCGAATTATTGCGTCATGGTGCTCTTTTTTTCTCGGTGCCCAACTGACCCTGCTACACTGTGCGGTCGACAAAATAAAAAACAGACAACGCGCAGGCGCGAAATTAAGAATCGCATCCTGTCGACTGTGTAGTAGTCGGAGTATCGATTCGGATGACCGACAGTCACCATGCAGTGTTAATTCTGATGTCCACAATATAAACGCTCTATTTCCAATATTGAATATTGCAAATTTCATATTACCGTAGAGACTCCGACCGACAAGAAGTATAACAGTTAAATACTTGATTCAATTTCAATATGTCGCGTGTGCGTTCTAAAGGCTTCACCACATGGTCACTGTCACTTAGTGCCACATGATAACGAGTGAATTTCATCGTACATACACGCTTTATAATATATATATATATATATATATATATATATATATATATATATATATATTATATATATCATTATATATATATATATATTTATTTATTTTATATATTTTATATATATATATATATATATATATATATATATATATATATATATATATATATATATATATATATATATATATATATATATATATATATATTTATATATATATATATATATATATATATATATATATATATATATATATATATATATATATATATATATATATATATATATATATATATATATATATATATATACACACTTTAATTTATATATTTTATATATATATAATATATATATATATAATGCGTGTTTAAGCATATACGTACTTTTAACTTTATTAACTACAACTTTGCTAGGTCTGTTTTACACTGCAATTGAGAAGTAGTAACCGCCCAATACACTATGCCATTAAGTAAAGTCAAATATATCTACAATATATTTTTAGTCTTATAAATATTTATGGTTTTTTAAATGTCCTACCCACTTATATATATTTTTTTTTTTTCTAAAATCACAATAAGTCTTCTTGACCGATAATCGAATAACCAAATTATTCTGAAAGAATGGCTAATCAGAATCTCCTTAGTTCGGGCAGGACATTAGCAAAAAAAAAAATTGAGTTCTCCTAAAAATATTGTCTTGTTCAAACTGAAAACACTCAAAATATTGTGACTTTTTTTTCTTTTTTTTACATTTTGAATTGCATTAAAGAAACAAAAGTCACTTGTTACAAGTGCTCTTATTTTATTACTTCATCATTTTTTAAGTTTGTGGTGATGGGAGTTTACAGGTATCTACTCTACTAAAATAAAACACGTTCCCTACACTCAATTTTTTTGTCTCATATGAATTAATTTGTTTTCTTACTTACTGGTAATGATATATGTGACTTAAGCTTTTCTTTTCTCTGCCAAAAAAAAAAACTACCAGTGCCAGCCATTTAAGGTCAAAACATGAAACTAAAAATAACTTAAATAATTTTTTAAAAAATTCGCTAATCTGTGCAAATATCAAACAATACCTTAGAGAATAAAATAACTAAACGTTTTTAAAAAAATCCGTTGCGACAAGCTCCGTCATTTACAAACAAGACAAGTGAAAGTTCTGAGCGAAGGTTTAAGGCCATGTTGAAATAGATACAGTAGAGTATCTGCTGGACGACAACTTACAAAAGGAAAAGAAAGTCTTCCAGGGAGATAATTGATAATTTCCCTAATCAACATGTTTAAAAGTTTTTTAAAATATATTTTTTTAAATTTCAAAGTTAAATTATTGATGGGTATTTATTTTGATTTTAAAAGCTTTAACACAGAATGAGAAATTCAAATTAACTTTAAGGTCGAGTGTTAAAATTTTAAAAAATGAAATGCTTTTTTTTTTAATTTTGTGTTTTGATAAACCGTGAAGTTTTGGTAGAGAAGTTTTTCGTTCATTTTCTTTTTTTACATATTTTGTATTGTAAACATAATAACGGGTATTCATTTCCTGTTTATTGGGGAAAAAAAATAAATACGAAAGAAACCTTTTTTTAGTTACTACAGTTTTTAAATGTGACTGAAAAAAAAAATTTCCAGGTAAAATAAAAATAATTTTTTTTTTAAATTTCGCAAACTACGTTAAAAACTTGTTGATTATTGATAATTCTTGAAAACAAAAATGATATAAAATAATTAATAACATTTAAGTATATTCTTTTGAAAATAACGATTTTTGAATTCAACTCTTTTAGAAGCGAGAAAGAAGACATCGTGGTCACGTGACAAGAACGTACTGCTCTTACCAACGTGTTACCATTGACACTAAATTTTCAATGACATAGAAAACACTCAGAAACACTCTCGTTGTAAAAAAAAAAAATTAAATTAAAAATAAAAAAAAGTGACGTGAGAGGGATTTAAAACTCTTTTATAATTTCACACTTAAAACTCCTTTTCTGTAATTTTTTTTATTTTTATTTTAACGATCCACTTTATTTTAAAGCAACTTTTTTTATTTAACTTCTGTAAAAAAAAGTTGGAGGGCCTGAGTCAAAAATTTAATAATAAAAAGTACGAAGCTGTCACTCATAGTACAAATCCTGCACACCATTGAACTTAAACATTCGGGTAAACGTCAATCATAATCTGGCTTTAACTTTAAACAAATTAGATAATTTCCGCTTGTCTACATTTGACAAATAACCTACTTATTAAAAAATTAAAATATACCACCACGAAACCGCTAAAAATTCAGTATACCATAAAACGAGAACAAGTTCAAACATAATGAAAAAAAGAGTTCTATCATCAGAATCTTTGTTTTTAACTTAATAAGTTAAAGTAAAGAAGAGGAAGGATCAAAGTATTTTAATTTTTTTTAATATTTAATAAATCTTTTTAATCTTATTTAGAACATTCGAAATTTCAATTAAAAATATTGTTCTTAAAGTCAGCTGATGCACTTTTTAGCAAATTTTAACCTTTTTGCGATGACAGAGACATTAATTTTAGAAATTCTTGCAAAAATAAAACAATTGTCGGATTTTAATAAAAAAAATTTCAGGACTTATTCACAAAATGAATTTTATTTTTTTAAAAAAATTTTTATTAGAAAAATAAAATCTTGCTGAATTTTTTTTTCTTTAAATTTTTCACCTTCTTTGTAAAAACTTGAGAACTTCAACGTGATAATGTTTAGTAAAAAACGAATTCTTTGAGGAATTTAAATCACCAAATAGTGTTTGCTTCTTTTTTTTTTTTGTTCTGTTCTGAATCCACACCCGAAAAAAAACGCAATAAAACTAAATATTATTATTTAGAGAAGCTTTCAGTTGCGTTTTAAAGACAATACTGTCTGAATAAATAAAAACATTTTCCATGAAAAATCAATTTTTACAAAATTTTTAATTTTTTTACAGTCTTAAATTGAATTCTTTATAGGGTTCTTAAATCTTTTAAAATTCAGTTTCAATAGGAGAACTCTTAAGAAATATTAAGTAAAAGTAAAACTATTTACTAATCATAAAGCCTATTAATTACAATCTAATGATCTCTTGAATATTTCTAAAAGAACTTTGATTTGTTTTTGTATGTGTATATATGTTCAGAATTTCTAGGTATGGGTGTTCAAATCTAACATTATCATTAAAAGTTCACGTGTTTTAAGAAGAGTTATTCCCCACCCCACTTATGGAAAAAATCATCATATAAACTTTATCATTTGCTCCACCATACTTAACTATGAACACGTTCGGTGATTATTCAGCTGTCAATAAATCAATTGACACATCAGAAAAACAAGACCCTGTGGTTAAGAAATGCTTGTATACAACATGTTATGCGATAAGTAATCTTTGTTTCAAATCAGATTAATTTAACTTCAAATTTGCTAATTTTCTTCAAATAACATTTCTGAAATATATATTTAGTTTTCTGCGTGATTTTTAAAAACTGACAATAAACTTCTACAAATGTGTCAAAATGGCCGATTTTACTAACAAAAAAAATCGATTCTGATCAATATAATTTCTGTTGGAAATACACCACAAAGTATTTTGCTTACTGGAAATAGTAAATTTTAAATCTTTCAGCTTTCAATTAAAGTTAAAATGAAAGCTTCAAAAAAGCTTTTTTATTTTTAAAAACTCATTTTGAATCCTATGTATTCTGAATTTGTGGAGTCTCTTCGGAGGTGTGGGTTCGATTCCCACCGCTGCCACCAAGATGTTGATGTGATAAGCATGGTAAAATGCAACAGTGACATCGTTATATGAATTGAAATTTATTTGACATATATTTACATAAAGAGGATATACGTATTGTTTTAAGGCATCCTAGGCGTGAAGTGAAAGTGTTACTTGTCGATTCCTACGCCAAGGGGTTAGATGTAAATTGCATGTAGGAAAATAGTTTCATGATATTACTACAGCACCTAAATTAAAATTATCGAATTTTACATACTTTAAAACTTTACGGTAATTAAAACAGGTAATTTAATTTTTAGCAATTAAAATTATACGAGAGACTGACACTTCCACTGCCAAGTGTAGACACCATAAGGTAGGTGGGACAACACACCAGTTCAGTTTGTGATCAAAATAACAAAGATGAGGATATTAGTCTGAATAATCAATGGAATTTTGGTGATACAAGCAAAAGTGATGGACCGGATGTTTGCGCTTTCACAACCAAAAAGCAAATGACCAAAAGTCGTCACTGCGCTGCCAGATCCACACAGATGTTCTGGTTGAAAACTAAAAATGAATTAAATATCAAATTTCCAGTTTGCGAGCCTATACGAATTTTATTTATCAGCCAATGGGAAGCCCAGAACCAAATACAAGTGTGAAATCTCAAATGAGCTGCTGTGATCCAAAAAGAAGATATAAAAAGCAGATACAGAAAGCTTCGACAGGTAGATCGAGTCGAGGAGAAGAGAGTAATTAGTATCTCCCTTGACCGAAGTCAAGTGGCTTACTACGCTCGCCTCCCTTACCTCTTTCCTTCTTCCCTGCCTCAAAAACTACTTACCGACCTAAGGAGTGAATACATCAAAGACATTCCTTACTTACACGCTTCCAAATTCCTAAGCATTAATTCTCTTTCAGCATTTTATTGCCATGAACATTTCAACCTCCGTTGGACCTATACTTCATGTATTACTTCAATTGTAAAAACATCAATTGATATGTGTTATATATAAAATGTTATCTTTCAACTCAATTTGCTTTTCTTGGTTTATAACCTTTCTTTATGACTTATAGTGGGTTATCTGCAACAAGGTCAAATTCCGTTAACCTTTTTTTTTATTTTTATTTAATCATATCACCCCGAGCAAGGCGGTAACACCACTGATGTGCAGGGGGCTACATAATAGTGAAAAGATCGGAAAAGAGAAAGCCGGAAACCATATCCTAAACAGGGAACAAGGGATGAGCCTCTTAACCTGTTCAATAGACATGGGTGGAGTGTGAATCGGGCGATAGATAGATCTACCTACTCCAATTGAAAAAAAAAACAAAGTGAGAAGATTGGAAAAGAGAAAGCCGGAAACCATATCCTAAACCGGGAACAAGGGATGAGCCTCTTAACCTGTTCAATAGACGTGGGTGGAGTGTGAACCGGGCAATAGATCTATCTACTCCAATTGAAGAAAAAAAACAAAAAAAAAACAAAGTGAGAAAATTGGAAAAGAGAAAGCTGGAAACCACATCCTAAACAGGGAACAAGGGATGAGCCTCTTAACCTGTTCAATAGACATGGGTGGAGTGTGAACCGGGCGATAGATATATCTATCTACTCCAACTATCAGAAAAGAATAGATAAGCAACCAGCTACAGAATGATGGCAACACATCAATTCAGATTATTAGACAACACAAAGAATATTTTAGAAAACACCAGTCAGATTAGTGATCATAACTAAAAAGATGAGGATACTAGTCTGAACAGATCATTTTACAAATTTAGACAACACAAGAAATGTTATAAAAAAATAGCAGGGAAATGAGTGATCAAAATAACAAATATAAAGATACTCATTTCAAAAACTTCTGGAATGACGACAAGACTTCATCTAAAACATTCAGCTAACATGAGAAAAGCTGTCAAACCAGTAATCGAAATAACAAAGATGAGGATACTAGTCTGAATAATCAATGGAATGGTGGCAAGACATCAATTCAGATTATTAGACAACACAAAGAATGTCTCAGAAAACACTAATCAGATTAGTGATCAAAACTACAAAAATGAGGATACTAGTTTGAACAAATCATTTTATAAATTCAGACAACACAAGAAATGCCTTAGAAGAGCAGTGAAATGAGTGATCAAAACAACAAAGGTGATGATACTGTTCAGAATAAATTCTGCAATAATCTCAGTTAAGTGCCATACATGATACACACTTGAACGATCATGTCCCGAAAGAGACACGACTGACTGAACAGAAGATTTTTCTGCAGTAGGTTTCCATTACTTTCTGCAGTAGACTGGTTGCCAACCAAGGCTATAAAACCCAATCTGTCCTGCTATTTAACCCATAGCTGGAGGGAGAAGAGACAGATTAATACATTTCCCAAGGGTATTTGCACATATGTGAATGCAACGAATTCAACTGGAATTTGAACTCGGCTCAATAATGACAAGACTGTAATAATGACAAAACTTAAACTTAAACTTGCCAGTAATTTTCAAATTTCAACATGAAACTTGTTAATTTAATCAAAGAAAATTATCACAATATTTTTCATGACATTTCAGATAAAGCAATAAATTTATCATCTTTTAAATTCATGGTAAACATATTGTCAACAGGTCTAACTGAGATACCCACTGATATACCCATGTACCTGAATAAAATAAGTAATTTTCTGTATTCTCTTGGGTAAATTAACACTTGTCTATATAATATGTATAATCATTTTTTTTAAGTTGTTAAGATAATGTTTCTATTCATACCTATTAAACATCAAAGATAATTGAAAACAGATAAGGTGCAGACAAGTTTAGGTTCATGCCTTTTATAAGTGATTTAGAAGAAATTTTTTCTTGCTTATCCAAGTGATTTAGATCTGAAGATCATATCAGGAACCATCCTTCCTTGAACCATCTGTACTGATTCTACAGAATCACAAATATCTAATCTAATCTAATCTAAATCTAAACTTATTTATAAATGGAACTTTGTCTGTGTGTGTGTGTGTGTGTGTGTCCGTTACCTATAGACTCCGAAACGGCTGAACTGATTTTCTTGAAAATTTACACAGTTGTACTATAAGCGTCTGCAAGTGTTCTTAGCTAGGTTTTGTCGAGGTACCCCCGATAAATATCAAAAATCAATAATCGAAAAAGCGGTTTATAGAAGAAGTGGTCCGATTTTAATCAAATTTGATACACTCATAGACAAAGACATAAGAAACGATATTCAGAAGTTTCAAGGTTGCAGTTCTATCCTTGAATGACTTTTTGGACTCCAATATTGAAAATCAATACCCCGATATCCTACTGGGTCTGAGCAAAATCAGTTTTTCAGCCCTTTTATTTTAGTTTTTGCTTTGGGTTTAGCTCTAAGTAGGTATAATTGTAGTTCTTAGCTTCAGCCATGATATCATTTAATCAGAGGACTTATTTAGCCTTCAAAATTCAGTTTACGATGAAAAACCTTCTTTCATATCAATACCAGGAAATCAAAATTTGACTTACATCCATTCATTTTTCTTTCAGTCTATGGTCTTGCTTTAATTGGAAACAACTATTACTTTTTAGTCTTTTGTGCCAACGTCCAAAGAGTCTGAGCTCCAGGACCATGGATTAGTTTTAAAGCTTTCATTACACCTGAGCAATGCCGGGCTATACTGCTAGTCTGTATAAATAATATAATCCTGGGTATGATGATAAACTCCATCTGGCAGCAAAGCCTGTGATTGGGAGATTGGAGGTTTTGAGGAGTGTTGAACTACCACTTAATTACTGTTGTTTTCATGTCCATCCTAACCTGGGGTGGTAGCACCTGTTAGGGTCCCAGCTGTTGGTAAATAGTGAAACCCCCAAATAAAAGCAAAATGCTATGAAAATATAAATATATATTTTTTTAGTAAAATGACCAGCAATATATTTTAATATAAAAAGAATTACCAACAATGCATATTTATATTAAAATTCCCAACAATACCTATTTATAGTAAAAATAATACATTTTTAATACAAAATAACCAATATATTTTATAGCAGACTAGCAGTATAGCCCGGCATTGCTCGGGTGTAATGAAAGCTTTAAAACTAATCCATGATCCTGGAGTTCAGACTCAGCCTAAAGAATGTTTGTGTTAAGTTTGGTGAGAATCAGATAAAAAATTGTGGATTTGTATAAAGGACATACAGACAGATAAACAGACACACACACAAACATCTTGCCATTTATAAATATATATGTTAGCGATTTTCTGCACTATTGTACAAACTGCAACCTTGAAACTTCTGAATATCGATTCTTATGTCTTTGTCTATGAGTGTATCAAATTTGATTAAAATTGGACCACTCCTTCTTTAACTCTATTTTTTCGATTATCGATTTTCGATATTTATTGGGGGTACCTCGACACAAAACCTAGCTAAGAACACTTGCAGACGCTTATTGTATAACTGTGTAAATTTTCAAGAAAATTGTTTCAGCCGTTTCGGAGTCTATAGGTAACGGATACACACACACACACACACAAACACACACACACAGACAAAGTTCCATTTATAAATAAGTTTAGATATATTACATTTATCAACAATATATTTTATAGTAAAATGACTAACAATATATTTTATCTGTAGTCATGTTCAAAATAGATGTTGCGATGGGTAAATTATCGCTATTTTAGATTTTTCATTTTGCGCATGCACGTTGTTTTTGGTTTTGTCAACTGCACAGTATAGTGGGGGTCAGTTGAGAAAAAGAGCACCATGACGCAATTCACTCTGCCAGAAATTTGGAAACAGCATGCTGTACTGCTTGGCATTCGCGCCGGATGCGCCAATACAAACATTTCAGAGTGTTTGGGTATCAATCTGAGGACAGTGCAGAGGATTTGCAAAGGGGTAAAGGAGTCTAAAGGTGATTATGAAGGTGTTTGGAGTAATCACTAGTGATAGCAACATTATGCCTCCATTCGTCTTCTCAGAAAACCTCAAACTCAACACAGAAGCCTACATCAAGTACCTTGAGGAAGTAATGTTCCCCAGGGTCAAGAGGGGGGCTGCTGGAAGACCCTATTTCTGGCAACAAGACTCTGCACCACGCCACACAAGCAGGAAAAAACAGTCATGGATGTCAGACAATTTCAGCAATCACATAACCACTTACATCTTGCCACCTAACTGCCCAGACTGCAACCCCCCACTTGATTTATTTGTAGGGTGCAGTTGAACAAGACACCACAAATCTCCTTATAAAACCAAAGATAAACTGAAGGCAAAGATTATAGCAACATTCATCAACTTAAACAAGGAGACCGTCCAGAAGAGATGCAGGAGATTCCAAAGTCATCTGAAGGCCATGATTTAAGCCAGCAGTTGGCAACCCTCAGCCCACATGCCACATCTGGCCCTCGATTGAATTTTGTCCAGCCTGCTGCCTTACTCTGGATACGATATAAATCTCGATAAACCAAACCAAAGTTACAGTTGATAGTCTGAATATATTGTGTGGAAATTTAAAAAAATATTTCTTTTTACCTGGAGAATGTGATTTACTTTTATTTTTTATTTGTAGGCATCGCCAAAATTAACGTACAGCTTCTCTTTCACTTTTTCTGTGAAATTGCTTTCGTCAGCAGGCACTCTTAATGAATATAAAATAGAAATAATGTTTTCAACCAATTTTAATGGAATTTTTTTTTCAGTACTGATTAATAAAACATTTATTTTTAAGATGTAATATTTTTTTTAACAAAATTCCCATTAGATATTGAATTATATTGAATCCTTGCTTTCTTCAAAAACATAGAAAATTTATTCACATATTTAATAACATGGTTCTTGTCCATGACACTGGAGCCATAGCTGTTTGGTCCTTCTCCATGATTCTACATAGCTTTTTGGCCCTCACTCTCCAAAAGGTTGCCACAAGCCACATGCACCTCTTTGATCTTTAATATGCAGCCTATGGGAAAATATTTTTTTTTTTTTTTAATCATCTCACCCCAAGCAAGGCATTCCACTGCCTCTATTGCACATGGGGCTACATAGGGGAAGGTAAAGAGAAGGAGTGGTTAGACATAGGGAATGTCAGGAGGAAGGTGACAGATGAGTAAGGATACAGAGGATCTTAAAAAATAATGTATGTTTTTTTTTTAATCATCTCACTCCAAGCAAGGCATTCCACTGCCACTATTGTGCATGGGGCTACATAGGGGAAGGTAAAGAGAAGGAGTGGTTAGACATAGGGAATGTCAGGAGGAAGGTGACAGATGAGTAAGGATACAGAGGATCTTAAAAAATAATGTATGTTTTTTTTTTTTTAATCATCTCACCCCAAGCAAGGCATTCCACTGCCACTATTGCACATGGGGCTACATAGGGGAAGGTAAAGAGAAGGAGTGGTTAGACATAGGGAATGTCAGGAGGAAGGTGACAGATGAATAAGGATAGCGAGGATGAGGGTTGGGAAGAGTGCTTGATAGAATGGGAGCAGGTTAGTGTGTTAGGAGGTGTCTATTGACCTTACATTTAAACTCCTGGAGATTGTAACCGTCGGGGAAGCAATTGTTTGGAAGAGAATTCCACAGTCGGGAAGTGCGAGGAAAGAAACTGTTGGAGTAGAAAGTTACGGCTGCATTTTATCAGTTTCACTGTAAAAGGGTGGGATCTAGTTGCTAATCTAGTATCTCCAAATTCGTATTTAGGGGGCACTAGTGATTTAAGTTCATCGGAGCAGAAGCCATGAAAGTATTTGTAGAAGAGACACAGGGAAGCCACGTCGCACCGGTGGGAGAGAGACTGCAGGCGGTCTGCCAACTAAGCTCCTTTTTTTCATCATGCCACTGGATCTGAACAAACAATGAGGAACACATATATATAAAAATATAATCTTATATTTTTATTCTTCAACTGTAATGGCTATGTAGAGCAGGGAAGTAGTCAAAGCAAAAGCAAAGAGAGTTGCACATATGAAGGAGTCATTAGGAGTTGTTAGCCAGTCTCTGTCTCTTAAGCCAAACATTCTAGACTTTATATAGTCATAAAACGCCCACGCATTTTTGCTTTTTCAGGTTGTCGCTTTGTTGACATTATCTACTGCCGGATGTATATATCAATCACACCAAGAGGTCCATTGTTTTTTAAGACAGTTGCCACCTGTTTTTTGGTTTCATTTTGTTGACATCATCTATGGTCAGATATATCTGTCAACCAACCTTGTCCTTTGTTGACCTTACCTATGGCCGGATGTACCTGTCAATTACTCCCACAGTTCATGGTAATATATTAAACTCTGGCAATAAATGTCAAATATTTCCTTATTAGGAAATAGCTAATATTATCATTAACATTATAAGGAATCTTTTCTTTTCATAGTTAAGACTATTGGTGATAGGTTAGATTCGGGCAAGTTTGGGCTCATGACTTTTAAGTGCTTTGGAAGAAATCTGATATCAATGTACTTTAGTAAGAATTTAAGCTGCATTTACAAAATTTATTTTATGAGCTTCCTGCTTGGACGTATATTAAGATTTAAAGAAAGAAATATGTTTATTCTATTATTTTAACACATTCCTCCATGAATGGCATTTATTGCTGGGGTGTTGAAAAGAACCTAGTTTTGATAACATATTCAGAGAATAAAACATGTCTTTATTTGATTCAGACAAAGAAAAAAGAACTTTTTTTTTTAAATTCAACTTTATTATTATTTTAATCCTTTTCATGCCAATTCTGATTCATTGAAATTGTCATAAAAAGAATCGTCACAAGAAAAACAAATTATGATAATATAACTAGCAATAGTTCGTGATTTATTAGTAACACCACCATCACAACTAGTAATAATAACACTCCTGCTACAATACATTCCATTCAACTGTTTCTTCTTTTAAAACAATATCAATATGTATCAAAATTTTGAAGGCTATCACAGTGCATTTAGTAAAATAAAGGAAGGTAAAGAAGCTGTTGGGTATTACATATTTATTAATTATTAATATTTCGAGATCATAGTCTCATCTTCAGAATGATAGGAGAGCTTGATTTTACATCCATTCGTGGCCTGTGCCTTTCATTCTGAAAAACTCAGAGTGGTAGTACCAGTTAGAGTCCTAGCTATGGGCAAATAGTTAACCCCCAAACTTGGGTCAAAATACTATGAAAGTATAAAAATACACTTTTATAGAAATATATACATTTTTGAAGGAAAAAATATTCCCAACAAGTAAATTTATTTTATTTTTCAATGAAAAATACAACCAACAATACATTTTTGAAGTCAAAAAAAAATTATTGTCATCATACATTTTTGAAGGAAAAAATTCTTACCAGCAATACATTTTTGAATACAAAACTAGAAGACATCTTCAGTTTTCTAAAATAAAAAAGTATTTAAAATAAAAATAAAAAAAATTTTCATCAAAATCTGATTAAATCAACCTTCTCACTATAACTGAACATTTAAAGAAATACCTTAAAAAAATTCTTACCAGCAATACATTTTTGAATACAAAACTAGAAAACATCTTCAGTTTTCTAAAATAAAAAAGTATTTAAAATAAAAATAAAAAAAAATTTTCATCAAAATCTGATTAAATCAACCTTCTCACTATAACTGAACATTTAAAGAAATACCTTAAAAAATTCTTACCAGCAATACATTTTTGAATACAAAACTAGAAGACATCTTCAGTTTTCTAAAATAAAAATAAAAAAGAATAAAAAGAAAATATTTTCATTAAAATCTGACTACATCAACCTTCTTTCTATAAACAAACATTAAAAAATATATCTTAAACTCTACCTTTTTGGCATTAAATAACCCATAGAGGTGTTGATATGCCATTTAAACAAAACTCAAACTCAAACTCAATTCTGTTTTGATTGCCTAGAAAGAGTGGAAAAAACACTACTTGGTTTCAGTGAGAAAATGAAAGAAAGATAGGAAGTAGTGTTTTACCGTCTGTTTCAGTGAAATGAAAAAAGTTTTCAATTTCAAGTCTTTTCATTTGTATCCCCTTACTTCTTAAAATAATGTGCAGCATTCACATTTATGTTTGCTATTGCAATATTTTGTTAAAGTTGTTAAGCTCAAATATTTAATGATGCGATAGGGAAATTTCTACGGATATTTTATTGTCACAGAACTCACCATGAGCTTACTCAATCATTAATTTAAGAATTAAGATTCAGCACAATATTCAAATGGAAAAAAACCATTAAGCTTGTGGTGAATGCAAAATAAAAATAACTTCACTGTTTTCAAATTTGTAAGCCATGTAAACTTTATTTTATTACCAACAGAAAAAAAGGATTAGCTTTATACTAAAAAAAAAAAACACCAAGGTAACTTTCGTGAGCCAGAGTGAAATATTTTCTAATCAACAAAAAGGGAGGGATTTACAAATTTAGAAAAAGTAACAAGCTGGTGTGAAATCGCTTTTTTAATATAAATAAATAAAGTTGAATCAAACAGAGACAAGAGAGCAGAGTCAACACTAGCCACAATGTAACAGAAATTGTTGACTGCCAATTGAACACAATTGTCCCGGCAACTCATATATGCACCCTTTCATCTTCACTCTCATGCTGTTTTCTTTATCTCTCTTTCTTCCTCTTCACCTACTCGCAACCCACAACAGTAAGAGAAGAACAAAGACTTTACTATTATTTATTTTTATTTTTTTTTAATCATATCACCCCAAGCAAGGCAGTAACGCCACTGATGTGGAGGGGGCTACGTAAGAGTGAAAAGATTACAAAAGAGAAAGCTGGAAACCACATCCTAAACATGGAACAAAGGATAAACCTCTTCACCTGTTCAATAGACGAGGGTGGAGTGTGAACCGGGCGATAGTTTAGTCTATCTACTCCAATTGAAAAAAAATAAAAAAATAAAAGCGTGAAAAGATTGGAAAAGAGAAAACCGGAAAACACATCCTAAACAGGAAACAAGGGATGAGCCTCTTCACCTGATCAATAGACGTGGGTGGAGTGTGAACCGGGCGATAGTTTAGTCTATCTACTCCAATTGAAAAAAAAGAAAAAAAGAAAAAAAGAAAAGAGTGAAAATATTGGAAAAGAGAAAGCCGGAAACCACATCCTAAACAGGGAACAAGGGATGAGCCTCTTCACTTTATCAATAGACGTGGGTGGAGTGTGAACCGGGCGATAGTTTAGTCTATCTACTCCAATTAAAAAAAAAAAAAGAAAAGAAAAGGTTGGAAAAGAGAAAGCCGGAAACCACATCCTAAACAGGGAACAAGGGATGAGCCTCTTCACCTGTTCAATACATCTTCACAGTTTAATAATTTCACACATACAAATTGATGTTATGCTGACTGATAAATAAATTTTCATTTATTTATACAAATAAGACAGTTTTATTTTTCCAATCTCCTAATAATTTTAAATTGTGGGGACTTTGGGTGTGTTTGGCACTAGGCCAATTTGATAAACATAATCAAGGTCACTACATATTTTCACAGGTTAAAACTAGTTATGTACTAAATTATATTAATGTATGATCCATTATATTAAAATAATTATTGTATATTATAGTGTTTTTGAGGGAAGTCAGAATTGATTAAGATTTTCTACAAGAAACAAATTAAGCGTGATCAAATCATTATTAGAACATATTCAGTTAAGCAGTTTGAGGCAAATAAAAATATCTTTTATTGAAAACTAGCAGTATAGCCCGGCATTGCTCAGGTGTAAGGAAAGCTTTAAAACTACTCTGTGGTCCTGGAGCTCAGACTCTTTGGACGTTGGCACGAAAGACTAAAAAGCAATAGTTGTTTCCAATTAAAGCGAAACCGTAGGCTGAAAGAAAAATGAATGGATGTAAGTCAAATTTTGATTTCCTGGTATCGATATCAAATAAGTTTTTTACGTTGTAAACTGAATTTTGAAGGCTAAATAAGTCCTCTGAGTAAATGGTATCATGACTGAAGCTAAGAACTACAATTATACTTACTTAGAGCCAAACCCGAAGCAAAAACTAAAATAAAAGGGCTGAAAAACTGATTTTGATCAGACATGGTATCTTGCCTTTTATATATATATATACACTATCGATTTTCTGCACTATTGTAAGAACTGCAATCTTGAAACTTCTGAATATCATTTCTTATGCCTTTGTCTATGAGTGTAGCAAATTTGATTAAAATCGGACCACTCCTTCTATAAACCGAATTTTTCGATTATCGATTTTTTATATTTACCTTGACACTAAACCTAGCTAAGAACACTCGCAGACGCTTATAGTACGACTGTGTAAATATTCAAGGAAATCAGTTCAGCTGTTTCGGAGTCTATAGGTAACGGATACACGGGGATATATATATATATATATATATATATATATATATATATATACTTTCGATTTTCTGCACTATTGTAAGAACTGCAATCTTGAAACTTCTGAATATCATTTCTTAAGCCTTTGTCTATGAGTGTATCAAATTTGATTAAAATCGGACCACTCCTTCTATAACCCAAATTTTTCGATTATTGATTTTCGATATTTATCGGGGGTACCTTGACACTAAACCTAGCTAAGAACACTCACAGACGCTTATAGTACAACTGTGTAAATTTTCAAGGAAATCAGTTCAGCTGTTTCGGAGTCTATAGGTAAAGGATACACACACATACATTTCTACTAAGTGGATGTCAACTTAAAATTTAATTTTTTTCTTTCTTTTTAATCATTTCACTTCAAGTAAAGCAATAAAGCCACTAAGACACAAGGACTTTAAGGAGAGAGAACAATAGAGGAACGGGAATTAAGAAGACAGAGGATAACAATTTACGCTTTCAGTGCAAGAAGATACTTTTTGCCATGTCATGTGCCTTGTGGTGCAGGGTATATCGGCTTGAAATAAGAAATCGGAGAGCCGAGTTCAAAATCCAGTTGAATTCATTGCATTCACTTACACGCAAATACCCTTGGGAAAGGTATTAATCCATCTCTTCCTTCCAATTATGGGTTAAATAACAGGACAGATTGGGTTCTATAGCCTTGGAAGGCAACCAGTCTACTGCAGAAAGCAATGACAACCTACTGCGGGATAATCTTCTGCCCAGTCAGTCATGTCTCTTTAGAGACATGATCGCCCAAGCGTGTTTCACGTATGGCACTTAACTGACTGACTGAAATAGTTGGAAACATGATAAAGACTTCTACTGGGCATAAAGTGGGGGATCAATTTGCTATTGTTATTAAGTAATAAACTGATCCCCCACTAATTACTACTTATTAATACAATCTGTCTCTTCTACCTTCAGCTATAGTTTAAAGAACATGATAGAAAATCTTCTGCCCAGTCAGTCATGTCTCTTTAGAGACATGATCGCCCAAGCGTGTTTCATGTATGGCACTTAACTGACTGATGTGAAAATCATTTAAGTATAAGTGTTTTGTTAAAATAGATGCTTTTAGCTTCCTTTAAAAAAATTGGTTTATCTCAAACAGATCAAAAGTTATGGTATTTCGAAAGTCAACAAGATTTACATATGATTCTCTCATTTTTTTTTGTCGCAAAAAGTATCTTCTCATTCTAAACACCTCCATTGGCATTGCATCTATTCATAAACCACTGCAAAAGAATCTGAAAAATGGTCAGTACATTTTATTCAGATGAGCATTTCATTCCTTAGTTCCAACATTTTAGACCATTACACTGGGCTATATCATCTTCATTGTTTGTGTAAAGTCATGGTTAGAAGTCTTGAGTTATCTCCCCCTAACCCTGCAAGTTACTTGTTCACCACAGCTGTAGCATGGTATTGAATTCACAACCCTTTGGTTCAAGTCACAGGAACTAACCAACACCTATATCCACTAGGCCATGTGTCCTTAAAAGTTTGGTTCAACACTCCTAGCACCTGAAGAAGGCCAGAGTGTACAATGGCTGAAACATCATATAAATGGCAACAAAGATGAGGACAATCGTCTAAATAATGTAAATACTGACTCATCTCAGAAATATAGACAAATAGAATGATCTATTATTAAACATTATACAAATAGCCACAAAGATGAGGACAATAGTCCGAATAATGTAAATACTGTAAATACTACCTCATCTCAGAAATATAGACAAATAGAATGATCTATTATTAAACGTCATACAAATAGCCACAAAGATGAGGATAATAGTTCGAATAATGTAAATACTGTAAATTCTGCCTCATCTCAGAAATATAGACAAATAGAATGATCTATTAATAAACGTCATACAAATGGCATCAAAGATGAGGACAATAGTCCGAATAATGTAAATACTGTAAATACTACCTCATCTCAGAAATATTATTAAATGTTGTACAAATGGCCACAAAGATTAGGACAATCGTTCTAATAATGTAAATATTTTAAATACTACCTCGTCTCAGAAATATAGACAAATAGAATGATCTATTATTAAATGTCCTACCAATGGCAAACAAGATGAGGACAAAAGTCTGAATAATGTAAATACTGTAAATACTACCTCATCTAGGAAATATAGACAAATAGAATGATCTATTATTAAACGTCATACAAATAGCCACAAAGATGAGGATAATAGTTCGAATAATGTAAATACTGTAAATACTACCTCATCTCAGAAATATAAACAAAGAGAACTTCTTTGTAAAAAATTATTGCTTTGTATTTGCCAGGATATGAAATGTATTCTAACGTACAAATTGGTGTAGTATGGTGAAACTGTTATTGCAAAGTGATAAGGTCATATTGGAGCACTGCAGATGAAAAAAAAGCTATTTACAGAACAGAGAAACCCAAAAGGCATACTGTGGTGAAAGTGTTATTGCAAAGTGATAAGGTCACATTGGAGCATTGCAGAAGAAGAAAAAGGTATTGACAGAACAGAGAAACCCAAAAAGCATACTGTGGTGAAAGTATTATTGCAAAGAGATAAGGTCACATTAGAGCTCTGCAGATGAAGAAAAAGCTATTTACAGAACAGAGAAACCCAAAAGGCATACTGTGGTGAAAGTGTTATTGCAAAGTGATAAGGTCACATTGGAGCATTGCAGATGAAGAAAAAGCTATTTACAGAACAGAGAAACCCAAAAGGCATACTGTGGTGAAACTGTTATTGCAAAGTGATAAGGTCATATTGGAGCATTGCAGATGAAGAAAAAGCTATTTACAGAACAGAGAAACCCAAAAGGCATACTGTGGTGAAAGTGTTATTGCAAAGTGATAAGGTCACATTGGAGCATTGCAGATGAAGAAAAAGCTATTTACAGAACAGAGAAACCCAAAAGGCATACTGTGGTGAAAGTGTTATTGCAAAGTGATAAGGTCACATTGGAGCATTGCAGATGAAGAAAAAGCTATTTACAGAACAGAGAAACCCAAAAGGCATACTGTGGTGAAAGTGTTATTGCAAAGTGATAAGGTCACATTGGAGCATTGCAGATGAAGAAAAAGCTATTTACAGAACAGAGAAACCCAAAAGGCATACTGTGGTGAAACTGTTATTGCAAAGTGATAAGGTCACATTGGAGCATTGCAGATGAAGAAAAAGCTATTTACAGAACAGAGAAACCCAAAAGGCATACTGTGGTGAAAGTGTTATTGCAAAGTGATAAGGTCACATTGGAGCATTGCAGATGAAGAAAAAGCTATTTACAGAACAGAGAAACCCAAAAGGCATACTGTGGTGAAACTGTTATTGCAAAGTGATAAGGTCACATTGGAGCATTGCAGATGAAGAAAAAGCTATTTACAGAACAGAGAAACCCAAAAGGCATACTGTGGTGAAAGTGTTATTGCAAAGTGATAAGGTCACATTGGAGCATTGCAGATGAAGAAAAAGCTATTTACAGAACAGAGAAACCCAAAAGGCATACTGTGGTGAAACTGTTATTGCAAAGTGATAAGGTCATATTGGAGCACTGCAGATGAAAAAAAAGCTATTTACAGAACAGAGAAACCCAAAAGGCATACTGTGGTGAAAGTGTTATTGCAAAGTGATAAGGTCACATTGGAGCATTGCAGAAGAAGAAAAAGGTATTGACAGAACAGAGAAACCCAAAAAGCATACTGTGGTGAAAGTATTATTGCAAAGAGATAAGGTCACATTAGAGCTCTGCAGATGAAGAAAAAGCTATTTACAGAACAGAGAAACCCAAAAGGCATACTGTGGTGAAAGTGTTGTAGCAAAGTGATGAGGTCATATTGGAGCATTGCAGATGAAGAAAAAGCTATTTACAGAACAGAGAAACCCAAAAGGCATACTGTGGTGAAAGTATTATTGCAAAGTGATAAGGTCACATTGGAGCATTGCAGATGAAGAAAAAGCTATTTACAGAACAGAGAAACCCAAAAGGCATACTGTGGTGAAACTGTTGTAGCAAAGTGATGAGGTCATATTGGAGCATTGCAGATGAAGAAAAAGCTATTTACAGAACAGAGAAACCCAAAAGGCATACTGTGGTGAAACTGTTATTGCAAAGTGATAAGGTCACATTGGAGCACTGCAGATGAAGAAAAAGCTATTTACAGAACAGAGGAACCCAAAAGGCATACTGTGGTGAAAGTGTTATTGCAAAGTGATAAGATCACATTGGAGCATTGCAGACGAAGAAAAATCTATTTACAGAACAGAGAAACCCAAAAGGCATACTGTGGTGAAACTGTTATTGCAAAGTGATAAGGTCACATTGGAGCACTGCAGATGAAGAAAAACCCAAAAGGCATACTGTGGTGAAACTGTTATTGCAAAGTGATAAGGTCACATTGGAGCACTGCAGATGAAGAAAAACCCAAAAGGCATACTGTGGTGAAACTGTTATTGCAAAGTGATAAGGTCACATTGGAGCATTGCAGATGAAGAAAAAGCTATTTACAGAACAGAGAAACCCAAAAGGCATACTGTGGTGAAACTGTTATTGCAAAGAGATAAGGTCACATTGGAGCACTGCAGATGAAGAAAAAGCTATTTACAGAACAGAGAAACCCAAAAGGCATACTGTGGTGAAACTGTTATTGCAAAGTGATAAGGTCACATTGGAGCACTGCAGATGAAGAAAAAGCTATTTACAGAACAGAGAAACTCAAAAGGCATACTGTGGTGAAAGTGTTATTGCAAAGTGATAAGGTCACATTGGAGCACTGCAGATGAAGAAAAAGCTATTTACAGAACAGAGAAACCCAAAAGGCATACTGTGGTGAAACTGTTATTGCAAAGTGATAAGGTCACATTGGAGCACTGCAGATGAAGAAAAAGCTATTTACAGAACAGAGAAACCCAAAAGGCATACTGTGGTGAAAGTGTTATTGCAAAGTGATAAGGTCACATTGGAGCACTGCAGATGAAGAAAAAGCTATTTACAGAACAGAGAAACCCAAAAGGCATACTGTGGTGAATCTGTTATTGCAAAGAGATAAGGTCACATTGGAGCACTGCAGATGAAGAAAAAGCTATTTACAGAACAGAGAAACCCAAAAGGCATACTGTGGTGAAACTGTTATTGCAAAGTGATAAGGTCACATTGGAGCATTGCAGATGAAGAAAAAGCTATTTACAGAACAGAGAAACCCAAAAGGCATACTGTGGTGAATGTGTTATTGCAAAGTGATAAGGTCACATTGGAGCATTGCAGAAGAAGAAAAAGGTATTGACAGAACAGAGAAACCCAAAAAGCATACTGTGGTGAAAGTATTATTGCAAAGAGATATGGTCACATTGAGCTCATAAGATGAAGAAAAACTATTTACAGAACATAGAGAAACCCAAAAGGCATACTGTGGTGAAAGTGTTATTGCAAAGTGATAAAGTCACATTGGAGCATTGCAGATGAAGAAAAAGCTATTTACAGGTAAGCCCAAAAGGCATACTGTGGTGAAAGTGTTATTGCAAAAGCAGTAAGGTCACATTGGAGCATTGCAGAAGAAGAAAAGGTATTGACAGAACAGAGAAACCCAAAAAGCATCACACTGTGGTGAAAGTATTATTGCAAAGAGATAAGGTCACATTAGAGCTCTGCTGAATGAAGAAAAAGCTATTTACAGAACAGAGAAACCCAAAAGGCATACTGTGGTGAAAGTGACATTGCAAGTGATAAGGTCACATTGGAGAATTGCAGATGAAGAAAAAGGTATTGACAGAACAGAGAAACCCAAAAGGCATACTGTGATGAAAGTGTTATTGCAAAGTGATAAGGTCACATTGGAGCATTGCAGATGAAGAAAAAGCTATTTACAGAACAGAGAAACCCAAAGGCATACTGTAGTGAAAGTGTTATTGCAAAGTGATAAGGTCACATTGGAGCATTGCAGAAGAAGAAAAAAGGTATTGACAGAACAGAGAGCCAAAAAAAGCATACTGTGGTGAAAGTATTATTGCAAAGAGATAAGGTCACATTAGAGCTCTGCAGATGAAAGAAAAGCTATTTACAGAACAGAGAAACCCAAAGGCATACTGTGGTGAAAGTGTTATTGCAAGTGATAAGGTCACATTGGAGCATTTTAGATGAAGAAAAAGCTATTTGAACAGAGAAACCCAAAAGGCATACTGTGGTGAAACTGTTGTTGCAATGTGATAACGTCACATTTAGACATTGCAGATGAAGAAAAAACTATTTACAGAACAGAGAAACCCAAAGGGCACTTACTGTGGTGAAAGTGTTATTTGCAAAGTGATAAGGTCATTGGAGCATTGCAGAAGAAGAAAAAGGTATTGACAGAACAGAGAAACCCAAAAGCCTTTTGGTGAAATGTGTGCAAAGAGATAAGGTCACATTAGAGCTCTGCAGATGAAGAAAAAAGCTATTTACAGAACAGAGAAACCCAAGGCATACTGTGGTGAAAGTGTTATTGCAAAGTGATAAGGTCACATTGGAGCATTGCAGATGAAGAAAAAACTATTTACAGAACAGAGAAACCCAAAAGGCATACTGTGGTGAAACTGTTGTAGCAAAGTGATGAGAGACCGTATTAGACATTGCAGATGAAGAAAAAGCTATTTACAGAACAGAGAAACCCAAAAGGCATACTGTGGTGAAAGTGTTATTGCAAAGTGATAAGGTCATTGGAGCATGGTGAAAGAAAAGCTATTTACAGAACAGAGGAACCCAAAAGGCATACTGTGGTGAAAGTGTTATTGCAAAGTGATAAGATCACATTGGAGCATTGCAGACAGAAAGAAAATCCTGGCACAGAACAGAGAAACCAAAGGCTTGCCTGTGTGGTGAAACTGTTATTGCAAAGTGATAAGGTCATTGGAGCACTGCAGATGAAGAAAAAGCTATTTACAGAACAGAGAAACCCAAAAGGCATACTGTGATGAATCTGTTATTGCAAAGTGATAAGGTCACATTGGAGCACTGCAAGATGAAGAAAAAGCTATTTACAGAACAGAGAAACCCAAAGGCATACTGTGGTGAAACTGTTATTGCAAAAGAGATAAGGTCACATTAGAGCTCTGCAGATGAAGAAAAAGCTATTTACAGAACAGAGAAACCCAAAAGACATACTGTGGTGAAAGTGTTATTGCAAAGTGATAGTCCTGTGGGAGCATTGCAGATGAAGAAAAATATTTACAGAACAGAGAAACCAAAGGCATACTGTGGTGAAAGTGTTATTGCAAAGTGATAGGTCACAATTAGACATTTTGAAGAGAAAAGGTATTGACGGAAACCATTGAAAGCATACTGTGGTGAAAGTATTGTGGCAAGAGATAAGGTATTAGAGCTCTGCAGATGAAGAAAAAGCTGTTACAGAACAGAGAAACCCAAAGGCATACTGTGGTGAAAGTGTTGTAACAAAGTGATGAGGTCATATTGGACCATTGCAGATGAAGAAAAAGCTATTTACAGAACAGAGAAACCCAAAAGGCATACTGTGGTGAAAGTATTATTGCAAAGTGATAAGGTCACATTGGAGCATTGCAGATGAAGAAAAAGCTATTTACAGAACAGAGAAACCCAAAAGGCATACTGTGGTGAAACTGTTGTAGCAAAGTGATGAGGTCATATTGGAGCATTGCAGATGAAGAAAAAGCTATTTACAGAACAGAGAAACCCAAAAGGCATACTGTGGTGAAAGTGTTATTGCAAAGTGATAAGGTCACATTGGAGCACTGCAGATGAAGAAAAAGCTATTTACAGAACAGAGGAACCCAAAAGGCATACTGTGGTGAAAGTGTTATTGCAAAGTGATAAGATCACATTGGAGCATTGCAGACGAAGAAAAATCTATTTACAGAACAGAGAAACCCAAAAGGCATACTGTGGTGAAACTGTTATTGCAAAGTGATAAGGTCACATTGGAGCACTGCAGATGAAGAAAAACCCAAAAGGCATACTGTGGTGAAACTGTTATTGCAAAGTGATAAGGTCACATTGGAGCACTGCAGATGAAGAAAAACCCAAAAGGCATACTGTGGTGAAACTGTTATTGCAAAGTGATAAGGTCACATTGGAGCATTGCAGATGAAGAAAAAGCTATTTACAGAACAGAGAAACCCAAAAGGCATACTGTGGTGAAACTGTTATTGCAAAGTGATAAGGTCACATTGGAGCACTGCAGATGAAGAAAAAGCTATTTACAGAACAGAGAAACCCAAAAGGCATACTGTGGTGAAACTGTTATTGCAAAGTGATAAGGTCACATTGGAGCACTGCAGATGAAGAAAAAGCTATTTACAGAACAGAGAAACCCAAAAGGCATACTGTGGTGAAAGTGTTATTGCAAAGTGATAAGGTCACATTGGAGCACTGCAGATGAAGAAAAAGCTATTTACAGAACAGAGAAACCCAAAAGGCATACTGTGGTGAAACTGTTATTGCAAAGTGATAAGGTCACATTGGAGCACTGCAGATGAAGAAAAAGCTATTTACAGAACAGAGAAACCCAAAAGGCATACTGTGGTGAAAGTGTTATTGCAAAGTGATAAGGTCACATTGGAGCACTGCAGATGAAGAAAAAGCTATTTACAGAACAGAGAAACCCAAAAGGCATACTGTGGTGAATCTGTTATTGCAAAGAGATAAGGTCCCATTGGAGCACTACAGATGAAGAAAAAGCTATTTACAGAACAGAGAAACCCAAAAGGCATACTGTAGTGAAACTGTTAAGGTAAAAGTGATAAGGTCACATTGGAGCATTGCAGATGAAGAAAAAGCTATTTACAGAACAGAGAAACCCAAAAAGGCATACTAAAAAGAAAGGAAAGAAGGTAAAGATAAGGTCACATTGGAGCATTGCAGAAGAAGAAAAAGGCATATTGACAGAACAGAGAAAACCCAAAAAGTATACTGTGGTGAAAGTATTATTGCAAAGAGATAAGGTCACATTAGAGCTCTGCAGATGAAGAAAAAGCTATTTACAGAACAGAGAAAAAACCCAAAAGGCATACTGTGGTGAAAGTGTTATTGCAAAGTGATAAGGTCACATTGGAGCATTGTAGATGAAGAAAGGTGGTCAGGACAGAACAGAGAAACTCAAAAGGCATACTGTGGTGAAAGTGTTATTGTAAAGTGATAAGGTCACATTGGAGCATTGCAGAAGAAGAAAGGTATTGACAGAACAGAGAAACCCAAAAGGCATACTGTGGTGAAGTGTTATTGCAAAGTGATAAGGTCACATTGGAGCATTGCAGAAGAAGAAAAAGGTATTGACAGAACAGAGAAACCCAAAAGGCATACTGTGAAAGTATTATTGCAAAAGGACAAGGTCACATTAGAGCTCTGCAGATGAAGAAAAGTTATTTACAGAACAGAGAAACCCAAAAGGCATACTGTGGTGAAAGTGTTATTGCAAAGTGGAGTAAGGTCACATTGGAGCATTGGTGACAGAAAAGCTATTTACAGAACAGAGAAACCCGTGCTGCATACTGTGGTGAAAGTGTTGGCTGCAAAGTGATAAGGTCACATTGGAGCATTGCAGAAGAAGAAAAAGGTATTTACAGAACAGAGAAACTCAAAAGGCATACTGCGTGGTGAAAGTGTTATTGCAAAGTGATAAGGTCACATTGGAGCATTGCAGAAGAAGAAAAAGCTAGTATTGACAGAACAGAGAAACCCAAAAAGCATACTGTGGTGAAAGCATATTGCAAAGAGATAAGGTCACATTAGAGCCCCCAAGCAGATGAAGAAAAAGCTATTTACAGAACAGAGAAACCCAAAAGGCATACTGTATGAAAAGTGTTATTGCAAAGTGATAAGGTCACATTGGAGCATTGCAGAAGAAGAAAAAGCTATTTACAGAACAGAGAAACTTAAAGGCATACTGTGGTGAAAGTGTTATTGTGTAAAAGTGATAAGGTCACATTGGAGCATTGCAGAAGAAGAAAAAGGTATTGACAGAACAGAGAAACTCAAAAGGCATACTGTGGTGAAAGTATTATTGCAAAGAGATAAGGTCACATTAGAGCTCTGCAGATGAAGAAAAGCTGGCTGGCAGAACAGAGAAACCCAAAAGGCATACTGTGGTGAAAGTGTTATTGCAAAGTGATAAGGTCACATTGGAGCATTGCAGATGAAGAAAAAGCTATTACAGAACAGAGAAACCCAAAAGGCATACTGTGGTGAAAGTGTTATTGCAAAGTGATAAGGTCATATTGGAGCATTGCAGAAGAAGAAAAGGTATTGGACAGAACAGAGAAACCCAAAAAGCATACTGTGGTGAAAGTATTATTGCAAAGAGATAAGGTCACATTAGAGCTCTGCAGATGAAGAAAAAGCTATTTACAGAACAGAGAAACCCAAAAGGCATACTGTGGTGAAAGTGTTATTGGCAGTAAAGTGATAAGGTCACATTGGAGCATTGCAGATGAAGAAAAAGCTATTTACAGAACAGAGAAACCCAAAAGGCATACTGTGGTGAAAGTGTTATTGCAAAGTGATAAGGTCACATTGGAGCATTGCAGATGAAGAAAAAGTTATTTTACAGAACAGAGAAACTCAAAGGCATACAGTGTGAAAGTGTTATTGCAAAGTGATAAGGTCACATTGGAGCATTGCAGATGAAGAAAAGTTACTATAGAAACAGAGAAACCCAAAAGGTATACTGTGGTGAAATTGTTGTTGCAATGATAACGTCACTTTGGAGCATTGCAGATGAAGAAAAAGCTATTTACAGAACAGAGAAACCCAAAAGGCATACTGTAGAAAGTGTTATTGCAAAGTGATAAGGTCACATTGAGCACTGCAGATGAAGAAAAAGCTATTTACAGAACAGAGGAACCCAAAAGGCATACTGTGGTGAAAGTGCTATTGCAAAGTGATAAGATCACATTGGAGCATTGGGTGACGAAGAAAAATCTATTTACAGAACAGAGAGAAACCCAAAAGGCATACTGTGGTGAAATTGTTATTGCAAAGTGATAAGGTCACATTGGAGCACTGCAGATGAAGAAAAACCTAAAAGGCATACTGTGGTGAAACTGTTATTGCAAAGTGATAAGGTCAAGCATTGAGCACTGCAGATGAAGAAAACCCAAAAGGCATACTGTGGTGCAACTGTTATTGCAAAGTGATAAGGTCACATTGGAGCATTGCAGATGAAGAAAGCTATTTACAGAACAGAGAAAACCCAAAAGGCATACTGTGGTGAAACTGTTATTGCAAAGAGATAAGGTCACATTGGAGCACTGCAGATGAAGAAAAGCTATTTACAGAACAGAAACCCAAAAGGCATACTGTGGTGAAAGTGTTATTGCAAAGTGATAAGGTCACATTGGAGCACTGCAGATGAAGAAAAAGCTATTTACAGAACAGAGAAACCCAAAAGGCATACTGTGGTGAAACTGTTATTGCAAAGTGGATAAGGTCACATTGGAGCACTGCAGATGAAGAAAAAGCTATTTATACAGAACAGAGAAACCTGAAAAGGCATACTGTGGTGAAACTGTTATTGCAAAGTGATAAGGTCACATTGGAGCCACTGCAGATGAAGAAAAGCTATTTACAGAACAGAGAAAACCCAAAAGGCATACTGTGGTGAATCTGGCATGCAAAGTGATAAGGTCACATTGAGCACTGCAGATAAAGAAAAAGCTATTTACAGAACAGAGAAACCCAAAAGGCATACTGTGGTGAAACTGTTATTGCAAAGAGATAAGGTCACATTAGAGCTCTGCAGATGAAGAAAAAGCTATTTACAGAACAGAGAAACCCAAAAGGCATACTGTGGTGAAAGTGTTATTGCAAAGTGATAAGGTCACATTGGAGCATTGCAGATGAAGAAAAAGCTATTTACAGAACAGAGAAACCCAAAAGGCATACTGTGGTGAAACTGTTATTGCAAAGTGATAAGGTCACATTGGCGCACTGCAGATGAAGAAAAAGGTATTGACAGAACAGAGAAACACAAAAGGCATACTGTGGTGAAACTGTTATTGCAAAGTGATAAGGTCACATTGGAGCACTGCAGATGAAGAAAAAGCTATTTACAGAACAGAGAAACCCAAAAGGCATACTGTGGTGAAACTGTTATTGCAAAGTGATAAGGTCACATTGGAGCATTGCAGATGAAGAAAAAGCTATTTACAGAACAGAGAAACCCAAAAGGCATACTGTGGTGAAACTGTTATTGTAAAGTGATAAAGTCATATTGGAGCATTGCAGATCAAGGAAAAGCTATTTACAGAACAGAGAAACCCAAAAGGCCTACTGTGGTGAAACTCTTGTTGCAAAGTGATAAGGTCATATTGGAGCACTGCAGATGAAGAAAAACCCAAAAGGCATACTGTGGTGAAAGTGTTATTGCAAAGTGATAAGGTCACATTGGAGCACTGCAGATGAAGAAAAAGCTATTTACAGAACAGAGAAACCCAAAAGGCATACTGTGGTGAAAGTGTTATTGCAAAGTGATGAGGTCACATTGGAGCACTGCAGATGAAGAAAAAACTATTTACAGAACAGAGAAACCCAAAAGGCATACTGTGGTGAAACTGTTATTGCAAAGAGATAAGGTCACATTGGAGCACTGCAGATGAAGAAAAAGCTATTTACAGAACAGAGAAACCCAAAAGGCATACTGTGGTGAAACTGTTATTGCAAAGTGATAAGGTCACATTGGAGCATTGCAGATGAAGAAAAAGCTATTTACAGAACAGAGAAACCCAAAAGGCATACTGTGGTGAAACTGTTGTTGCAATGTGATAAGGTCACATTGGAGCATTGCAGATGAAGAAAAAGCTATTTACAGAACAGAGAAACCCAAAAGTCATACTGTGGTGAAACTGTTATTGCAAAGTGATATGGTCACATTGGAGCACTGCAGATGAAGAAAAAGCTATTTACAGAACAGAGAAACCCAAAAGGCATACTGTGGTGAAACTGTTATTGCAAAGTGATAAGGTCACATTGGAGCACTGCAGATGAAGAAAAAGCTATTTACAGAACAGAGAAACCCAAAAGGCATACTGTGGTGAAACTGTTATTGCAAAGAGATAAGGTCACATTAGAGCTCTGCAGATGAAGAAAAAGCTATTTACAGAACAGAGAAACCCAAAAGGCATACTGTGGTGAAACTGTTATTGCAAAGTGATAAGGTCACATTGGAGCATTGCAGATGAAGAAAAAGCTATTTACAGAACAGAGAAACCCAAAAGGCATACTGTGGTGAAACTGTTATTGCAAAGTGATAAGGTCATATTGGAGCACTGCAGATGAAGAAAAAGGTATTGACAGAACAGAGAAACACAAAAGGCATACTGTGGTGAAACTGTTATTGCAAAGTGATAAGGTCACATTGGAGCACTGCAGATGAAGAAAAAGCTATTTACAGAACAGAGAAACCCAAAAGGCATACTGTGGTGAAACTGTTATTGCAAAGTGATAAGGTCACATTGGAGCATTGCAGATGAAGAAAAAGCTATTTACAGAACAGAGAAACCCAAAAGGCATACTGTGGTGAAACTGTTATTGCAAAGTGATAAGGTCACATTGGAGCACTGCAGATGAAGAAAAAGCTATTTACAGAACAGAGAAACCCAAAAGGCATACTGTGGTGAAACTGTTATTGCAAAGTGATAAGGTCACTTTGGAGCATTGCAGATGAAGAAAAAGCTATTTACAGAACAGAGAAACCCAAAAGGCATACTGTGGTGAAACTGTTATTGTAAAGTGATAAAGTCATATTGGAGCATTGCAGATCAAGGAAAAGCTATTTACAGAACAGAGAAACCCAAAAGGCATACTGTGGTGAAACTGTTGTTGCAAAGTGATAAGGTCATATTGGAGCATTGCAGATGAAGAAAAAGCTATTTACAGAACAGAGAAACCCAAAAGGCATACTGTGGTGAAACTGTTATTGCAAAGTGATAAGGTCACATTGGAGCATTGCAGATGAAGAAAAAGCTATTTACAGAACAGAGAAACCCAAAAGGCATACTGTGGTGAAACTGTTATTGTAAAGTGATAAAGTCATATTGGAGCATTGCAGATCAAGGAAAAGCTATTTACAGAACAGAGAAACCCAAAAGGCATACTGTGGTGAAACTGTTGTTGCAAAGTGATAAGGTCATATTGGAGCATTGCAGATGAAGAAAAAGCTATTTACAGAACAGAGAAACCCAAAAGGTATACTGTGGTGAAACTGTTATTGCAAAGTGATAAGGTCACATTGGAGCACTGCAGATGAAGAAAAAGCTATTTACAGAACAGAGAAACCCAAAAGGCATACTGTGGTGAAACTGTTATTGCAAAGTGATAAGGTCACATTGGAGCACTGCAGATGAAGAAAAAGCTATTTACAGAACAGAGAAACCCAAAAGGCATACTGTGGTGAAACTGTTATTGCAAAGTGATAAGGTCACATTGGAGCATTGCAGATGAAGAAAAAGCTATTTACAGAACAGAGAAACCCAAAAGGCATACTGTGGTGAAACTGCTATTGTAAAGTGATAAAGTCATATTGGAGCATTGCAGATCAAGGAAAAGCTATTTACAGAACAGAGAAACCCAAAAGGCATACTGTGGTGAAACTGTTGTTGCAAAGTGATAAGGTCATATTGGAGCATTGCAGATGAAGAAAAAGCTATTTACAGAACAGAGAAACCCAAAAGGCATACTGTGGTGAAACTGTTATTGCAAAGTGATAAGGTCACATTGGAGCATTGCAGATGAAGAAAAAGCTATTTACAGAACAGAGAAACCCAAAAGGCATACTGTGGTGAAACTGTTATTGTAAAGTGATAAAGTCATATTGGAGCATTGCAGATCAAGGAAAAGCTATTTACAGAACAGAGAAACCCAAAAGGCATACTGTGGTGAAACTGTTGTTGCAAAGTGATAAGGTCATATTGGAGCATTGCAGATGAAGAAAAAGCTATTTACAGAACAGAGAAACCCAAAAGGCATACTGTGGTGAAACTGTTATTGCAAAGTGATAAGGTCACATTGGAGCACTGCAGATGAAGAAAAAGCTATTTACAGAACAGAGAAACCCAAAAGGCATACTGTGGTGAAACTGTTATTGCAAAGTGATAAGGTCACATTGGAGCACTGCAGATGAAGAAAAAGCTATTTACAGAACAGAGAAACCCAAAAGGCATACTGTGGTGAAACTGTTATTGCAAAGTGATAAGGTCACATTGGAGCATTGCAGATGAAGAAAAAGCTATTTACAGAACAGAGAAACCCAAAAGGCATACTGTGGTGAAACTGTTATTGTAAAGTGATAAAGTCATATTGGAGCATTGCAGATCAAGGAAAAGCTATTTACAGAACAGAGAAACCCAAAAGGCATACTGTGGTGAAACTGTTGTTGCAAAGTGATAAGGTCATATTGGAGCATTGCAGATGAAGAAAAAGCTATTTACAGAACAGAGAAACCCAAAAGGCATACTGTGGTGAAACTGTTATTGCAAAGTGATAAGGTCACATTGGAGCACTGCAGATGAAGAAAAAGCTATTTACAGAACAGAGAAACCCAAAAGGCATACTGTGGTGAAACTGTTATTGCAAAGAGATAAGGTCACATTGGAGCACTGCAGATGAAGAAAAAGCTATTTACAGAACAGAGAAACCCAAAAGGCATACTGTGGTGAAACTGTTATTGCAAAGTGTCATGATCACTATCTTTGACGTTTGAGCAGTGAAAATGAAGAAAAAATCTATTTATAGAACAGTGTCAGTGGCCAGGGATTAATAAAAGCATTAAGGATAGCATAGGGATATTATATGAATATTATAAATGCCTTTGTAATGAATTTACTATAGTAATGAATTGAAAATCAGAAAAAAAGGGATTGTCAGTGGTCAGGAATGAATGCGAGCATTACTGATAGAATAGGGCTATTATATGTATAATGTAATGCATTGTTAATGATTTTACTATAGGAATGCATAGACAATCAGGAAGAAAGGGATTGACAGTGGTCAGGAATTAATGCAAACATTACTGATAGAATAGGGGGTTATGATTTGTATGATGTAAATGCATTGCTAATGATTTTACTATCGGAATGCATTGAAATTCAGGAAGAAAGGGATTGTCAGTGGTCAGGAATTAATGCTAGCATTGCTGATAGAATAGGGATTATTATATGTATAATATAAATGCATTGCTAATGATTTTACTATAGGAATGCATTGAAAATCAGGAAGAAAGGGATTGTCAGTGGTCAAGAATGAATGCAAGCATTACTGATAGAATAGGGCTATTATATGTATAATGTAAATGCATTGCTAATGATTTTACTATAGGAATGCATTGGCAATATTATGAAAGGTGACAGTTCAAGTATGTAACATATATTCTGAAATGTGACAGTTCAGAAATATATCGCAACATATATTATGAAAGGTGACAGTTCAGTATATCATAACATATATTCCGAAGGTGACAGTTCAGTATATCTTAACATATATTCTGAAAGGTGACAGTTCAGTATATCATAACATATATTCTGAAGGTGACGTTCAACATAATCGCAGCATATATTATGAAAGGTGACAGTTCAGTATATCATAACATATATTATGAAGGTGACAGTTCAGTATATCATAACATATATTATGAAAGGTGACAGTTCAGTATAATGTAACATATATTATGAAAGGTGACAGTTCAGTATATCATAACATATATTCTGAAAGGTGACAGTTCAGTATATCATAACATATATTCTGAAAGGTGACGTTCAGTATATCATAACATATATTCTGAAGGTGACAGTTCAGTATATCATAACATATATTATGAAAGGTGACAGTTCAGTATATCATAACATATATTATGAAAGGTGACGGATTCAGTATATCCTGTATATATTCTGAAAGGTGACAGTTCAGTATATCATATATATTCTGAAAGGTGACAGTTCAGTATATCATAACATATATTCTGATAGGTGACAGTTCGATATATCAACAACATATATTCTGAAAGGTGACCAGTTCAGTGGCATCACCATATATATTCTGAAAGGTGACAGTTCAGTGTATCGCAACATATATTCTGAAAGGTGACGGTTCGGTCAATATCGCAACATATATTCTGAAAGGTGACAGTTCAGTGTATCTATACCATCTTTATTCTGAAAGGTGACAGTTGTTAATCGCAACATATATTCCTGAAAGGTGACAGTTCAGTGTATCATAACATATATTATGAAGGGTGACAGTTCAGTGTATATAACATATATTCATGAAAGGTGACGTTCAAGTGTATCATAACATATATTATGAAAGGTGACAGTTCAGTGTATCACTATGTGGAAAGGTGACAGTTCAGTACCATCATAACATATATTATGAAAGACGTGACAGTTCAATGTATCATAACATATATTATGAAAGGTGGTGAGTTCAAATTGTATCTATGTATATATTTATGAAAGGTGACCAGTTCAGTGTATCATAACATATATTATGAAAGGTGACAGTTCAGTGTATCATAACATCTATATTATGAAAGGTGACAGTTCAAGTGTATCATAACATATCGTATGAGGAGTGACAGTTCAGTGTATCCTGTAGCATATATTATGAAGATGACAGTTCAGTGTATCATAAACATATATTATGAGAAGGTGACAGTTCAGTATATGTAACATATATTCTGAAAGATGGTAGTTCAGTATATCATAACATATATTCTGAAAGTGACCAGTTCAGTATATCATAACATATATTCTGAAAGGTGACAGTTCAGTATATCATAACATATATTCTAGGTGACAGTTCAGTATATCATAACATATATTATGAAGGTGACAGTTCAAATGTCATAACATATTATGAAAGGTGACAGTTCAGTATATCAACAACATATATTATGAAAGGTGACAGTTCAGTATATCATAACATATATTATGAAAGGTGACAGTTCAGTATATCATAACATATATTATGAAAGGTGACAGTTCAGTATATCATAACATATATTGCAGAAGGTGACAGTTCAGTATATCATAACATATATTATGAAAGGTGACAGTTCAGTATATCATAACATATATTGCAGAGAGGTGACGATTCAGTATATCATAACATATTCTGAAAGGTGACAGTTCAGTATATCATAGCATATATTCTGAAAGGTGACAGTTCAGTATATCATAACATATATTCTGAAAGGTGACAGATCAGTATATCATAACATATATTATGAAAGGTGACAGTTCAGTATATCATAACATATATTATGAAAGGTGACAGTTCAGTATATCATAACATATATTCTGAAAGGTGACAGTTCAGTATATCATAACATATATTCTGAAAGGTGACAGTTCAGTATATCATAACATATATTCTGAAAGGTGACAGTTCAGTATATCATAACATATATTCTGAAAGGTGACAGTTCAGTATATCATAACATATATTCTGAAAGGTGACAGTTCAGTATATCATAACATATATTCTGAAAGGTGACAGTTCAGTATATCATAACATATATTATGAAAGGTGACAGTTCAGTATATCATAACATATATTATGAAAGGTGACAGTTCAGTATATCATAACATATATTATGAAAGGTGACAGTTCAGTATATCATAACATATATTATGAAAGGTGACAGTTCAGTATATCATAACATATATTCTGAAAGGTGACAGTTCAGTATATCATAACATATATTATGAAAGGTGACAGTTCAGTATATCATAACATATATTATGAAAGGTGACAGTTCAGTATATCATAACATATATTATGAAAGGTGACAGTTCAGTATATCATAACATATATTATGAAAGGTGACAGTTCAGTATATCATAACATATATTATGAAAGGTGCCAGTTCAGTATATCATAACATATATTATGAAAGGTGACAGTTCAGTATATCATAACATATATTCTGAAAGGTGACAGTTCAGTATATCATAACATATATTCTGAAAGGTGACAGTTCAGTATATCATAACATATATTATGAAAGGTGACAGTTCAGTATATCATAACATATATTATGAAAGGTGACAGTTCAGTATATCATAACATATATTCTGAAAGGTGACAGTTCAGTATATCATAACATATATAATAACATATTCTGAATGCATATTATTCCATGCTATTCATGTGTTGATAATAAATTTAAATAAAAAGTAACAATAAGTAAAACCTTAAGTAAAAATGGAAGAAATTTAGATGAATTTTGTTATTTCATGTGCTTTTATTTCAGGAAAGTAAAAATGCTTACAAACAGCAAAAATATATTTGTCATTTATGGAGATTGTGACATCCCCGACGTATTGCTTGTTAGTAATCTGCTTGATTCAGACGTAGAAATTATAATCCGAAATCCTGGGAATGTTCCTACAAACCTACACCTGTTGAGAATGTTCCTACAAACCTACACCTGTTGAGAATGTTCCTACAAACCTACACCTGTTGAGAATGTTCCTACAAACCTACACCTGTTGAGAATGTTCCTACAAACCTACACCTGTTGAGAATGTTCCTACAAACCTACACCTGTTGAGAATGTTCCTACAAACCTACACCTGTTGAGAAAGTTCCTACAAACCTACACCTGTTGAGAATGTTCCTACAAACCTACACCTGTTGAGAATGTTCCTACAAACCTACACCTGTTGAGAATGTTCCTACAAACCTACACCTGTTGAGAAAGTTCCTACAAACCTACACCTGTTGAGAATGTTCCTACAAACCTACACCTGTTGAGAATGTTCCTACAAACCTACACCTGTTGAGAATGACCAAACAGGAATGCTGGTGAAAAATAATTCAAGTTACAGAACATCGGAGATATGCCACCTATCTCATTGTACAGTATTTGAAAATATTTGCATATGGGAATCATGATAATGGTTGGGTGCATCACGATTTGAAGGAAAAAAATTAATGCATCAGTGATTGTTTTTGTTGCACAAATGCAACAAAAACAACCCATTTTAAGAAAAAATGGTCACTGGCAATGAAAAATGTATTGTTTACAACAATGGCAATGAAAAATGTATTGCTTACAACAATGTGGAGTTAAAAATGTCCTTGATAAAATAAAATGTCCCACTGTTAACTTCTCCAAAAGCCAGTCTGTTTTTGAAGAAAGTGCTTAGAAGTGCTTGAACAGAGAATGCCATTCCTGCATTCATTCCTGACCAATGACAATCCCTTTCTTCCTGATTTTCAATACATTCCTGCAAATAAATTATTTTTTTTTTTTAATCATATCACCAAAGCAAGGCGAATACGCCACTGATGAGCAGGGGGCTATGTAAGAGTGAAAAGATTGGAAAAGAGAGAAACCAGAAACCACAACCTAAACAGGAAACAAGGGATGAGCCTCTTCACCTGTTCAATAGACGTGGGTGGAGTGTGAACCGGGCGATAGTTTAGACTATCTACTCCAATTCAAAAAAAAAAAAAATAATAAAAAAAAGAGTGAAAATATTGCAGAAGAGAAAAACCGGAAACCACAACCTAAACAGGAAACAAGGGATAAACCTCTTCACCTGTTCAATAGACGTGGATGGAGTGTGAACCGGGTGATAGTTTAGATTATCTACTCCAATTAGCAATGCATTTACATCTAAACTTATTTATAAATGGAACTTTGTCTGTGTGTGTGTGTATGTGTGTGTGTGTCCGTTACCTATAGACTCCGAAACGGCTGAACTAGGTTTTGTGTCAAGGTACTCCCGATAAATATCGAAAATCGATAATCGAAGAAATCGAGTTATAGAAGGAGTGGTCCGATTTTAATCAAATTTGCTACACTCATAGACAAAGGCATAATTAACAATATTCAGAAGTTTCAAGGTTGCAGTTCTTACAATAGTGCAGAAAATTGATAATATATATATATATATATATATTTTTTTAATCATATCACCCCAAGCAAGGCAATAACGCCACTGATGCGCAGAGGGCTACGTAAGGGTAAAAAGAATAGAAAAGAGAAAGCCGGAAACCACATCCTAAACAGGGAACAAGAGATGAGCCTCTTCACCTGTTCAATAGATGTGGGTGGAGTGTGAACCGGGCGATAGTTTAATCTATCTACTCTGAAAAGGCAAGATGTTTGTGTGTGTGTCTGTTTATCTGTCTGTATGTCCTTTATACAAATTCACAATTTTTATTCAATTCTCACCAAACTTCACACAAATATTCTTTAGGCTGAGTCTGAGCTCCAGGACTATGGATTAGTTTTAAAGCTTTTATTACAACCTGAGCAACGCCAAGCTATACTGCTAGTTATACATATAATAGCCCTACCAATAATGCTTGCATTCATTCCTTTTCACTGATAATCCCTTTTATCCTGGTTTTTAATACATCCTTATATTGAAATAATTAGCAAGTATTTTCATTATTCATATTATAGCTCTATTCTCTCAATAATGCTTGCATTCATTCCTGACCATTGACAATGTTTTCTTCCTGGTATTCAATATATTTCTACAGTTAACTTATTAGCAATATCTATATGTGATACTGATAATAACCCGATTCTATCAGTAATATACATTCCTAATTATATCAAAATTATCTATTTTTCTATCTATATATATATATATATATATATATATATATATAGAACTGCCTTCTTTTGCCTCTAATATTTGTATTAAGGGTAGTCTAGTCACAGGTGTTATTATCATGCAAATGTGTACACATTTTTAGGAAAAAAAGCCAATATGACACACCCACACCCACACCGACACCGACACCCACACACAAGTAAATGTTGTTTTTGTTTTGTTTTTTTTTATATAGTGTTATTATTCCCATGCTAACATAAATGGGTCAACAGCCTAGTGAATTAATAATTGTGAGATTTTAATGAAACTTTCAGGATATATTCATAAATCAATGAAATTATTTTAGTAATGTTTTTTTTTTAAATCTTGGTAAAAATATAATTATTTTACATCTGTTACCCAACGCCACACTTAAATTTCAAATAACCTGAGAATTCCAAGAGTGTAATTTTTGTTGATTAAACTAGTTAAAAGTAGAATTCTATGAAGAATCACTACTGTCTTCACCGTAAGCTGCGTGTTCACCTCTCCAACCGGATCCCCAACTCAACCATCCGTGCTAGTTGCAACATCCTTGGCCTGGAAGAAACTCTGCTTAAAAGGACACTCCGGTGGTTTGGCCATGTGCTGTGCTGGCCTGGCAATGGATTTGTCCATAAACTGGTGGCGCCCAATGCACCCACTGGTTGGTGGTTGGAGGAAGCGCCGAGGTGGTCAACTTAAGACGTGGCTCGCTAATGTCAAATCAGACATGAAGCTCATGTCCGGTACTAGCGTTTCTGGTGTCTAATGCTGTAACCGTGAATGGCTAGATCATGCCGCCGATTCTGTTGCCGATTGACGAGGATGGATGGCCTTGACGTGCAATACGATTAACTGCATTGCAGCTGACTCAACCTATTTCGGGTGAATGCCGTTAGGGTTAGGGTTAGTACAAGTATAAGTAGTAAGTAGTTCATGTGTGACTTTTTAGCACATGACTTTGTTTCATATGGGATTGTAGTGAATGTGTGACTTTTTAGCACATCACTTTGTTTCATATGGGATTGTAGTTCATGTGTGACTTTTTACCACATCACTTTCTTTCATATGAGATTGTAGTTCATGTGTGACTTTTTAGCACATCACTTTGTTTCATATGAGATTGTAGTTCATGTGTGACTTTTTACCACATCACTTTGTTTCATATGAGATTGTAGTTCATGTGTGACTTTTTACCACATCACTTTGTTCATATGGGATTGTAGTTCATGTGTCACTTTTTAGCACATCACTTTGTTTCATATGAGATTGTAGTTCATGTGTGACTTTTTAGCACATCACTTTGTTTCATATGGGATTGTAGTGAATGTGTGACTTTTTAGCACATCACTTTGTTTCATATGGGACTGTAGTTCATGTTTGACTTTTTACCACATCACTTTGTTTCATATGGGATTGTAGTTCATGTGTGACTTTTTAGCACATCACTTTGTTTCATATGGGATTGTAGTGAATGTGTGACTTTTTAGCACATCACTTTGTTTCATATGGGATTGTAGTTCATGTGTGACTTTTTAGCACATCACTTTGTTTCATATGAGATTGTAGTTCATGTGTGACTTTTTAGCACATCACTTTGTTTCATATGAGATTGTAGTTCATGTGTGATTTTTAGCACAACACTTTGTTTCATATGGGATTGTAGTTCATGTGTGACTTTTTAGCACATTACTTTCTTTCATATGGGATTGTAGTTCATGTGTGACTTTTTAGCGCATCACTTTGTTTCATATGGGATTGTAGTTCATGTGTGACTTTTTAGCACATCACTTTGTTTCATATGGGATTGTAGTTCATGTGTGACTTTTTAGCACATCACTTTGTTTCATATGGGATTGTAGTTCATGTGTGACTTTTTAGCACATCACTTTGTTTCATATGGGATTGTAGTTCATGTGTGACTTTTTAGCACATCACTTTGTTTCATATGAGATTGTAGTTCATGTGTGACTTTTTAGCATATTACTTTCTTTCATATGGGATTGTAGTGAATGTGTGACTTTTTAGCACATCACTTTGTTTCATATGAGATTGTAGTTCATGTGTGACTTTTTAGCACATCACTTTGTTTCATATGAGATTGTAGTTCATGTGTGACTTTTTAGCACAACACTTTGTTTCATATGGGATTGTAGTTCATGTGTGACTTTTTAGCACATTACTTTCTTTCATATGGGATTGTAGTTCATGTGTGACTTTTTAGCGCATCACTTTGTTTCATATGGGATTGTAGTTCATGTGTGACTTTTTAGCACATCACTTTGTTTCATATGGGATTGTAGTTCATGTGTGACTTTTTAGCACATCACTTTGTTTCATATGAGATTGTAGTTCATGTGTGACTTTTTAGCACATTACTTTCGTTCATATGGGATTGTAGTTCATGTGTGACTTTTTAGCACATCACTTTGTTTCATATGAGATTGTAGTTCATGTGTGACTTTTTACCACATCACTTTGTTTCATATGGGATTGTAGTGAATGTGTGACTTTTTAGCACATCACTTTGTTTCATATGGGATTGTAGTTCATGTGTGACTTTTTACCACATCACTTTCTTTCATATGAGATTGTAGTTCATGTGTGACTTTTTAGCACATCACTTTGTTTCATATGAGATTGTAGTTCATGTGTGACTTTTTACTACATCACTTTGTTTCATATGAGATTGTAGTTCATGTGTGACTTTTTACCACATCACTTTGTTCATATGGGATTGTAGTTCATGTGTCACTTTTTAGCACATCACTTTGTTTCATATGAGATTGTAGTTCATGTGTGACTTTTTAGCACATCACTTTGTTTCATATGGGATTGTAGTTCATGTGTGACTTTTTACCACATCACTTTGTTTCATATGGGACTGTAGTTCATGTTTGACTTTTTACCACATCACTTTGTTTCATATGGGATTGTAGTTCATGTGTGACTTTTTAGCACATCACTTTGTTTCATATGGGATTGTAGTGAATGTGTGACTTTTTAGCACATCACTTTGTTTCATATGGGATTGTAGTGAATGTGTGACTTTTTAGCACATCACTTTGTTTCATATGGGATTGTAGTTCATGTGTGACTTTTTAGCACATCACTTTGTTTCATATGAGATTGTAGTTCATGTGTGACTTTTTAGCACATCACTTTGTTTCATATGAGATTGTAGTTCATGTGTGATTTTTAGCACAACACTTTGTTTCATATGGGATTGTAGTTCATGTGTGACTTTTTAGCACATTACTTTCTTTCATATGGGATTGTCGTTCATGTGTGACTTTTTAACGCATCCTTTGAACATATGGGATTGTGGTTCGCCATGTGTGTGACTTTTTCATATGCTTGTTTTCTCAGTTGTAGTTCTGTGTGTGGCTTGCTGCTTTATCACTTTGTTTATATGAGATTATACAGTTCTGCTGTATGTGACTTTTTAGCACATTACTTTCTTTCATATGGGATTGTAGTGAATGTGTGAGCTTTTGCTTTATCTTTGTTTCATGGGAATTCATGGTTCATGTATGGCTTTTGTATCACTTTGTTTCATATGCAGTTGTAGTTCATATGTTGACTTTTGCTTGCATCTTTATTTCATATGAGATTATGGATTATGTGTGACTGTACATCCTTTGTTTTCATATGAATTTATGATCATATCAGCTTTTTGCTTATCCACTTTGTTTCATATGAGATTGTAGTTCATGTGTGACTTTTAGCACAACACTTTGTTTCCTGCTAGGAGTTGTAATTCATGTGTGACTTTGCTTGTGTACTTTCTTTCATATGGATTGTAGTTCATGTGCTGACTTTTGTAGCATCCTTTGTTTCATATGGGATTGTGGTTACTTGTGTGACTTTTTATTTATCACTTTGTTTCATATCCTGGATTGTATGGTTCATGTGTGACTTTTAGCACATCTACTTTGTTTTATATATGGGATTGTAGTTCATAGTAATGACTTTTGCTTATCCTTTGTATTGCATATGAGATTGTAGTTCATGTGTGACTTTTTGTACATTACTTTCTTTCATATGGGATTGTAGTGAATGACTTTTTAGCATCACTTTTGTGTCATATGAATTGTGTTCATGTGTGTGACTTTTTAGCATCTTTGTTTCCTCTGGAATTGTGGATTCATGTGACTTTAGCACAACACTTTATTTCATATATGGGATTGTAGTTCATGTGACTTTTTAGCACATTACTTTCTTTTCATATGGGATTGCAGCAGTTCTTAATGACTTTTGTACATCACTTTGCTCATATGCAGGATTGTAGTTCATGTGTGACTTTTTAGCACATCACTTTGTTCCATGTGAAGATTATGGTGTGTGACTTTTTAGCACATCTGTACATTTCATATTGAGATTGTAGTTGTATGTGAACTTTTTAGCACATCACTTTGTTTCATAGGGTTATAGTGAATAATGAGCTTTTTCTTCATCACTTTGTTTCATATGGGATTATGGGTCATGTGTGTACCTTTTGTCATACCATTGTATAAGTTGTAGTTCATGTATGAGCTTTTAACTTTATCTTTGTTTCATATGAGATTGTGTTCATGTGTGACTTTTGACACATCACTTTGTTTCATATGGGATTGTAGTTCATGTTGACTTTTTAGCATCTTTGTTTTCATATGATTTATGTAGTTCATGTGTGACTTTTAGCAGATCACGCACCTGGCTACATATGGGATTGTAGTTCATGTGTGACTTTTAACTGCATACTTTGTTTCATATGGGATACTTCTGGTAGATGTGTGACTTTTTGTTTATCACTTTGTTTCATATGGGATTGTAGTTCATGTGTGACTTTTTAACTGCATCACTTTGTTTCATATGGGATTATTAGTGAGAATGTGTGTTTTTAACACATCTGCTGTTTCATATGGGATTGTAGTTCATAATGACTTTTGTGTCTTTTGTTTCATATGGGATTGTAGTTCATGTATGACTTTTTAGCACATCACTTTTGTTTCATATGGGATTGTAGTTCATGTGTGACTTTTTAGCACATCACTTTGTTTCATATGAGATTGTAGTTCATGTGTGACTTTTAGCACATCACTTTGTTTCATGTGGTTAGTGAATATGTGTGACTTTTTCTTTATCCTTTGTTTCATGGGATTGTAGTTCATGTGTGACTTTTTAGCACATCTTTGTTTTCATATGGGATTCCAGCAGTTTCATGTTGCTGACTTTTTAACATCAACACCATTCATATGGGATTGTAGTTCATGTGTGACTTTTCTTTATCACTTTGTTCATATGAATTCTGGTTCATGTGTGACTTTGCTTGTCTTTGTTTCATATGGGATTACCAGTTCATGTGTGACTTTTTAGCATATCACCTTTGTTCATATGGGATTATAGTTCATCTGTATAATGACTTTTAGCATCTGCTTTCTGTTTCTGTAGTTAGCCAGTTGTAGCGACTTACACCGCACATCACTTTGTTTCTGGAGTTTAATAAGTTCTCTGGCTGTTGACTTTTTACCATCACTTTGTTTCCATGTGAGATTGTAGTTCATGTGTGACTTTATCTTTCATTCATATGAGTTGTAGTTCATGTGTCACTTTTTTAACTTCATCACTTTGTTTCATATGAGATTGTAGTTCTGTTGTGTAGCTTTTTAGCACATCACTTTGTTTCATATGGGATTGTAGTGAATGTGTGACTTTTTCAACACATCACTTTGTTTTGTATGAGGACTCTTCGTTCATGGTGTTGACTTTTTACCATCACTTTGTTTCATGTATGGGATTGTAGTTCATATTGACTTTTGACACCTTAGCAACACTGTTCATATGGGATTATTGTGTTGAATGTGTGACTTTTGTACATCACTTTGTTTCATGTCAGATTGTAGTTCATGTAATGGGCTTTTTAGCACATCACTTTGTTTCATATGAGATTGTAGTTCATGTGTGACTTTTTAGCCTCCTTTGTTTGCATGTAGAATTGTAGTTCATGTGTGATTTTTAGCTATTGCTGTTTCATGATTGGAGAGAGTGCCTTGTTGACTTTCGCACATTACTTTCTTTCTCTTGGATTCATGATTCCTTTGTGACTTTTAGCGCATCACTTTGTTTTCATATGGGATTGTAGTTCATGGTATAAGCTTTTTAGCACATCACTTTGTGCCTGCATATGCCTGGGATTATGGATTATATGTAAACTTTTAGCACATCCACTTTGTTTCATATGGGATTGTAGTTCATGTGTGACTTTTTAGCACATCACTGTTTCATATGGGATTGTAGTTCATGTCATGTTTTTAGCACATCACTTTGTTTCCTTTCTGAGATTATAAGTTCATGTGTGACTTTTTAGCATATTACTTTCTTTCATATAGGTTGTAGTGAATGTGTGACTTTAACCACATCTGTTTCATATGAGATTATGGACTGCATGTGTGACTTTTTACTTTATCTTTGTTTCATATTAATTGTAGTTCTATGTGTGACTTTTTAACTGTTTCTGTTTCATAGGATTATCGTTCATGTATGACTTTGCATTACTTTCATATGGATTGTAGTTCATGTGTGTGACCTTTTAAGCATACTTTGTTTCATATGGGATTGTATTCTATGTGTGTATGACTTTGCTTACCTCCTTTTCATTTACTATGGGATTATCGTTGTGTGTGACTTTTTAGCACATACTTCATTTCATATGGAATTCATAGTTCATCTGTTGACTTTTAACTTCATTACTTTCGTTCATATGGGATTGTAGTTCATGTGTGACTTTTTAGCACATCACTTTGTTTCATATGAGATTGTAGTTCATGTGTGACTTTTTACCACATCACTTTGTTTCATATGGGATTGTAGTGAATGTGTGACTTTTTAGCACATCACTTTGTTTCATATGGGATTGTAGTTCATGTGTGACTTTTTACCACATCACTTTCTTTCATATGAGATTGTAGTTCATGTGTGACTTTTTAGCACATCACTTTGTTTCATATGAGATTGTAGTTCATGTGTGACTTTTTACTACATCACTTGTTTCATATGAGATTGTAGTTCATGTGTGACTTTTTACCACATCACTTTGTTCAGTATGGGGATTGTAGTTCATGTGTCACTTTAGCACATCACTTTGTTTCTCATATGAGATTGCAGTTCATGTGTGACTTTTTAGCACATCACTTTGTTTCATATGGGATTGTAGTTCATGTGTGACTTTTTACCACATCACTTTGTTTCATATGGGACTGTAGCTCCATGTTTTACCTGCCACATCACTTGTTTCATATGGGATTGTAGTTCATGTGTGACTTTAGCACATCACTTTGTTTCATATGGGATTGTAGTGAACGTGACTTTTTAGCACATCACTTTGTTTCATATGGGATTGTAGTGAATGTGTACCTTAGCACATCACTTTGTTTCATATGGGATCAGCTCATGTGTGACTCTTTAGCACATCATCATGAATTATGAGATTGTAGTCATGTGACTTTTACAAGACCACTGTTTCATATGAGATTGTAGTTCATGTGTGATTTTTACACAACACTTTGTTTCATATGGGATTGTATAGTCATAAAGACTTTTTTAGTTACTACTTTCTTTCATATGGGATACTTCATAGTTCATGTGTGACTTTTTACGCATCACTTTGTTTCATATGGGATTGCAGTCTGTGTGATTTAGCATCACTTTGTTTCATATGGGATTGTAGTTCATGTGTGACTTTTTACACATCACTTTGTTTCATATGAGATTATAGTTCATGTGTGACTTTTTAGCACATTACTTTCTTTCATATGGGATTGTAGTGAATGTGTGACTTTTTAGCACATCACTTTTATTTACATGATTGTAGTTCATGTGTGACTTTAGCAATATTTCCACTTGTTTCATATGAGATTGTAGTTCATGTGTGACTTTTTAGCACACTTGCCTTGCTTCATATGAGATTGTAGTTCATGTGTGACTTTTTAGCACATCACTTTTGCTTCATATGAGATCAGTAGTTCATGTGTGACTTTTTAGCACATCACTTTGTTTCATATGAGATTGCAGTTCAGGTGATTTTTTAGCACAACACTTTGTTTCAGGCAGGATTGTGTAGTTCATGTGTGACTTTAGCACATTACTTTTCATATGATTGTAGTTCATGTGTGACTTTAACATCACTCTTGTTTCATATGGGATTGTGTGCCTCAGTGTGTGACTTTAGCACATCACTTTGTTTCATATGGGATTGTAGTTCATGTACCTTTACACATCATTTTGTTTCATATGGGATTGTAGTTCATGTGTGACTCTTTAGCACATCACTACTGTGAGATCATAGTTCATGTGTGACCTTTAGCACATTACTTTCTTTCATATGGGATTGTAGTGAATGTGTACTTTTAGCACATCACTTTGTGTCATATGAGATTGTAGTTCATGTGTGACTTTTTAGCATATCACTTTGTTTCACAGTGAGATTGTAGTTCATGTGTGACTTTTAGCACAACACTTTGTTTCACATGGGATTGTAGTTCATGTGTGACTTTAGCACATTACTTTTCATATGGGATTGTAGTCTGTGTGACTTTTTAGCACATCACTTTGTTTCATGTGATTGTAGTTCATGTGTGACTTTTTAGCACATCACTTTGTTTCACATGAGATTGTAGTTCATGTATTTTTTAGCACATCACTTTGTTTCATATGAGATTGTAGTTCAGTGACTTTTTAGCACATCACTTGTTTCATATGGGAATTGGTAGGAATGTGACTTTAGCACATCACTTTGTTTCATATGGGATTGTAGTTCAGTGACTTTTTAGCATATCACTTTGTTTCATATGGGATTGTAGTTCATGTGTGACTTTTTAGCACATCACTTAGTCAGCATGAGATTGTAGTTCATGTGTGACTTTTTAAATACTTTGTTTGTTATGATTGTAGTTCATGTGTGACTTTAGCACATCACTTTGTTTCATATGGGATTGTAGTTCTGACTTTTTAGCAGATCACTTTGTTTCATATGGGATTGTAGTTCATGTGTGACTTTTTAGCACATCACTTTGTTTCATATGGGATTGTAGTGAATGTGTGACTTTTTAGCACATCACTTTGTTTCACATGGGATTGTAGTTCATGTGTGACTTTTTAGCACATCACTTTTGTTTTACATGGGATCAGAAAGTAACAAGTATTCTTAGCACATCACTTTGTTTCATATGGGATTGTAGTTCATGTGTGACTTTTTAGCACATCACTTTGTTTCTTGTGATTGTAGTTCATGTGTGACTTTTTACATTATCACTTTGTTTCATATGATTGTAGTTCATGTGTGACTTTAGCACATCACTTTGTTTCATATGAGATTGCCCACTTTTTAGCACATCACTTTGTTTCATATGAGATTGCAGGAATGTGTGACTTTAGCACATCACTTTGTTTCATATGGGATTGTAGTTCATGTGACTTTAGCACATCACTTGTTTCATATGATTGTAGTCATGTGACTTTTTAGCACATCACTTTGTTTCATATGGGATTGTAGTTCATGTGTGACTTTTAGCACATCACTTGTTTCATATGAGATTGTAGTTCATGTGTGACTTTAGCACATCACTTTGTTTCATATGGGATTGTAGTTCATGTGTGACTCTTTAGCACATCACTGTTTACAGCATAGTTCATGTGGTGACTTTTTAGCACATCACTTTGTTTCATATGAGATTGTAGTTCATGTGTGACTTTTAGCACATCATTGGTTTGATTTTAGATTGTAGTTCATGTGTGACTTTTTAGCACATCACTGTTTCATATGGGATTGTAGTTCATGTGTGACTTTTTATGCCATCACTTTTGTTTCATATGGGATTGTAGTTCATGTGTGACTCTTAGCACATCACTTTGTTTCATATGGGATTGTAAGCTCATGTGTGACTTTTTAGCACATCACTTTGTTTCACATGGGATTGTAGTTCATGTGTGACTTTTTAGCACATCACTTTGTTTCATATGTATCAAATTACAAAGACTTTTTAGCACATCACTTTGTTTCCATATGGGGATTGTAGTTCATGTGTGACTTTTTAGCACATCACTTTGTTTCATATGGGATTGTTTGTCACTGCATTTTTTAGCACATCACTTTGTTTCATATGGGATTGTAGTTCATGTGTGACTTTTTAGCACATCACTTGTTTACATGGGATTGTAGTTCATGTGTGACTTTTAGCACATCACTTTGTTTCATATGGGATTGTAGTTCATGTGTGACTTTTTAGCACATCACTTTGTTTGTTGTATGGATTGTAGTGAATGTGTGACTTTATACACTACTTTGTTTCATATGTGATTGTAGTTCATGTGCGTGTGGTTTTTTAGCACATCACTTTGTTTCATATGGGATTGTAGTTCATGTGTGACTTTTTAGCACATCACTTTGTTTCATATGGGATTGTCGGTCATGTGTGACTTTTTAGCACATCACTTTGTTTCATATGGGACTGTAGTTCATATTTCTCAGCACATCACTTTGCTCTGTTATGGGTTACTGTAGTTCATGTGTGACTTTTTACACATCACTTTGTTTCATATGTGGGATTGTAGTGAATGTGACTTTAGCACACTTTCACTTTGTTTTACATGGGATTGTAGTGAATGTGTGATTCTTTAGCACATCACTTTGTTTCACATGGGATTGTGTTCATGTGACTTTTTTACACATCACTTTACCATATGGGATTGTAGTTCATGTGTGACTTTTTGTGTTACATCACTTTGTTTCATATGGGATTGTAGTTCATGTGTGACTTTTTAGCATATCATTTTGTTTCACATGTGATTGTAGTTCGTATGTGTGACTTTTTAGCACATCACTTTGTTTCATATGATTGTACTTCATGGACTCTTTTAGCACATCACTTGTTTCATATGGGATTACAGTTCAGTGTGACTTTTTAGCACATCACTTTGTTTTTCACAGAGATTGTAGTTCATGTGGTGACTTTTTACCACATCACTTTGTTTCATGTGAGATTGTAGTGTTCTTACCTTAGCACATCACTTTGTTTCATATGGGATTGTAGTTCATGTGGGTGACTTTTTAGCACATCACTTTGTTTCATATGAGATTGTAGTTCATGTGTGACTTTACCACACTACCAAGTTTCAGGATTGTAGTTCATGGTGACTTTAGCACATCACTTTCTTTCATATGAGATTGTAGTTCATGTGTGACTTATTAGCACATCACTTTGTTTCATATGAGATTGTAGTTTATGTGTGACTTTTTACCACATCACTTTGTTTCATATGAGATTGTAGTTCATGTGTGACTTTTTAGCACATCACATTGTTACATATGGGATTGTAGTTCATGTGTGACTTTTTAGCACATCACTTTGTTTCATATGGGATTGTAGTGAATGTGTGACTTTTTAGCACATCACTTTGTTTCATATGGGATTGTAGTTCATGTGTGACTTTTTAGCAAATCACTTTGTTTCATATGGGATTGTAGTTCATGTGTGACTTTTTAGCACATCACTTTGTTTCATATGGGATTGTAGTTCATGTGTGACTTTTTAGCACATCACTTTGTTTCATATGGGATTGTAGTTCATGTGTGACTTTTTAGCACATCACTTTGTTTCATATGGGATTGTAGTTCATGTGTGACTTTTTAGCACATCACTTTGTTTCATATGGGATTGTAGTGAATGTGTGACTTTTTAGCACATCACTTTGTTTCATATGGGATTGTAGTTCATGTGTGACTTTTTAGCACATCACTTTGTTTCATATGGGATTGTAGTTCATGTGTGACTTTTTACCACATCACTTTGTTTCATATGGGATTGTAGTGAATGTGTGACTTTTTACCACATCACTTTGTTTCATATGGGATTGTAGTTCATGTGTGATTTTTTACCACATCACTTTGTTTCATATGGGATTGTAGTTCATGTGTGACTTTTTAGCACATCACTTTGTTTCTTATGAGGTTGTAGTGAATGTGTGACTTTTTAGCACATCACTTTGTTTCATATGGTATTGTAGTGAATGTGTGACTTTTTAGCACATCACTTTGTTTCATATGGGATTGTAGTTCATGTGTGACTTTTTAGCACATCACTTTGTTTCATATGGGATTGTATTTCATGTGTGACTTTTTACCACATCACTTTGTTTCATATGGGATTGTAGTTCATGTGTGACTTTTTAGCACATCACTTTGTTTCATATGGGATTGTAGTTCATGTGTGACTTTTTAGCACATCACTTTGTTTCATATGGGATTGTAGTGAATGTGTGACTTTTTAGCACATCACTTTGGTTCATATGGGATTGTAGTTCATGCGTGACTTTTTAGCACATCACTTTGTTTCATATGGGATTGTAGTTCATGTGTGACTTTTTAGCACATCACTTTGTTTCATATGGGATTGTAGTTCATGTGTGACTTTTTAGCACATCACTTTGTTTCATATGGGATTGTAGTTCATGTGTGACTTTTTACCACATCACATTGTTTCATATGGGATTGTAGTTCATGTGTGACTTTTTACCACATCACTTTGTTTCATATGGGATTGTAGTTCATGTGTGACTTTTTACCACATCACTTTGTTTCATATGGGATTGTAGTTCATGTGTGACTTTTTACCACATCACTTTGTTTCATATGGGATTGTAGTTCATGCGTGACTTTTTAGCACATCACTTTGTTTCATATGAGATTGTAGTGAATGTGTGACTTTTTAGCACATCACTTTGTTTCATATGGGATTGTAGTTCATGTGTGACTTTTTAGCACATCACTTTGTTTCATATGGGATTGTAGTTCATGTGTGACTTTTTAGCACATCACTTTGTTTCATATGGGATTGTAGTTCATGCGTGACTTTTTAGCACATCACTTTGTTTCATATGGGATTGTAGTTCATGTGTGACTTTTTAGCACATCACTTTGTTTCATATGGGATTGTAGTTCATGTGTGACTTTTTACCACATCACTTTGTTTCATATGGGATTGTAGTTTGTGTGACTTTTTACCACATCACTTTGTTTCATATGGGATTGTAGTTAATGCGTGACTTTTTAGCACATCACTTTGTTTCATATGAGATTGTAGTTCATGTGTGACTTTTTAGCACATCACTTTGTTTCATATGAGATTGTAGTTTATGTGTGACTTTTTACCACATCACTTTGTTTCATATGAGATTGTAGTTCATGTGTGACTTTTTAGCACATCACTTTGTTTCATATGGGATTGTAGTTCATGTGTGACTTTTTAGCACATCACTTTGTTTCATATGGGATTGTAGTTCATTTGTGACTTTTTACCACATCACTTTGTTTCATATGGGATTGTAGTTCATGTGTGACTTTTTAGCACATCACTTTGTTTCATATTGGTTTGTAGTTCATGTGTGACTTTTCTTTATCACTGTTTCATATGAGATTGTAGTTCATGTGCTGACTTTTCAACATCACTTTGTTTCATATGAGATTGTAGTTCATGTGTGACTTTTTGTACATCACTTTGTTTCATATGGGATTGTAGTTTGTGTGACTTTTTAGCATCACTTTGTTTCATATGGATTGTAGTTCATGTGTTGACTTTTTAGCATCACTTTGTTTCATATGGGATTGTAGTTCATATGTGACTTTTACCACATCACTTTGTTTCATATGGGATTGTAAGTTCATGCGTGACTTTTTAGCACATCACTTGTTTCATATGGGATTGTAGTTCATGTGTGACTGCACACCACATCACTTTGTTTCATATGGGATTGTGAGTTCATGTGTGGACTTTAGCACATCACTTTGTTTCATATGAGATTGTAGTTCATGTGCTGACTTTTTGCTTTATCACTTGTTTCATATAGGATTGTAGTTCATGTGTGACTTTGCTTATCCTTTGACTGCATATGGGATTGTAGTTCATGTGTGACTTTTAGCACATCACTTTGTTTCATGGGATTGTACTTCATGTGTGACTTTAGCACATCACTTTGTTTCATAATAGGTTGTAGTTCATGTGTGACTTTTAGCACATCCTTTTGTTTCTATGAGATTGTAGTTCATGTGTGACTTTTTTACCACATCACTGTTTCATGTGAAGTTGTAGTGAATGTGTGACTTTTGCTTATCACTTTGTTTCATATGGGATTGTAGTTCATGTGTGACTTTTAGCATCCACACTTTGTTCATATGAGATTGTAGTTCTGCTGACTTTTATCCATTTGTTTCATATGAGATTGCCGTTCATGTGTGACTTTTTAACTATCACTTTTGTTTCATATGGGATTGTAGTTCATGTGTATTTTTAGCACATCACTTTCTTCATATGAATTGTAGTTCATGTGTGACTTATTAGCACATCACTTTGTTTCATATGAGATTGTAGTTTATGTGTGACTTTTTACCACATCCTTTTGTTTCATATGAGATTGTAGTTCATGTGTGACTTTTGCACATCATTCACATATGGGATTGTAGTTTCATGTGTGACTTTTAGCACATCCTTTGTTTCATATGGGATTGTAGTAGATAATGTGACTTTTTAACTACATCACTTTGTTTCATATGGGATTGTAGTTCATGTATGTGACTTTTAGCAAATCACTTTGTTCATATGGGATTGTAGTTCATGTGTGACTTTTAGCACATGCACTTTGTTTCATATGGGATTGTAGTTCATGTGTGACTTTTGTACATCACTTTTGTTTATATGGGATTGTAGTTCATGTATGTGACTTTTTAACTTTATCACTTTGTTTATATGATTGTAGTTCATGTGTATTTTAGCACATCCTTTGTTCATATGGGATTGTAGTGAATGTGTGAACTTTTGCTTATCACTTTGTTTCATATGGGATTGTAGTTCATGTGTGACTTTTTCTTTATCCTTTTGTTTCATATGGGATTGTAGTTCCTTGTGTGACTTTTTACCATCACTTTGTTTCATATGGGATTGTAGTGAATGTGTGACTTTGCCACATCACTTTGTTTCATATGGGATTGTAGTTCATGTGTGACTTTTTAGCACATCACTTTGTTTCATATGAGATTGTAGTTCATGTGTGACTTTTGTACACATTTCATGTGAGATTCTGTAGTGAATGTGTATTTTGCTTATCCACTTTGTTTCATATGGGATTGTAGTTCATGTGTGACTTTTTAGCACATCCTTTTGTTTCATATGAGATTGTAGTTCATGTGTGACTTTTTACACATCACTTTGTTTCATGTATAGATTATAGTTCATTAACTAACGACTTTTAGCACATCATACTGTTTCATGGGATTGTGAATTCCATGTGTGTGACTTTTAGCACATCACTTTCTTTCTGTGGGGTGTAATAGTTCATGTGCTGGCTTGTGCTTACATCACTTTGACTCATATGAGATTGTAGTTTAGCATGCGCGGCTTTTTACCTATCCTTTGTTTTCATATGAGATTGTAGTTCATGTGTGACTTTTAGCACATCATTGTTACATATGGGATTGTAGTTCTATTGAGCTTTTAGCATAACTGTTTCATATGGGATTATTAGTGAATGTGTGACTTTTTAACTTTTATCACTGTTTCATATGGATTGTAGTTCATGTGTGACTTTTAGCAAATCCTTTGTTTCATATGGGATTGTAGTTCATGTGTGACTTTTAGCACATCACTTTGTTTCATATGGGATTGTAGTTCATATTGACTTTTAGCATCACTTTGTTTCATATAGAGTTGTAGTTCATGTGTGTGACTTTTAACATCACTTTGTTTTCATGAATAGGATTGTAGTTCTCTATTGGCGACTTTTGCTTTATCCACTTTGTTTCATATGGGATTGTAGTGGATATGTGACACCTAACACATCACTTTGTTTCCATATGGGATTGTAGTTCTGTAGTAGGCTGCTATCCTTTGTTTCATATCGGTGTAGTTCATGTGTGACTTTTACCACATCGCTTTGTTTCATAGGTTGTAGTGAATGTGTGACTTTACCACATCCTTTTGTTTCATATGAGTTGTAGTTCATGTGTGATTTTTTACCACATCCACTTTGTTCATATGAGTTCATAGTTCATGTGACTTTTAGCACATCACTTTGTTTTCTTATGGGGTTAATTGAATATGTGAAGCAGCATCACTTTTGTTTCATATGGTATTGTAGTGAATGTGTGACTTTTTAGCACATCACTTTGTTTCATATGGGATTGTAGTTCATGTGTGACTTTTTAGCACATCACTTTGTTTCATATGGGATTGTATTTCATGTGTGACTTTTTACCACATCACTTTGTTTCATATGGGATTGTAGTTCATGTGTGACTTTTTAGCACATCACTTTGTTTCATATGGGATTGTAGTTCATGTGTGACTTTTTAGCACATCACTTTGTTTCATATGGGATTGTAGTGAATGTGTGACTTTTTAGCACATCACTTTGGTTCATATGGGATTGTAGTTCATGCGTGACTTTTTAGCACATCACTTTGTTTCATATGGGATTGTAGTTCATGTGTGACTTTTTAGCACATCACTTTGTTTCATATGGGATTGTAGTTCATGTGTGACTTTTTAGCACATCACTTTGTTTCATATGGGATTGTAGTTCATGTGTGACTTTTTACCACATCACATTGTTTCATATGGGATTGTAGTTCATGTGTGACTTTTTAACACATCTTTGTTCATATGGATTATAGATTCATGTGTAGGCTGCACACACATCACATTGTTTCTTACCTTTGGGATTATACGTTCATGTGTGACTTTTTTACCACATCACTTTGTTTCATATGGGATTGTAGTTCATGTGTGACTTTTTACCACATCACTTTGTTTCATATGGGATTGTAGTTCATGTGGGCTTTTTATCACTTTGTTTCATATGGGATTGTAGTTCCATGCGTGACTTTTTAGCACATGCTTTGTTTTCATATGAGATTGTGGTGAATGTGTGACTTTTTAGCACATCACTGTTTCATATGGGATTGTAGATTCATGTGTGACTTTTTAACCATACTTTTGTTTCATATGAGATTGTAGTTCATGTGTATGACTTTTGTACATCACTTTGTTTCATATGGGATTATAGTTGTACGTGACTTTTTAGCACATCACTTTGTTTCATATGGGATTGTAGTTCATGTGTGACTTTTACTTTGCTCACTTTTGTTCATATGGGATTGCAGTTGCTTGTGGCTTTTTACCACATCACTTTGTTTCATATGGGATTGTAGTTTGTGTGACTTTTTACCACATCACTTTGTTTCATATGGGATTGTAGTTAATGCGTGATGACTTTTAGCATCCTTTGTTTCATAGAATTTGGCTGTGAATTCATGTGTGACTTTTTAGCACATCACTTTGTTTCATATGAGATTGTGAGTTTATGTGTGACTTTTTACCACATCCCTTTGTTTCATGAGATTATGCAGTTTCTTTGTGTGACTTTTAAGCACATCACTTTGTTTCTCGGTTGTAGTTCATGTGTGACTTTTTAGCACATCACTTTGTTTCATATGGGATTGTAGTTCATTTGTGACTTTTTACCACATCACTTTTGTTTCATATGGGATTGTAGTTCATGTGTGACTTTTTAACTGTCACTTTTTGTTTCATATTGGTTTGTAGTTCATGTGTGACTTTTTAGCACATCACTTTGTTTCTGTGAATTGTAGTTCATGTGTGACTTTATTTATCACTTTGTTTCATGGTGTAGTTCATGTATGACTTTTGCTTTGTCACTTTGTTTCATATGGGATTGTAGTTCATGTGTGACTTTTTAGCACATCACTTTCATTCATATGGGATTGTAGTTCGTATGTGACTTTTGGCACATCTTTGTTTCATATGGGATTGTAGTTCATGTGTGACTTTTTACCACATCACTTTGTTTCATATGAGTTGCAGATTCCTTGTAGTGACTTTTAGCACATCCGCTTTGTTTCATATGAGTTGTAGTTGTATGACTTTTGCCTATCATTTGTTTCTATGAGTTAGTTCATGTGTGACTTTTTAGCATCACTTTTTGTTTTGCCTGGGATTGTAGTTCATGTGAGCTTTTTAGCACATCACTTGTTCATATGGGATTGTGGTTGTGTGTGACTTTGCTTATCCACTTTGTTTCATATGGGATTGTAGTTCATGTGTGACTTTACCCCATCACTTTGTTTCATATGGGATTGTAGTTCATGTGTGACTTTTTGCTTTGTCACTGTTCATATTGGTTTGTAGTTCGTGTGTGACTTTTTAGCACATCACTTTGTTTCATATGAGATTGTAGTTCATGTGTGACTTTTTAGCACATCACATTGTTTCATATGGGATTGTAGTTCATGTGTGACTTTTTTAGCACATCACTTTGTTTCATATGAGATTGTAGTTCATGTGTGACTTTTTAGCACATCACTTTGTTTCATATGAGATTGTAGTTCATGTGTGACTTTTTAGCACATCACTTTGTTTCATATGAGATTGTAGTTCATGTGTGACTTTTTAGCACATCACTTTGTTTCATATGAGATTGTAGTTCATGTGTGACTTTTTAGCACATCACATTGTTTCATATGGGATTGTAGTTCATGTGTGACTTTTTAGCACATCACTTTGTTTCATATGGGATTGTAGTTCATGTGTGACTTTTTACCACATCACTTTGTTTCATATGGGATTGTAGTTCATGTGTGACTTTTTAGCACATCACTTTGTTTCATATGGGATTGTAGTTCATGTGTGACTTTTTACCACATCACTTTGTTTCATATGGGATTGTAGTTCATGTGTGACTTTTTACCACATCACTTTGTTTCATATGGGATTGTAGTTTATGTGTGACTCTTTTAGACATCACTTTGTTTCATATGGGATTGTAGTTCATGTGTGACTTTTTAGCACATCACTTTGTTTCATATGGGATTGTAGTTCATGTGTGACTTTTTACCCATCACTTTGTTTCATATGGGATTGTAGTTCATGTGTGACTTTTTAGCACATCACTTTCTTTCATATGGGATTGTAGTTCATGTGTGACTTTTTAGCACATCACTTTGATTCATATGGGATTGTAGTTCATGTGTGACTTTTTAGCACATCACTTTGTTTCAAATGGGATTGTAGTTCATGTGTGATTTTTTACCACATCACTTTGTTTCATATGGGATTGTAGTTCATGTGTGAGTTTTTACCACATCACTTTGTTTCATATGAGATTGTAGTGAATGTGTGACTTTGTACATCACTTTGTTTCATATGGGATTGTGTAGTTCATGTGTGACTTTGCTACATCACTTTGTTTCATATGGGATTGTAGTGAATGTGTGACTTTATCACTTTGTTTCATATGGGATTGTAGTTCATGTGTGATTTTTTACCACATCACTTTATTTCATATGGGATTGTAGTTCATGTGTGACTTTTTAGCACATCACTTTGTTTCATATGAGGTTGTAGTGAATGTGAAGCTTTTTGAGCACATCACTTTGTTTCATGAGATTGTAGTTCATGTGTGACTTTTTAGCATCCTTTGTTTCATATGGGATTATTAGTTCATGTGTGACTTTTTAGCACATCACTTTGTTTCATAATGGGATTGTAGTTCCATGTGTGACTTTTTAGCACATCACTTTATTTCATGGGATTGTAGTTCATGTGTTGATTTTTTACCACATCACTTTGTTTCATATGTGACTGTAGTTCATGTGTTTGACTTTAGCACATCACTTTGTTTCATATGAGGTTGTAGTGGAATGTGTGACTTTTTAGCACATCACTTTGTTTCATATGAGATTATTAGTTCATGTGTGACCTAAGCCACATCACTTTGTTTCCATATGGGATTGTAGTTCATGTGTGACTTTTTAGTACTTATCACTTTGTTTCATATGGGAATTGTAGTTCATGTGTGACTTTTTAACTTACATGCCACTTTACCTTGTTTCATATGGGATTGTATTTCATGTGTGACTTTTTAAGCACATCACTTTATTTCATATGGGATTGTAGTTCATGTGTGACTTTTTAGCACCCATTCACTTTGTTTCATATGAGGTTGTGATGTGAATATTAAAGGACTTTTTAGCACATCACTTTATTTCATATGGAATTGTAGTTCATGTGTGACTTTTTAGCTAACATCATCACTTTGTTTCATATATGGGATTGCTAGTTCATGTCCAAGACTTTAGCAACACATGTACTTTGTTTCATTTCATGGGAGGTTGTATTTCATGTGTGACTTTTTAAGCACATCACTTTGTTTCATATGGGAATTAGTAAGTTCATGTGTGACTTTTTAGCAACATCACTTTGTATTTTCATAGTGGGATTGTAGTTCATGTGTGACTTTACTTTTCACATCACTTTGTTTCATATGGGATTGTAGTTCATTATGTGACTTTTTCAAGCACATCACTTTGTTTCATATGGGATTGTAGTGAATGTGTGACTTTTTAGCACATCACTTTGTTTCATATGGGATTGTAGTTCATGTGTGACTTTTTAGCACATCACTTTGTTTCATATGGGATTGTAGTTCATGTGTGACTTTTTAGCACATCACTTTGTTTCATATGGGATTGTAGTTCATGTGTGACTTTTTAGCACATCACTTTGTTTCATATGGGATTGTAGTTCATGTGTGACTTTTTAGCACATCACTTTGTTTCATATGGGATTGTAGTTCATGTGTGACTTTTTAGCACATCACTTTGTTTCATATGGGATTGTAGTTCATGTGTGACTTTTTAGCACATCACTTTGTTTCATATGGGATTGTAGTTCATGTGTGACTTTTTAGCACATCACTTTGTTTCATATGGGATTGTAGTTCATGTGTGACTTTTTAGCACATCACTTTGTTTCATATGGGATTGTAGTTCATGTGTGACTTTTTAGCACATCACTTTGTTTCATATGGGATTGTAGTTCATGTGTGACTTTTTAGCACATCACTTTGTTTCATATGGGATTGTAGTTCATGTGTGACTTTTTAACACATCACTTTGTTTCATATGGGATTGTAGTTCATGTGTGACTTTTTAGCACATCACTTTGTTTCATATGGGATTGTATTTCATGCGTGACTTTTTACCACATCACTTTGTTTCATATGGGATTGTAGTTCATGTGTGACTTTTTAGCACATCACTTTGTTTCATATGGGATTGTATTTCATGTGTGACTTTTTAGCACATCACTTTGTTTCATATGGGATTGTAGTTCATGTGTTACTTTTTACCACATCACTTTGTTTCATATGGGATTGTAGTTTGTGTGACTTTTTACCACATCACTTTGTTTCATATGGGATTGTAGTTAATGCGTGACTTTTTAGCACATCACTTTGTTTCATATGAGATTGTAGTTCATGTGTGACTTTTTAGCACATCACTTTGTTTCATATGGGATTGTAGTTCATGCGTGACTTTTTAGCACATCACTTTGTTTCATATGAGATTGTAGTGAATGTGTGACTTTTTAGCACATCACTTTGTTTCATATGGGATTGTAGTTCATGTGTGACTTTTTAGCACATCACTTTGTTTCATATGGGATTGTAGTTCATGTGTGACTTTTTAGCACATCACTTTGTTTCATATGGGATTGTAGTTCATGCGTGACTTTTTAGCACATCACTTTGTTTCATATGGGATTGTAGTTCATGTGTGACTTTTTAGCACATCACTTTGTTTCATATGGGATTGTAGTTCATGTGTGACTTTTTACCACATCACTTTGTTTCATATGGGATTGTAGTTCATGTGTGACTTTTTACCACATCACTTTGTTTCATATGGGATTGTAGTTTGTGTGACTTTTTACCACATTACTTTGTTTCATATGGGATTGTAGTTAATGCGTGACTTTTTAGCACATCACTTTGTTTCATATGAGATTGTAGTTCATGTGTGACTTTTTAGCACATCACTTTGTTTCATATGGGATTGTAGTTCATGTGTGACTTTTTAGCACATCACTTTGTTTCATATGGGATTGTAGTTCATGTGTGACCTTTTTACCACATCACTTTGTTTCATATGGGATTGTAGTTCATGTGTGACTTTTTACCACATCACTTTGTTTCATATGGGATTGTAGTTCATGTGTGACTTTTTAGCACATCACTTTGTTTCATATGGGATTGTAGTTCATGTGTGACTTTTTAGCACATCACTTTGTTTCATATGGGACTGTAGTTCATGTGTGACTTTTTACCACATCACTTTGTTTCATATGGGATTGTAGTAAATGTGTGATTTTTTACCACATCACTTTGTTTCATATGGCATTGTAGTTCATGTGTGACTTTTTAGCACATCACTTTGTTTCATATGAGATTGTAGTGAATGTGTGACTTTTTAGCACATCACTTTGTTTCATATGGGATTATAGTTCATGTGTGACTTTTTAGCACATCACTTTGTTTCATATGGGATTGTAGTTCATGTGTGACTTTTTACCACATCACTTTGTTTCATATGAGATTGTAGTTCATGTGTGACTTTTTACCACATCACTTTGTGTCATATGGGATTGTAGTTCATGTGTGACTTTTTAGCACATCACTGTTTTTTTTTTTGAAAATCTTGATAAAAATATAATTTTACATCTGTAACCCACCCCCACTTTAATTTCTAAAAACTTGAGAATTCAAAGGGTGTCATTTTTGTTGATTAAACTAGTTAAAAGTAGAATTCTGTGAAGAATTTACATTACCAAGTTTTTTTTTGTAAAATTAAAATTCGTTTTCCAAGTTTCTTATAGAAGGTCTGTGGTGTAAATTAACTGAAACAAAATGAATAGGCTTGTGGCCTATCATGTTGAATACACCGGTTCTCACTCGATTACCGAAGTTAAGCAACGTTGAGCCTGGTCAGTACTTAGATGGGTGACCGCTTGGAAATACCAGGTGCTGTAAGCGTTTAGTGACAAATGTGCACTGTGGTGTGGTGGATATCGGCTCGGAAAGAAAAATCGGTGAGCCGAGTTCGAATTCCAGTTGAATACCCTGCATTCACTTAAGCACTGGTACCCTTGGGAAAGGTATTAATCCGTCCCTTCTTTCCAGTTATGGATTAAATAACAAGGGTAGGACTCGGAGACCCTGCCCTTAAAAACAAAGCCCAATAAATCTTGATAGTTGAAAAGAAAAAAGTATTACTAGACACAAAACTTATATAAAAAAAAACAATAATTTATTGTTGAAAGAAATAAGTATTACCAGCAATAAATAAATAAAATTTAGTTGGCAATAAGTGACCTGCCGAGGTGGATATGCCATAAAAACAAAACCAACCAACCAACAACAAAACGAATAATGTCTTCCTAGGATCTTTCACACTTTTTCTGATTATATATACATTGTATCTTGATGTTGTTTTTCTCTTCTGAAGGCAAATTCTTTTATATTTCAGACTGATGGATCTAGTTTGTTTCTTTGCCTTGATGACACGACTGACAGTTGAACAACTGACAGCAACAATATCTGTGATATCTCTGTAAGGCTTGCCAGTGTGTTCATGCAGCATTACAATTTTTGTACACTTTTTTTGGAGTAATGTTCATTACAGACAATGGCTGTAGGATAATTAATCAGCAGTCAAAACAATAGTGTCTGCGTCAGATAAAAATATGATGCATTCACATATGATACAATATTCTTCAAAGCCAAATTTCACCATACACACCAAAAATAGATTCATATTAAAGCATACCACTGCAAATGACCTAATCTGAGAAAAAAACAGAAATCGATTACACCCTGCACTCCAGTGGATCTAAAGCTAAACTTATGGTGAAAGAAAGGAAACAAAATCGGTTCTTTTAATTAATTTGCACTAGGATGTAATATCTAAACTTATTTATCAATGGAACTTTGTGTGTGTGTGTCCCCGTTACCTATAGACTCCGAAACGGCTGAACAGATTTTCTTGAAAATTTACACAGTTGTACTATAAGTGTCTGCGAGGGTCCTTAGCTAGGTTTTGTGTCGAGGTACCCCCAATAAATATCGAAAATCGATAATCAAAAAAATTGGATGATAGAAGGAGTGGTCCAATTTTAATCAAATTTGATACACTCATAGACAAAGACATAAGAAACGATATTCAGAAGTTTCAAGGTTGCAGTTCTTACAATACTGCAGAAAATCGATAATATATATATATATAAAAGGCAAGATGTTTGTGTATGTGTCTGTTTATCTGCCTGTATGTCTGTATATTTTCAGCCCTTTTATTTTAGTTTTTGCTTTGGGTTTGGCTCTAAGTAGGTATAATTGTAGTTCTTAGCTTCAGCCATGATACCATTTACTCAGAGGACTTATTTAGCCTTCAAAATTAAGTTTACGATGAATAAAACTTATTTGATATCGATACCAGGAAATCAAAATTTGACTTACATCCATTCATTTTTCTTTCAGCCTACGGTTTCGCTTTAACTGGAAACAACTATTGCTTTTTAGTCTTTCGTGCCAATGTCCAAAGAGTCGGAGCTCCAGGACCATGGATTAGTTTAAAAGCTTTCATTATATCCCGAGTAACGCCGTGCTATACTGCTCGTATGTATTTAATTGTGGAAATGGGGTGAAGTTCCTCTTCTCTAATTTGGAATGCCATAATTAAAGCTTCATTTTAAAAGCAGTCAATTTATCATGACATTGGAGTAGCGATCTCTTTTCCTTGCAGTGCTAAACTGATGGAATTCACAAATTCAAATATATCCAAAATGAACTGGGATACAAGAAATCTGAGAATTTTGCGTGCATGTCTGTTTTGACATCTTTCAAAAATTGCTGCATTTCTTCACATAGTGTGAAAACTCTCTTCAAAATTTTCCCTTTGGAAAGCCCTCTAACTTGTGAGCACAACAAGAGTGTTTCAAAATCATGACATTGGAGTAGCGATCTCTTTTCCTTGCAGTGCTAAACTGATGGAATTCACAAATTCAAATATATCCAAAATGACCTGGGATACAAGAAATCTGAGAATTTTGCGTGCATGTCTCTTTTGACATCTTTCAAAAATTGCTGCATTTCTTCACATAGTGTGAAAACTCTCTTCAAAACTTTCCCTTTGGAAAGCCCTCTAACTTGTGAGTACAACAAGAGTCTTTCAAAATCATGACATTGGAGTAGCGATCTCTTTTCCTTGCAGTGCTAAACTGATGGAATTCACAAATTCAAATATATCCAAAATGACCTGGGATACAAGAAATCTGAGAATTTTGCGTGCATGTCTCTTTTGACATCTTTCAAAAATTGCTGCATTTCTTCACATAGTGTGAAAACTCTCTTCAAAACTTTCCCTTTGGAAAGCCCTCTAACTTGTGAGTACAACAAGAGTCTTTCAAAATCATGACATTGGAGTAGCGATCTCTTTTCCTTGCAGTGCTAAACTGATGGAATTCACAAATTCAAATATATCCAAAATGACCTGGGATACAAGAAATCTGAGAATTTTGCGTGCATGTCTCTTTTGACATCTTTCAAAAATTGCTGCATTTCTTCACATAGTGTGAAAACTCTCTTCAAAACTTTCCCTTTGGAAAGCCCTCTAACTTGTGAGTACAACAAGAGTCTTTCAAAATCATGACATTGGAGTAGCGATCTCTTTTCCTTGCAGTGCTAAACTGATGGAATTCACAAATTCAAATATATCCAAAATGACCTGGGATACAAGAAATCTGAGAATTTTGCGTGCATGTCTCTTTTGACATCTTTCAAAAATTGCTGCATTTCTTCACATAGTGTGAAAACTCTCTTCAAAACTTTCCCTTTGGAAAGCCCTCTAACTTGTGAGTACAACAAGAGTCTTTCAAAATCATGACATTGGAGTAGCGATCTCTTTTCCTTGCAGTGCTAAACTGATGGAATTCACAAATTCAAATATATCCAAAATGACCTGGGATACAAGAAATCTGAGAATTTTGCGTGCATGTCTCTTTTGACATCTTTCAAAAATTGCTGCATTTCTTCACATAGTGTGAAAACTCTCTTCAAAACTTTCCCTTTGGAAAGCCCTCTAACTTGTGAGCACAACAAGAGTGTTTCAAAATCGGAATCACTTTCTTTGCATAACTCAGAAAATAAACAAGAATTGAGTGCATTTGCTGTAATGAAGTTAACAGCTCTAATCACTTCACCGAGAATGTTGTTCAACTCATCAGGCACAGTTTTCAATACTAAGGTTTGGCAATGAATAGTACAGTGTGTACCAATAATATCTGGGAATTTTTGCTTAGTCAAAGCTTGAAAACCAGAAAAGCAACCTATATAATCTCCCTTTTCAACAACAACGCTGCCATTATGACTTGGTAACAATCTCAAATAGCCAATAATTTCAACTGATTGGCCTCTTCATGGTCCCATCGAAACCCCTTCTCGGTTCCTTAGGGTACCGTGGACCCTAGTTTGAGAATCACTGGTCTAAACTGTGAAATTTATACTATTGTCGAGTTTCAGGTTCTTTCTAAGGTCTTTTTCACTTCCAGTCGTTCCTTGAATTTTAGGTGTTAGTGGCATTATTGCCTTTCTTGGGGTGAATTGGGTAAGGGAAAAAATGAAAAAATATATATATTCTATCTCTGATAGTGAGTATTTTTACTCATAAAAATCCAGTATTAATTATAGAAATAAAAATCCAGTATTAGTTAAATTAAAATAAAAATCCAGTATTATAGAAATTAAAATAAAAATCCAGTATTAATTATAGAAATTAAAATAAAAATCCAGTATTAATTATAGAAATTAAAATAAAAATCCAGTATTAATTATAGAAATTAAAATAAAAATCCAGTATTAATTATAGAAATTAAAATAAAAATCCAGTATTAATTATAGAAATAAAAATCCAGTGTTAATTATAGAAATCAAAATCAAAATCCAGTATTAGAATAATAAAAAAAAATCCAGTATTAATTATAGAAATAAAAATCCAGTGTTAATTATAGAAATCAAAATCAAAATCCAGTATTAGAGTAATAAAAAAAAATCCAGTATTAATTATAGAAAATAAAAATAAAAATCCAGTGTAAATTATAGAAATAAAAATAATAATCCAGTATTAATTATAGAAATTAAAATAAAAATCCTGTATTAATTATAGAAAATTAAAATTAAAATCTGGTATAAATTTTAAAAATGTAATAGTAATTTTAAATAAAAAAATTTAATTATAAAAATAAAAAATTAATATTAATTATAAATATCCAATTTTAATTATAAAAATTATAATTTTAATTATAAAAATTCAATTTTAATTATAAAAATCCTGTATTAATTATAGAAAATTAAAATTAACATCTGGTATTAATTATAAAAATGTAATATTAATTTTAAATAAAAAAATTTAATTAATTATAAAAATAAAAAATTAATATTAAATATAAAAATCCAATTTTAATTATAAAATCTGAAATAAAATCTGCCATCAATTATAGATTTGCAAAAAGTCTCACATTAATAAATTAATAAAAAATAAATGGTATCATTATAAAAAAAAAGAAATGATTTCTAAAATCTGGAATTAATTGTTGATTAATAAAAAAATTCTATTCTAATTATATATTTTTAAAAATGCCGATTATATTTCTATCTGTGAACCATTAATGGCCCTCTACCATTTTCATTTTTAGGACTGTGGGCTTAAATAGATTAATATTTGGCATTATGTTGATTGTGTAAAATAGTTTTATATTTACAACATAAAATGGTAGATATTTTAACTCTCTGAACACCTGTTATGAGATTAAAAACAGTAACATTAGGTCTGGTTGTTAACAGGGAACGTCAAAGGGAAGACCACTGTTGGTGTATACTTGATTGAACTTAATCTGGTTTTGGTCTTTAACCAATAAGGTTAAATACTCCATTCATCCAGCAAAACCCTTTTTGTACACTCAGTAAAAGATCTCAAAATAAGCTTTGAGTGTTTAAAATTTTTCAGTGATTTAAATGGTCGTAATGAATTTAACCATTTCCATACAGGAAACAACCGGCATCCATTCATCAAACACTTAGCATTGCTATCGATCGAAAGTTATAAAACCTTTTTCTTAAGAGTTTTTCAGAAAAGTATGTGCGTTGTGGTACAGTGGATATCGACTCGGAACGAGAAATCGGGGAGCCGAGTTCGAATTCCAGTTGAATTCATTGCATTCGCTTACGCGCAAATACCCTTAGAAAAGGTATTAATCCGTCTCTTCCTTCTAATCATGGGTTAAATAACAGGACAGATTGGGTTCTATAGCCTTGGCTGGCAACCAGTCTACCGCAGAAAGCAATGGCAATCTGTGGGATAATCCTCTACCCAGTCAGTCATGTCTCTTTCGAGACATGATCGCCCAAGCGTATATCACGTATGGAAAGGTATTAATCCGTCTCTTCCCTCCAGTTATGGGTTAAATAATAGAATAGATTGGGTTCTATAGAATTGGCTGGCAACCAGTCTACCGCAGAAAGCAATGGCAACCTACTGCGGGATAATCTTCTGCCCAGTCAGTAATGTCTCTTTCGTTACATGATCGTCCAAAGCGTGTATCAGGTATGGCACTTAACTGACTGACGAAATATGTTAGTTGGAATAATGATTACGGCTTCTAGTGACCATAAAGTGGCGGATCGGTTTTCTATTGTTATGAAGTAATAAACTGATCCCCCACTAATTGCTAAATAATATAATACATCTCTTCTCCCCCTAGCTATGAGTCAAATAACAGGACAGATTGGGTTCTATAGCATTGGTCAGCAACCAGTCTACCACAGGAAGCAATGGCAACCTACTGCGGGATAATCTTCTGCCCAGTCAGTCATGTCTCTTTCGAGACATAATCACCCAAGCGTGTTTCACGTATGGCACTAAACTGACTGACTGAAACTTCTAAAGTTAATTGGTGGTATAATGGATAAGCGGCTCAGAATAAATTGGAGAGCCAAGATTGAATTCCAGTTGAGTTTGTTAGATTTATTTACACATAAATACCCTTGAGTAAGGTAAGGTATAAAATAAATCCAACTCTCCCACAGGTATAGGTTAAATAGTTGGAATTGTATCAGGAAAAAAAATCATTATTTAAAAAAAAAATGTTAATGCAATATTCAAGAATTCACTTGAAAAAAAAAAATTCTCACAACCTAAAATTATTTTAGATTCTAGGAATGATTTTAGTAAAATGTTTGGCTTTAAATAACCTACAAAAGGGGTGATAAGCCATAAAAATCAAATGAATCAATCTCTCTGTTAGTGATATTGCTTTTCCTTGTAGTGATGGGAATTTCCTTCCCAACTTTTTTTAATTGGCAATGAGGAATGTTACTGTCATGGTTTTTTGGCTATATTTAAAGTATTTTTGGCTAGATTTAATTAAATTAATTTACTTTTAATTTCTTCAATAAATCCTACTTTAATTCCTAAGGTGAATAAATGTTCAAAAATTTTTTTAAACGTTTATCCACATCTTTGTTGCTTTTGTCACAATGTTTTTCATTGGTATGTTTTTCACTCAGCCCTTAAGTTCTTCAATTGTATGTTTTGAAAGATCTTTGAAATTTTTAAGTGTCTTAAGTACTCATTTTTTAATTTAAAATTCTTTTTTTTAAACTACTTCACAAAACTGTCCCAAATTAAATTTGGAAAAGGTCTAAGAATATTGAAGGTTATGTTAAAAACAATAAAGATAAAAATTAAGAATACTGGTTCCTCTATCCTCCAAAAATAAGGTTCCCTCTCCACAAAAAAAAAAAAAAATAAATAAATAAATAAATAAAAATAAAAATAAGGAAAAGAATAAAAAACGCGATTAAGCAGACGACATAAAAATGATGTTTAATCATAATTAAATAAATTAACCCCAATGATGTCATCACATCAAAATGATTAATAATAATAATAATAATAAAACAATTCGCTATTATTTTCTGAATTTTTTAAAAAAGTTCAAATTAAAATCCTCTAATTTTATGCGACAAATAACATTTAAAATTAAAACTAAATTTTTAAAATTGTTTTAAAATTGTTTTTAAAATGTTCCTGACATTATCTTATAAAAATTAAAAAATAACGTTTTAGTTTAAACATGAAAAAAAAAAAATTAAATATAAAATAACTTACCCGAGACCCCTAACGCTAATAATCCACGCCCGGTGTTCATGACAAAAAATGTCGGTTTTACTACGATGAAGACGAAACAATGTTTTTCTTTTCTTTCTTTCTTTCTCTCTTTTCTTTTTTAGTCATTAGTATGTGTTAGTGTTCAAATTTAAATACCATTTGTCAAGCGTACAAAAAGGTTTATGTTAAATAAAACAAGTGATTTATTTTCAATTATTAGAAAGTAGGTTATTTTTCGACATGAATATAAAAATGCAGGTGTCCCTGACTACGAAAAATACTACAGTACTTTTGTTTTCTTCGAGAAAAACAAACTTTTCTGGTTTAATGTTAAATAAAAAGTTGATTAAACATTTTAATAAAAGAAGAATGGTGTAATAAAATTTAAAAACGAAGGAAATTATGTTTAATTTAAAATAACTTTATTTAAAAATTTTAAAAGCGGACATTTAAAAAAGTTTTTTAAACAGAAAAAAAATGTGGACTATGGAGGTAATTAATTTTTTTTATGATGTGATGGAAAAGAATTATCACTTAAGTTAAATTATTTAACTTAAATTAACATTCATGAGTCCTGAGTAGAAAATAAAAAAGAATTTAAATCACTTCACTCAGTTTTTTACTTTTGTAATTAAGAGATATCTCAATATTAAAAAGTTTATAAAGAAAAGAATTCGATGTTTTAAAAATGACTTTTTATTTGAAATGTTCAAAATAAAGAAAAAATATGGATTAAAGATTAAAAATTTAAAAAACAAAATACTTTTTTCTTTTACATTCAATAAGATAATTGAATTAAACAAACAAGTATTGGTTGGTATCTGATGGTCATTTATTTAAAAAATAAAAAATATAAAAATTACCAATTGTAATTTTTTATTTAGACAAAAATGTAATTAAGACTTTGTTTAGTATCGTGATCATCATAAAAAATAAAATGTTTCATAAAGATATATTAACTTTTAAGAAATTTACGTTTGCGATATTCCATATAAACCACCATTTTTTATGCATGACCACACGTGTTTCGATGTCATTTTTTAGTTTTTTAATGGACACCGGTTGTTGATTAAGACTTCGAATGTGGCTTTTTATGTTTCAATAAAATTGTTCAAGGCATCAAATTAAGAAAAATTGATTATATTTATTTTTTTAAGGGATGTTTGTCGTGTAAGACTTTAAAACAAATTGAATTAATTCAAATTGTGCAAAGCGAAAAGAATGACACATTTTTTTATGACAATGACACGTGTTCATTTCAAAATCTCTTCCTGAAAATAACTTCAATCAGAAAGCCTGACTTACTAATGATCACTTTTTTTCAAAATTACCTGAGTTACAAAAATATAATAAAATAAAACAAAGTTAGCTCTAAACAAGATTGCACCCACTCAGTTTGTTTTCAGAACTAATTACGGTAAGGTGACCACGTGATGAAACAATTTTTTTTTTCTGCTACTCAAATAAAAATACCGGTACCAAATTAATTTACTACTTTTTAAAAAGAGCTCTTCCCACAAAAATAAAAATGTAATTTTATGAGTCCGTATACAGAGGATTTATTACAACTGTCATTTTGGGTAATTTAGGATTCAATTTGCTCTGTTACCCAGACTCCTTATTTTTGTTTTCTGTATTAATAAGGTATTGTTAAGTTTAGAGTTTCAAATGATTTCTGCATACCAAACACTGATTTACCTCCCTTACATTCCCCTGAAGTTTTAGGTAAAATCTAAAGTGTTGTCATGTTCTGATCATCAGTGTTTCTTAAATTGTTTGCAGCTATAAAATGACAAACCTTTTTTTTTTTTTTTTTTTTTTTTTTTTAAATTCAATATAGGAAGCTAAAAGGCAAGAAATATTTCCATCTTCCTGATATGTAGATGAGATTATGTTTCTAAGGATTTTAAAACAAGTGCACCTACTTTAACTCTCTGCTGAACTTACGGGCTGAAAATTAAAATTTTAAATCTTCCCATAAAAAAAAAAAAAATAGGAATTCGCGAATTTTTCTTCACGAAAATTAAATTTCAATTTTTACGTACAGAATTTTTTTAAATAAATAAAAAATTATAAATTTTGGGGGGCATTTTTTTATTATTATTATTTCTGATGTATAACTTGCCAAATTTGGGCACCTTGAGGTGGTGAGAAATGGTTAGCAAGCTTGTCTTGCTAGAGAGAATCATACCAATTGAGAAGTGAGTTCAATCCTCACCAGGCACCCAGTACTTTCGGGTTTCGGCCACACCTAAGCTGCGCTTAGAAAATCGCTAAAAAAAACTTTTCAAGTTTAAAGAAGTTCTAGAATATGAGGTTAGGTCAAAAACATTTAAGGGAGGTAAATCATTATTTGGTATGCAGAAATCGTTTGAAGCGCTAAATTTTAACAATCGGTTTGTTTTCCATATCAGAAACATTTCAAAAACATTCTTGAAATATGAAGTTCAGTAAAAAAAAAAAAAATGCCCCACGCACTGACATGACTAGATACTGTACAGTGTAGTGTAATTTATACAAAAAAAAAAGAGTTTTCTAAGGAGGCGGATGATAATTCTGTATGTCGGTCAGGCCAACATCATGTTAATTCTTTTTTACCGCTTCCGTCCGTGGGAGAACTTGTCTAGTTGTGTTTAAATAATGACTACACTACAGTTACACCAACTAAAAAACTATTTCGAACAACGACTCGTTCACTCGTAGTATCATCTTTTTCACTTTTTTTAATATTAGTCATATTGGTAAGTTTCATTTACTAAGTACACATTCAGCTATCACTGGATTTCAACAATCAAAAGATCATCTCACTGTTAGTGTTACGAGTTACTTAGTGATGACTAATTTTTAAAAAGCGTATCCATGTCGTAGAAAACCGTGACCCTTGGGAGAAAAGAAAACTAAAAGAAATCTTGTTAAAATCCTTTTTTTAGTTACACGTGATTTAAGGCGGTACATGACATCAAATTTCTTTATCATTTTTTTTTTACATTTATTCTCACGAGATCATAGATTTTTCTGTCTCCACTGCCTCTTGTTTTTTGTAGTTCTTTTGGCTTTTTGTTATCTAAACCTTCTGCTGCCATAAATTTAAGCTTGTTAGGAAGATTATGCGTGGTTTTCCTGTACCTCTTGCTTTCAATATCCTGAAATTAAAAAAAAAAACAATTAGGGGTGTGATAGGGTAACATTAAAAATACGACATATTTCGTCCAAATTTTCACTTTAAGATTTCACTTAGTCACTAAATTTAAAAAAAAAATGCCGTATAATTTTAAAATTATGTTATTTAGGACTTTTTAGTGTTTCTTAAACTGTTTTTTTATTTTCTTGACAAGCACTCAACAACAATAACATTGTTTCAGAAATGGTATGGCTACGGTAGGTTGAACATTTCGAGATTCCTGTGAGGACAGAAGACAAGATAAATAATTATCGGTAGACACTTGAAATGAAGTGAATTAATTAACATGTGTGTGAGAAACCGAAAGAGAAGAGGAAAGAAATCTCTAGACTGATACGCACGTCTTCACCAAGAAGTCCGATGATAAAGAAAGAATCGTAAAAAAAAGTCCATTTCGAATTTGAACTCACTAAAGAAATCACCATAAACTTTAGTGAGTTTTACTTTTAGTTAATAATTTTATATAAAATAAAAATATTTTGTGACAACAGCTCATTAAATTATGACTGACAGATGATGAACAAACTTTAAGTGAAGACAGAGAAAGAGAGAGATGAACAGAGAGAGACTGAGAGAGATAAGAAAAACAAATTCAGATTATGGATATGAAGATAGAAAAGAACAAATGATAAAACACTGAAATAGATAGATAGATAGATAGATAGATAGATAGATAGATATACGAACAGACATAGATAGATAGATAGATATACGAACAGACATAGATAGATATACGAACAAACATAGATAGATAGATAGTGATACGAACAGACATATACATAGATAGAGTGATACGAACAGACATAGATAGATAGATAGATAGATAGATAGATAGATAGATAGATAGATAGATAGTGATACGAACAGACATATAGATAGATAGATAGATAGATAGATAGATAGATAGATAGATAGTGATACGAACAGACATAGATAGATAGATAGATAGTGATACGAACAGACATAGATAGATAGATAGTGATACGAACAGACATAGATAGATAGATAGATAGATAGATAGATAGTGATACGAACAGACATAGATAGATAGATAGATAGATAGATAGATAGATAGATAGTGACACGAACGGACATAGATCGATAGATAGTGATACGAACAGACATAGTATCATAGATAGATAGTGACACGAACGGACATAGATAGATAGTGATACGAACAGACTTAGATAGATAGATAGATAGATAGATAGATAGATAGATAGATAGATAGATAGATAGATAGATAGATAGCGATACGAACAGACATATATAGATAGATAGATAGATAGATAGATAGATAGATAGATAGATAGATAGCGATACGAACAGACATGGAGATATACATATTTATTCTGTTCATATCTAAAAAATATATTTTTGAACCGTAAACTAACCAACAGACAAAAAATTAAGAAGACATCCGATGAAACTATCCAATAAAAAAAGTTATTTTTTATGTTAACTTGGGAAATTTGACACCGATTTCAAAATAATTTCATTACGTACAATTAAAACTCGGTTTTTTCTATTTTTTTAAGAGAAACGGATTTTAAAATTTTGTTTTCTTGCTGTCCGTTTCTTACCCTAGAAAGAGTTGATCGGGATGGGTTTGGTGGCTTAAATAGCAGTAACCCCAACAAACACGTGTCGAACGGCCACAGGCTGTCATTACGACCCGAGGAAACATATTTCTCTTCATTTGTGTCGTCTCATATCCATAAAAAAATAAATAAATAAACATGTTATTTTGGTCACAGTTCTGTCAAACGAAAAGAATTCGAAATTTCTTTTTAAATACGTAATTTATTTTAATATGTTTTTAGAGTAACTAAGTGGCGTACTACACTACAGTCTGTGTAATACAGAAGAAAAATTTGATCCATAAAGGTCCTTCCTTAAGTTAAAAAAATATTAAAATTAAAAAGCAAATATGTTGATATCAATGACGTACCATAACCATTTCAACAAATTTAAAATTTTTGTAACTAACAATAAAGTCCAGATAACTTTGTAAAAAAGTCATGAATCAATAAAAAACAAAAATATTTTTCGATTCTAACAAAAAAATGTGATCTAACTTGAATTGTTGTTTTGTGGGTACCTCTACTTACTAACTCACTGAAAAAACAGCATAGTATGCAAAAAAAAAAAAAAAAAAAAAAAGACCCCAAATTTAATAAAAACGACGTTTTTCCATCAAAATGGTTATTATTAAGGGGAAAGATCAAAGTATTTTTATTATTTTTTAAACCTTTCTAAGACGTTCGAAATTTTGGTACAGCGGGTAACCAAATCGTTACCAGAGTTTATAGATAGAATCATAATTGTAATATTACATAAGCCAGTTTTTTTTTTTACAGCGAAAAACACATTAATTTGGAAATTGTTGCAAAAATCAAATAACTGTTGGAATTTAAGGAAACTTTCAGGACTTATTAACAAATGAATGAAATTAATTTTTTAAATTATTATTTTTAGAAAATCTTGGCAAAAAAAAAAAATTATATTTTTAATTCAACCTACATTATTACAACATTTCAATTTTTTTAGAATTATATCAGTAAATTTTATTTTCTAATTTTGTTGGCCTTAAGTTTTGTTACTCTTGTTTTTAAACGATTTTGGTACAAGTTAACGTTTTCCGTGTGAAAATGTGATATCACAGAAAGCACGCGAAAAATATTAAAAACAAACAAGTGAAAGATGTAAGCAACAAAACACCAGAAAAGATCGTAGACGTAGACATGAGAATCAACACTGCAAGATGACTGTCATTAACTGTTAACACGACTCAGAAAATCGCTTGAGTCGTGTTAATGACAGTCATCTGGCAGGGTTAATTCCCAGGTCTACAGTCTAGCGAACGTCCATGTCTGATATAGAATAATACCCTTCTATCATAAAAAATATATCTAAATTTATTAAATCTATTATAAAGACCATTATATCCTGTCACGCTAAGGGGGGGGGGTGAAGGAGACACACAGAGAGAGAGAGAGAGAGAGAGAGAGAGAGAGAGAATACTAATACTATTAGTATTCTCTCTCTCTGTGTCTCCTTAGTCTAATAGTGAGGTAGGTAGCATTGGCTCAGTTCATTAACTTTTTTACTGCCAGTTATTAAACTTTATTGACAGTTAAAAACCTCTTGCCGAGTGTTCGCTCTTTGACGGTACCTTATCATTTTATTTGCAATAATTATATTGTCGTGCTGTGAATATATATATATATATATATATATATATATATATTAAAAAAGGATTAATTCAAAGATGTTGAATGGCCATTTCGATATGAAGATCCCCACGGGGGACAACACATCACCTCAGCAACAGAAAAATCCTTTCAGAAACTCTTTCTTTTTTTCTTTGTCTTTTTTCTGTTGCTGAGGTGATGTGTTGTCCCCCGTGGGGATCTTCATATCGAAATGGCCATTCAACATCTTTGAATTAATCCTTTTTTAATATATATTTGCTCTGTAATATTTTATTACATGGAGCTCTCTTCCTGTATCATTTTTTAATATTAAAATAAAATTTTTAATATTAATTAGGATCGGGTTTTTTGGAATTTACCTTCCTACTTTTTTCCCTTGGATTGAAGTATCTGAATTAAAATATATATATATATATATATATATATATATATATATATATATATATATATATTCAGAAATTATGACATGAATATGTTATAATATCACCCCAAAAGTAGCTGTTTTGTTTCACTTGATAAGACACAAAAGTATCGAAACAAAATAGCCACTTTTGTAGTGATATTATTCATGTTATAATTTCTGAATAAATATTATTAGCTCTACTTTGTATTGAGCACTTTTTTAAGAATAGTGTTTATTTGGACACGGAATATTATTCCATCCATACGTACCCTATATATATATATATATATATATATATATATATATATATATATATATATCCTTCCTGTCACGCTAGGGGAAGGGGTTCTTATGCCTTAATGCAAAATACTCAATAGATATAGCAATGTTGCTGTCATTTTATTTTTAGAAAACATAGACATATTGAAATACAGTATAACCCGAATACAAGAGACCCTGATATAAGAGAAATTCGGATATAAGATATATTTTCTCTGGTCCCAAATTAAAGCCTGTGATCATGTATATGACAAAACCCGGATATAAGAGAATCTTTATCTGGTCCCAACAACTCTCTATCAGGGTTACACTGTAAAATGCTTTGCCGTCATTTTTAACAGCACGGACCCTCTTACACACACACACACACACACACACACACACATATATATATATATATATATATATATATATATATATATATATATATATATATATATATATATATATATATATATATATATATATATAAATTTATTTCGAGTTGTTTACTTTTGAACCGTGAAGTTCTAGTAATTAATTTCTTTTTTCTTTTTTTTTTCTGTCTTACGCCCGCCATTATAAATTGTACAAAAATATTTTCAAGTTGTTTGTGATCGAAAGAAAACGTGTGCACAGACCTATTTACGAGGAGAATTGTCACGAGACTTTAACAATGACGCGTTTTGACCTTTTCTTTTATACAAATCGATAATAAATTGTTAAAAAATTCGATAAATAAATGACTGTCGCAAAATGGGTGTCATTTAGTTTCTTACTCTTAGACTCTCTAGATATTTTTTGTTTATTTTTTTTTATGCATTTTATTTTTATGACATAGAAATTCGAAATAAGAGAAATATTTAAATATTAAATATTTCGTATGTTTTTTTTAATTTCTAAATACGCTCAAATGATTAAAAAAATAGAGACATTTTTATATCTAAACGATGTATGACGGAAAACGTCATTAAAAACGAGTTCAAATATGGAGATACAGAGAAAAAGCACATGGGCGCTATGCGCGCGGCCATTTTTAAAACCCACCCCTTCCTCCAAGAGAAATCGATTACCCATGATTCTTTTCTCACTGCTGTGAATTGAGTTAGTAACAACTGTTGCCATAATTCGTTATTTAAATTTATAAGCAATTCTTTGTTATTTACTACAAATAAATATTACGACTTTTTTTTCGAATCGGCGTAATTCGAGTTTGCTAAAATAAAGTGCTATTTTCTTCAATGTGTTTGTTTTCAACGAACACACTAAGTTATTTTTCATTGAGGGCTTGAAGAATATAGCCTTGTACCAGTGTCGGTCCTGTTTTCTCCTCTTTTTTGAATTTCCTTTTTTAGTTAGGTGACTGAAACTATATCTGTTTTTTAAGTTTAGTTCACTTTCTTTCATTCTACGTCATTGAACTGTCGCTACGAGCGCGTTGTGTACTGGTTAACGATCAAAGCAGACGCTTTAACACATACACAAAAAAAAAAAAAAAAAAAAAAATCGCAGGAGATGGACACTTCTACACACAAAAATAACAATACTCTGTCCAGTGGCAAAAGTTGCAGGTGGCACCAGGGGTGGTAGTACCGCCTTGGCCACCTAAACTGTGTTATCTTCCCTGGTTGATGAGGGCAAGTTATCACACGTGCTTTATATGTTGCATGTAAAAAAAAATAAATAAATAAATAAATAAATAAAAATAAAAATAAAAAAAAATATTAGTCATTAATATACTACTGTGGGAACAAAAAAATAAAAAGGACCGGAAAGGGGTAATCTGCCCTTGCGCAGTGTAGGATTGGGAGTGAGCCTTTGGACAAAGAGGTGAACGGTAGCGTTGAAAATTTCCAACATGAGTTGAGCTACAAGAACACTAATTCCACCACCTTTTGGTGAGTCTTATAAACTCTAAATATTTCCGATTGATGTAAATGTTTTTGTCTTATATTTGTTGACTATTTGGCCTGTAATAAATGTGTAAATGTACCTTGGGTTTAGTTTCCTTTCATGTTGTTTTAGATTTAATAACTTACGTTAGGACTAACACTACTAATAATCAGTAGTAGATACCTCCATTAATTTGCTGAAAAAACAGCATAGCACGATGTAAAAAAAAGACCCCAAACGTAATGAAAACAAAGTTTTATCGTCAAATTGTTGATGTTATTATTAAGAGGAAAGACCAAAATATTTTTTAATTATTTAAAAAAAAAAATTCTTTTCTAATATATTCAAAATTTGGGCTAAACATCTTGATTTTTATATTTTTTTCAGTGGGTGACCAGATTTTTATCAGAATTTACTAATATATTTTTTAGCAAAAAAGTGGAAGTACCTACTCTTAACTTTCTTATGAATTGCCGGATAGGAGGACGGATATTACCTAGCAGTCCAGCACTATTTTATATATTCCTAACAAAATTTTACAGTTTTGAAAGACGTATTTTGCTATTCCAATGTACTTCGGATTTCAGTACCACATCTTCTGTCCTCTGCTAAATCACTTCACAGAAATAAAAATTTCTGTGCTTGCTCGATTTTGACATCTAATATTTGTAGAGGCTTAGGCCATATCACGTTGAATACACCGGTTCTCGCTCGATCACCAAAGTTAAGCAACGTTGAGCCTGGTCAGTACTTAGATGGGTGACCTCCTGGGAATACCAGGTGCTGTAAGCGTTTAGTGATGAATGTGCGTGCTTACGGCCATATCACATTGAATACACCGGTTCTCACTCGATCACCAAAGTTAAGCAACGTTGAGCCTGGTCAGTACTTAGATGGGTGACTGCTTGGGAATACCAGGTGCTGTAAGCGTATAGTGACAGCTATGCGTACTTACTGCCATATCACGTTAAATACACCGGTTTTCGCTCGATCACTGAAGTTAAGCAATGTTGAGCCTGGTCAGTACTTAGATGGGTGACTGCTTGAGAATACCAGGTGCTGTAAGCGTTTAGTGGTGGATGTGCGCTGTGGTGCAGTGGATATCGGCTCGGAAAGAGAAATTGGTGAGCCGAGTTCGAATTCCAGTTGAATACCCTGCATTCACTTAAGCACTGGTACCCTTGGGAAAGGTATTAATCCGTCCCTTCCCTCCAGTTATGGGTTAAATAAAAAGGGTAGGACTTGGGGACCCTGCCCTTAAAGAAAACAAATCCCAATGAATCTTGATACTCGAAAAGAAAAAAGTATTATTAGACACAAAAATTATATAAAAACAACAATAAATTGTTGAAAGAAAAAGGTATTACCAGCAATATATAAATAAAAATTTAGTTGATAATAAATGACCCGCCGAGGTTGATATGCCATAAAACCAAAACAAAACAAAAAAATCATATTTGTAGATTGCTTCTTGGGCTGTTTCTAGTTTTGGCAATCTTTAACTTTTACACCAGCATAAAACAATGTATCAAAAGGAAATATTTTCCCTTGACACTACTATTGTTTTAAATACCTTCACTCCTTGGCAGTGTTGTTTATTGTTTTAAAAAAAACAGTGATTACAATTGTAATAAAATCTAAACATATGATAAAAGAGAATTCATATTTTTTTTAATCATATCACCCCAAGCAAGGCGGTAACGCCACTGATGCGCAGGGGGCTACGTAAGAGTAAGAAGATTGGAAAAGAGAAAACCGGAAATCACATCCTAAACAGGGAACAAGGGATGAGCCTCATCACCTGTTTAATAGACGTAGGTGGAGTGTGAACCGGGCGATAGTTTAGTCTATCTACTCCAATTGATAGACTAGCATCATAACCCGGCGTTGCCCGTGCAACTCAGAACATTTTAGTAGTAGGAGAAGATGCCACTTTTTATTTTACATATTTTGTTTTTGTTTGTAAAAACACTTTTTTTTTTAATATTTCTTTTGTTTCAAAATTACGGGGGGAAAATATTCACATTTTTTTGTTGACCAAATGAATTTTTAAAACGTCGGAATAAAAATTATATATAAAGGCTTGTTTTTTTGTTTTTTTTTTAAATAAAAAAATATTTTAGTTGCGTTTGACACGTGATTTGATTTCTGTGACGTAATTCAGCAACCATCTTAGATTTTAGATGTTTTATGGAGCAAATGTAAACAATCGGCTCCATTAGCTAAAAAGTGCGAAAGGGAAAATTGGCTGAACTTAAACTCAAAAAGTATATATCGACCTGGCTTCCCTGTAGATATGTGTCCCTAGAAAGTTTGAATAGAGTAGATTAAAAAATATAGGCATGCATAGGGTACAGCCACAGACTTACAGATTGCCTTTTATATATATAGATAAGAACAGATTGTAATGCACAACCATATTTTTACAGACTATAGGGAAATTTTGTTTCATGCCTTTTCCCAAGACCATTAGATGATCCAAACAGTTAGCATTTCGCATAGTCCCATATTATGGCAGTTTATTCATTGTGTTGTGTGGTGGGAAAGGGAAGTCAGTCTTTCTAGCATCCTGATAAATCAAGTACACACGTATGCACTCTCTATCCACGCCGACAGTCACATGACAATGTTGCACTTTCAGCACCCCCTCCCTACCACAATGTGACCCACGTGTCTCGATGTCCTGGATCAATGACTGAATCTCTCTTTGCCAGGGAGACAAGAAAACAGCTTACCTTTCATTAGGCCGTCAATAAGCAAACTGCAATAGAAGATTAGCCAGAGAAAACAATAATGAAAATAAAATTAAAAAATTGGCTTTTTTCTTGAGAGAAGGGTGCACCTTTTTCTCTTTCTTTCTTTCTTTCTTTCTTTCTTTCTTTCGTGCGCTTCTTTCTTTCTTTCTTTCTTTCTTTTTTACTTGCTTATCGTTTTTCTTCCTCTCTTTTTCTATCACTTGCTTTTCTCTTCGGCCTTTTCTTTCTCTTCTTTTTTCTTTCGATCTTTGCAAAAATTTTATTTTCCTTTCTTTAACTTTTTGTCTTTCTTTCTTTCTTTCTTTCGTACGCTTTCTTTCTTTCTTTCTTTCTTTCTTTCTTTTTACTTGCTTATCGTTGTTCTTCCTCTCTTTTTCTATCACTTGCTTTTCTCTTCGGTCTTTTCTTTCTCTTCTTTTTTCTTTCGATCTTTGCAAAAATTTTATTTTCCTTTCTTTAACTTTTTGTTTCTTTCTTTCTTTCTTTCTTTCTTTCTTTCTTTCTTTCTTTTTACTTGCTTATCGTTGTTCTTCCTCTCTTTTTCTATCACTTGCTTTTCTCTTCGGTCTTTTCTTTCTCTTCTTTTTTCTTTCGATCTTTGCAAAAATTTTATTTTCCTTTCTTTAACTTTTTGTCTTTCTTTCTTTCTTTCTTTCTTTCTTTCTTTCATACGCTTTCTTTCTTTCTTTCTTTCTTTCTTTCTTTCTTTTTACTTGCTTATCGTTGTTCTTCCTCTCTTTTTCTATCACTTGCTTTTCTCTTCGGTCTTTTCTTTCTCTTCTTTTTTCTTTCGATCTTTGCAAAAATTTTATTTTCCTTTCTTTAACTTTTTGTCTTTCTTTCTTTCTTTCTTTCTTTCTTTCGTACGCTTTCTTTCTTTCTTTCTTTCTTTCTTTCTTTTTACTTGCTTATCGTTGTTCTTCCTCTCTTTTTCTATCACTTGCTTTTCTCTTCGGTCCTTTCTTTCTCTTCTTTTTTCTTTCGATCTTTGCAAAAATTTTATTTTCCTTTCTTTAACTTTTGTCTTTCTTTCTTTCTTTCTTTCTTTCTTTCGTACGCTTTCTTTCTTTCTTTTTACTTGCTTATCGTTTTTCTTCCTCTCTTTTTCTATCACTTGCTTTTCTCTTCGGTCTTTTCTTTCTCTTCTTTTTTCTTTCAATCTTTGCAAAAATTTTATTTTCCTTTCTTTAACTTTTTGTCTTTCTTTTTCTTTCTTTCTTTCGTACACTTTCTTTCTTTCTTTCTTTCTTTCTTACTTGCTTATCGTTTTTCTTCCTCTCTTTTTCTATCACTTGCTTTTCTCTTCGGTCTTTTCTTTCTCTTCTTTTTTCTTTCGATCTTTGCAAAAATTTTATTTTCCTTTCTTTAACATTTTGTCTTTCTTTTTCTTTCTTTCTTTCGTACATTTCTTTCTTTCTTTCTTTCTTTCTTTCTTTCTTACTTGCTTATCGTTTTTCTTCCTCTCTTTTTCTATCACTTGCTTTTCTCTTCGGTCTTTTCTTTCTCTTCTTTTTTCTTTCGATCTTTGCAAAATTTTTATTTTCCTTTCTTTAACTTTTTGTCTTTCTTTTTCTTTCTTTTTTCCTATGACTTTTTCTTTCGTTTTCTTTCTATTCTTTTCCCTCTTTCTTTATACTCTCTCTACTGTCTTCACCTTCTTCCTTCTTTTTTCAGGTCACACCAATTTCTTTTTTTTTCAGTCCTATATTAATTAATATTAATAATTAATGTCTCTCTTTCATTTTTCCTCCTTCAACGTTTCCTCTCTCTTTCTCTGTTTTTCTCCCTTCCCAACCCATTACACTTCTTTTTTTTTTTTTTTCTTTTTTTTTTCCTTCCCTACCAGGCACCTGTGTTACCTCTCAGTGTCAGGATGGCTTTAACCTATTTGTTGACCCACACGCTCATCACTGCAACAATAAACGTTTTTTCCCTTTACTGCATTCATTTGCCTTCTTTCTTTTTATTTTCTTTTTCCCTGATTCCTTTTCTTTCTTTCTTTCTTTCTTTCTTTCTTTCTTTCTTTCTTTCTTAGCGTTTATTTTTCCCATTTTTAATTCTTCCTTCTTTCTTCATTCGTTCATTCTTTCTTCACTGTTTTTCTTTCTTTCTTTTCTCTTTTTCTTTCTTTTCGTCGCCATTCTACTCCTCTTTCTTTTCTTACTATTCCTTCTTTAGCGTCTACTGATTATTCTTTTCTCCTTCATTCTTTCTTTACTATATTTTTCATTTTCAGCTTTTCTTTCTTTCTTTCTTTCTCTTCTTCATTTTTTCTTTCCCTTTTTTTCCTCCTTCATTTTACTTACTGATTTTCTCATTCGTTTTCACTGTTTTTCTTTTTTCTCTCTTTCATTCTTTCTTCGCTGTTTTTCTTTCTTTCTTTTTTCTCCCTTTCATTCTTTTTCACAATGTTTCGTTTTCATTTTCACTGTTTTTCTTTTTTCTTTCAATCATTCTTTCTTCACTGTTTTTCTCATTCTTTCTTCACTGTTTTTCTTTTTTACTTTCACTGTTTTTTTCTTTCTTTCTTTTTTCTTCATTGTTTGTTTCTTTTCTCATTCACTGTATTTATTCCTTTCTTTTTTACTCCCCCATCATTTTTTTCAGTGATTTGTTTTCCTTTTCACGTTTTTCTTTCTTCCCATCATTCTTTCTTCACTGTTTATTCAGTTAGTTAAGTGCCATACGTGATACACGCTTTGGGCGATCATGTCTCGAAAGAGACATGACTGACTGGGCAGAAGATTCTTTATCCTGCTCTTTAAACTATAGCTGAAGGTAGAAGAGACGGATTGTATTAATAAATAGTAATTAGTGGGGGATCAGTTTCTTACTTCATAACAATAGAAAACCGATCCCCCACTTTATGACCAGTAGAAGCTTATGTTTCCAACTATTATCTTTATTCAGTCAGTTAAGTGCCATACGTGATACACGCGTTGGGCGATCATGTCTCGAAAGAGACATGACTGACTGGGCAGAAGATTATCCCGCAGTAGGTTGCCAGCCAAGGCTATAGAACCCAATCTGTCCTGTTATTTAACCCATAACTGGAAGGAAGAAACGGATTAATACCTTTCCCAAGGATATTTGCGCGTAAGTGAATGCAATGAATTCAACTGGAATTTGAACTCGGTTCCCCGATTTCTCGTTCCAAGCCGATATCCGCTGTACTACAAAATTCTTTCCTTGACTGGTTTTCATTTTAACTGTTGTTCTTTCTTTCTTTCTTTCTTTCTTTCTTTCTTTCTTTCTTTCTTTCTTTCCATCATTTTCATTTTTCTTTCTTTCTTTTTTCACAGTTTTTCTTTCTTTCTTTCTTTCTTTCTTTCTTTTTATTTTATTTACTTATTTCTTCACTGTTGTTCTTTCTCACTTTCTTTCTTTCTTTCTTTCTTCACAGTTTTTCTTTCTTTCTTTTTTGTTTATTTTATTTATTTATTCACTGTTTTTCTTTCTTTTTTTCTCCGCCAAACAGTAGGACACAATGAATTGTCTCACCCTGAAACAACCTTCAAAATATAACCTACTGACTGTTATTTCCCCCACCCCCAGCCTGACAGCCATGTTCTTGTCTTCTGTTCAAACATTTTAAACAATACTAAAAAGAGATGGGTCACAGCACACACACACACACACACACACACACACACACACACACACACACACACACACACAGTCTCTCTCTCTCTCTCTCTCTCTCAAAAAGAAAAAGAAAAAAGGAAAACTTGAAAAATTCTCTTTTTAATATATACTTTTTATTTTTATACAATGTAAAAATCACAACCTATAGGTCAGAGATTACTCTCATTCAGCAGGAGACCAAAATATTGATTTGGCCCCAATATGACATCAGGGATACAAACTATAAATCTAATATTTATTGAATCATATATTATTTGAAAATTATCACCATTATGAACTGTTAATAAACATTAAATGTTGGGGAGATATTTAAATAATCAGCTGTCATTTTAGACTTGACAAGTTATCTGGCGGTGATGGGTACTTCAGCTAGTTTTGAGATATTCATTAAAATAACTAATGCTGATAATGATAGCAGAGCTGATCACCCCCCCTACTTTACGATTATCATGACTCATAATCTGACCGTCCCCTGACTATTATCATAAGACAATCTCTGATCCTCCTTTGTATTATCCGAACTGCACACCTGACCCTGCTTCATTATTATCCAAACTGGACATCTGATTCCCCTTCATTATTATCAAAACTGCACATATGATCCCCCTTCACTATTGTCCAAACTGCATATCCGATCTCCCTTCATTATTATCCAAAATGCACATCTGTTCCCCCTTCATTATTATCCAAAATGCACATCTGTTCCCCCTTCATTATTATCCAAAATGCACATCTGTTCCCCTTTCATTATTATCCAAAATGCACATCTGATCCCCCGTCACTATTATCGAAACAGCACATCTGTTCCCCCTTCATTATTATCCAAAATGCACATCTGTTCCCCTTTCATTATTATCCAAAATGCACATTTGTTCCCCCTTCATTATTATCCAAAATGCACATCTGTTCCCCCTTCACTATTATCGAAACAGCACATCTGTTCCCCTTTCATTATTATCCAAAATGCACATCTGTTCCCCTTTCATTATTATCCAAAATTCACATCTGTTCCCCCCTCATTATTATCCAAAATGCACATCTGATCCACCTTCACTATTATCGAAACAGCACATCTGTTCCTCCTTCATTATTATCCAAAATGCACATCTGTTCCCCTTTCATTATTATCCAAAATGCACATATGTTCCCCCCTCATTATTATCCAAAATGCACATCTGTTCCCCCTCATTATTATCCAAAATGCACATCTGATCCACCTTCACTATTATCCAAAATGCACATCTGTTCCCCATTCATTATTATCCAAAATGCACATATGTTCCCCCTTCACTATTATCGAAACAGCACATCTGTTCCCCCTTCACTATTATCCAAAATGCACATCTGTTCCCCCCTCATTATTATCCAAAATGCACATATGTTCCCCCTTCACTATTATTGAAACAGCACATCTGTTCCCCCTTCACTATTATCCAAAATGCACATCTGTTCCCCCCTCATTATTATCCAAAATGCACATCTGTTCCCCTTTCATTACTATCCAAAATGCACATATGTTCCCCCTTCACTATTATCGAAACAGCACATCTGTTCCCCCTTCACAATTATCCAAAATGCACATCTGTTCCCCCCTCATTATTATCCAAAATGCACATATGTTCCCCCTTCACTATTATTGAAACAGCACATCTGTTCCCCCTTCACTAGTATCCAAAATGCACATCTGTTCCCCCCTCATTATTATGCAAAAAAATGCACATATGTTCCCCCTTCATTATTATCCAAAATGCACATCTGTTCCCCTTCATTATTATCCAAAATGCACATATGTTCCCCCCTCATTATTATCCAAAATGCACATATGTTCCCCTTTCATTATTATCCAAAATGCACATCTGTTCCCCCTCATTATTATCCAAAATGCACATCTGATCCACCTTCACTATTATCCAAAATGCACATCTGTTCCCCATTCATTATTATCCAAAATGCACATATGTCCCCCTTTCACTATTATCGAAACAGCACATCTGTTCCCCATTCACTATTATCCAAAATGCACATCTGTTCCCCCCTCATTATTATCCAAAATGCACATATGTTCCCCCTTCACTATTATCGAAACAGCACATCTGTTCCCCCTTCACTATTATCCAAAATGCACATCTGTTCCCCCCTCATTATTATCCAAAATGCACATATGTTCCCCCTTCATTATTATCGAAACAGCACATCTGTTCCCCCTTCACTATTATCCAAAATGCACATCTGTTCCCCCCTCATTATTATCCAAAATGCACATATGTTCCCCCTTCACTATTATCGAAACAGCACATCTGTTCCCCCTTCACTATTATCCAAAATGCACATCTGTTCCCCTTCATTATTATCCAAAATGCACATCTGATCCACCTTCACTATTATCGAAACAGCACATCTGTTCCCCCTTCATTATTATCCAAAATGCACATCTGTTCCCCATTCATTATTATCCATAATGCACATCTGATCCCCCTTCATTATTATGGATAAGACAGATTGGGTTCTATAGCCTTGGCTGGCAACCAGTCTACTGCAGAAAGTAATGGCAACCTACTGCGGGATAATCCTCTGCCCAGTCAGTCATGTCTCTTTCGAGGCATGATCGCCCAAAGCATGTATCATGTATGGCACTTAACTGGCTGACTGAATATAATAGTTGGAAACATGATTAAGGCTTCTGCTGGTCATAAAGTGGGGGATCAGTTTTATATTGTTATGAAGTAATAAACTGACCCCCCACTAATTACTACTTAATAATATAACACATCTCTTCTCCCTCTAGCTATGAAACAAATAACAGGACAGATTGGGTTCTATAGCCTTGGCTGACAACCAGTCTACTGCAGAAAGTAATGACAACCTACTGCGGGATAATCTTCTGCCCAGTCAGTCATGTCTCTTTCGAGACATGATCACCCAAAGCGTGTATCACGTATGGCACTTAACTGACTGAAACAAGTGTTTAGAACCCCATAACTACCCATTAACAAGTTCAGGGGGAAATTTTGGCGAAGTTGAATGGCGGAAAATATTTTTTCAAAACTGGATCTTTCTGAAGCATATTTACAAATACAGGTTGAAGAATGTTCAGAGTTTATAACTATAAATACACAGAAGGGATTCTATAAATTCAAGTTGCTTCCTTTTGGTATAAAAGTGGCTCCAGCCATATTTAACCAAGATATAAATTCTCTGCTTGCAGATTGTGATTTTACAGTTGCTTATATGGAAAAAGGCATGAAACAAAATGTCCCTATAGTCTGTAAAAATATGATTGTGCATTACAATCTGTTCTTATCTAAACTTATTTATTAATGGAAATTTGTCTGTGTGTGTATCCGTTACCTATAGACTCCGAAACGGCTGAACCGATTTTCTTGAAAATTTACATAGTTGTACTATAAGCTTCTGCGAGTGTTCTTAGTTAGGTTTTGTGTCGAGGTAACCCCGATAAATATCGAAAATCGATAATCGAAAAAATCGGGTTAAAGAAGGAGTGGTCCGATTTTAATCAAATTCGATACACTCATTGACAAAGACATAAGAAACGATATTCAGAAGTTTCAAGGTTGCAGTTCTGTGTGTGTGTGTGTGTGTGTGTGTGTGTGTGTGTGTGTGTGTGTGTGTGTGTGTGTGTCCATTACCTATAGACTCCGAAACGGCTGAACTGATTTTCTTGAAAATTTACATAGTTGTACTATAAGCGTCTGCGAGTGTTCTTAGCTAGGTTTTGTGTCGAGGTACCCCCGATAAATACCGAAAATCGATCATCGAAAAAATCGAGTTATAGAAGGAGTGGTCCGATTTTAATCAAATTTGATACACCCATAGACAAAGACATAAGAAACGATATTCAGAAGTTTCAAGGTTGCAATTTCAAGGTTGCAGAAGGGATTCTATAAAAGAATTTTGAATGTTAAAATAGAAATCTATTAAAAGGAGGAATAACATAAGTTGTAGAAGTTAATGTTCAATTAGAAACATTATTAAGAAGTTATGAGTAGAGTTCGTGCAAAATGTTTGTAATAGTAATTGTTGAAAGAGATAAGGAGAAAGAGAACAAGGTGCGACCTGACCTTATCTCCGGGTCGATTTGAAGTTGACGTTACATGTTAGTTGCTTCGTTGTCTCTCAGTTCCCATCTGTCACCCTTGACTGACAGCCGAGGTCATTTATATAATCTTTTTGAATTTCTCACTGGATCGCCAAGTCTTTTACTAGTCACTCCCATTGGTCAAAAATCATTTTAGCAACTACTTGCAAAATCTGGTTTCTATTTGGGAAAACCAGGATTTCCCACATCATTGTGAATTTTTGTCAAAGTGAAGAGAGTTGATTTAATTAATTTATTTTCCGCTACAGGTCCAATAAAGGGATTACATTATTTTGTGGAAGTGGATAGCATTACTAAGTAGCCTGAAATTTTTAAGTGCAAAAAAACAACTTTTTCAGTGACAATAACTTTTTTTTCTGTTTGCAAGATATGGCATTCCAGATACCATAGTCTTCGATAAAGGTACACAATTCACTGCTAATAAATTCAAAGGTTTTTGTAAAATGTTCTTAATTGAACATATCGCCGTATCGTACAATGTCAAGCGGACAACCTTAACAATTTGTGGGTACTTTCAAGAGAGCTTTGCAAAAAGCAAGTAATGAAAAAACGAACAAAGAAGCAATACAAAATTTCTTAAGTGTTTACCATATAACGCAAATTCCAATACACTGTCAGGTATGTCGCCACCAGAATTAATGTTCACAAGAAAAATTAAATTGGTGTTCGACAAGTTGTTACCAAGTATCAAAAGAATATGAATGAATAACAAAAAAGACAATAAAGTTTTCAAGATTAGCGTAAAGACTATTTTTGAAAGATGGAAAAATGGGAAGATGATGTAATAATGTCACGAACCGGAAAGATGATATACATGTTAAGAGAAAAAAATGGAATCATAAAATACATTACAATCAGTTAAAGAAAAGTTTTACCAAAGAAAGGTCTGAAAGAATGGAAGAATCTATGCAAGTACTGTATGATGTTTTGATGTACCTACACCCCAAGAATTCGTTGAACGTACAAGCATGATTACCAGAAAAAGTAAATGAATAAAAAATGGAGGTTGCTCCCAAACATAAAAGATACAAAGTTAAGTATCGTCCGTTGGTTACACTGGCCCTCGGTGTCAACCACTAATCTCTCTCTCTCTCTCTCTCTTTAGTGTAGGTACCCCCACTAAATCGCTGAAAAACAGCACAGTATTTCTTATAAAGAAAAAACGGCCCCAAACTTAATAAAAACGAACTTTTTCCATCAAAATGTTTGTCATTATTAAGAGGAAAGATCAAAGTATTTTTAAATAATTTTTTTTTTAATTTAAAGTTTTAATCCCTTCTAACACGTTTTAAATTATAGAAAAAAATATTGTCTTGATTTTAGTTAGCAGGTAACCAGATTGTTACGCAAGTTTACAATGAAAAACAATATTACATAATTCATTTTTTTTCCCAGTGACAAACATACTAATTTGGAAATTCTTGCAAAAATAAATTAATAGTTGGATTTTGATAAAACTTTCAGAATGTATTCACGAATGAATAAAATTATTTTTGAAATTATTATTTAAAAAAAAATCTTGGTAAAAATATATTTTTTTACAGCTATTGGTTTTATTAGTTAAACGCAGGACTCATTGGAGAATGAAAATCATTTATTATTTTTTTAAACATTTTGCCTTTATTTCCAAAAAACTGCTCCCAGTAGTAAAATAAAAAATGTTATAAAACTATAACAGAATTTATGATGAATTCTATGATGAATTTTAAATTGCTTTAATAAATAATATATATTAAGGACATTATAGTTTGAAGAAGAAAAAAAATTCAGTAAATAATGAAATTTTAAAAGAATTGTTTTCACTTTTTAAAATTATAATAATTTATAAAGTTTCAAAAATATTTTTAAAATACTTCAAAGATTTGTTGTCGTTAGTTTGTTAACTTATTAAGTAGAGATTATATTTACTTATCAAAAATTGAAAAGTTTTATACAAATCGTCGCACCTTTGTATTTTTAAAATAATTTTTAATTTTTTGTGTATTTTAAGTTTTTTTTTTCTGTATGGTAATTTCTAGGTGTACATTAAAAGGCCATGTGTTTCACAGCTTCTTCTCTTTACAAAAAAAATTGTGATCGCCAAACACTTATCTCGCATCTGTCGAGCTGTCATCACATTTCAAATACGGAGGAAAGGTCAGAATGTTCATTTCTGTGCTTAAGAAATAGTTTTATTCTAAATTTCAGGCTATGATTAAGTAATACTTGTGCAAATCAGATTAATTTAACATTATATTTGTAAATTTTTCAAAAATAATGTGTCACAGATTTATATTTTATTTTTGCAAGATTTTTCAAACCGAGAATTAACTTTTGTCTGCAAATGTGTCGATAGTTAAAAAATGGCTGAAAATTTTTTTAAAAAATCTCAAAATTTTATATTGTAATCAATATAATTTCTGTTTGTATTTTGCTTACCGGAAATGCTAATTTTAATCATTTAGCTTTTAATTAAAACTAAAATAAATGTTTCAAGTAAACTTTTATTATTTTAAAAAATTCAATTTAACAGATAGTTATCGAAAATGAGTTGAGGTCTTTAGTCCAGTGCAATGAGAGGGTGCAGCCTCCGGCAGGTATTCCCCTATCACTGGGGAAACAGCTGCTGGGCGGATGGGGGACCTCATAGTATTTATTTTCTTCAGTTGCATCCCTATCCACAACCAGAGGCCAAAAACGAGCAGGCTTACGGCCTATCACGCTGGATCACCGAAGTTAAGCAACGTTGAGACTGGTCAGTACTTAGATGGGTGACCGCTTGGGAATACCAGGTGCTGTAAACGTTTAGTGACGGATGTGCGTGCTTACGGCCATATCACGTTGAATACATTGGTTCTCGCTCGATAACCGAAGTTAAGCAACGTTGAGCCTGGTCAGTACTTAGATGGGTGACCGCTTGGGAATACCAGGTGCTGTAAACGTTTAGTGACGGATGTGCGTGCTTACGGCCATATCACGTTGAATACATTGGTTCTCGCTCGATCACCGAAGTTAAGCAACGTTGAGCCTGGTCAGTACTTAGATGGGTGACCGCTTGGGAATACCAAGTGCTGTAAGCGTTAAGTGACGGATGTGCGTTGTGGTGCGGTGGATATCGACTCGAAAAGAGAAATCGGTGAGCCGAGTTCGAATTCCAGTTGAATACCCTGCATTCACTTAAGCACTTATACCCTTGGGAAAGGTATTGATCCGTCCCTTCCCTCTAGTTATGGGTTAAATAACAAGGGTAGGACTTGGGGACCCTGCCCTTAAAAACAAATCCCAATGAATCTTGCAAAACAAAAACCATAAAACAAATAAACCAAATAAAACAAATCAAAACGATTTTCAGCATTAAATGACCTAATGAAGGTTCATATGCTGGTTAAATGAACCAACTAACCAACCAACAAACGAGAAAAATTCTTCTCAAAGACAGAGATGCATCATACAGAGGTGTGTAACGTTAATTCTTCTTTGCTGTTTTCGAGGCCTCTTTATATTCTGAATTCGTCTTATAACAACCCTTGTTAAGCTTTTCCTTTCAGTTGCTTTTAAAAATGTGGGAGTGTTGACAGGATATGACAAACTAACTTTGAGATTTTATGCATAAATTCGGCCATTCGTTTGTTTGAAATGACTTCAAATATAAATTCAGTATTGACTGAAATAACAAAAAACTTCTGTTTTAAAGTTATCAGAGAATTTTAAAGACAAACTTTTGCTGATGATATTTTTACAAATAAATATTAATATTTATTCATCCAGTATTGTGAATGAACTAAACCTTTTATTTTCTTAAAATAACTCTAAATAAAAATACAGTTTTCATAAAATAATAATAATAATAATAATAATAATAATAATAATAATAATAAAATTGTCTTGCTAAGTACACCCCACACACTAAGGAGAACTTTGTCTATGTAACGCTAGGGATGATAGGGAAGATAGAAAAACATGAAATGGAGTCATAACAACACGCCACGACCTGCCTTAGGTCTCCCCGCAGACTTGGTTGGTAGTGAGACCAAAGCAGAAATAGAAATATGATGAAAAATGACAACATAATAATAATAATAATAATAATAATAATAATAATAATAATAATAATAATAATAATAGGGAATTTTTTTTTTTTTTTTTAATGAAATTCTGCTTTATTTTAATTTATCTGTTTGTTCTTTAAATTAACCTAAATAAAATCATCCGTATTATATTTCCTTTAGCTGTCGATATTTCGTAAAATTTTTTTTTTTTTTTTTTTTAACTATTATAATCCTCTTAAAAACAAAACAAAACAAGAAAATAAATTAAATCCGATGAAAAACAATTTATGGTATTATTTTATAGAAAGTCTACGTATTTATTGATAAATTTATTTTTATTTATTTACTGATTTAATTTACTTATTTAATTTATCTTATTATGATAATCCTATTTTTGTCCAACGACTTTGTTGAAAGAATGAAAGGTAAAGTGGACGAACAAATTATTACATTTATTTATTTATTTATCTTTTATTATTATTATTATTATTTTTATTTTTATTTTTTATTTTTTATTTTTTTATTTTTTTTTTAAACAAACTACTCTAGTAATATTGATGTTTTGTTTCGTTGAGCCGTCTTTCTCCTTGAATTCCAATCGCGTCTATGTCAGATGTTGCTTGGCAGCCCATTTAGGAGAAGGAAAACTCCGAACAACAACCCGCAACTCAAGGTGTTAATCGTGCCGAGGAGTGAATGGCTACTGCGTTATGAGGTCACAAACGATTCCCTACAGGCTTCGGGACCCTGTTTGTAAAAGACCGTTACCCAACGTGCCGGGCAACTTTGGGTGGACTTTTGGACCCGTGCGTCACTCGTGGGAAAAACATGAAAAACACAAATAGAAATAAAAAGTCCAGTATGGCTCTTCCAGTGGATAAACAGGGAGCCCGTCCTTCAGGAGGGAACCTACCTGAGGTCGAAAAATCTGCCATAGGAACAAACTCCTACACAAAGAATGTATCTTCAGGTCCCCACAACCAGGATAATCCTAATGATGGTCCTGAAAATTCACCAGCTAGATCTACAACCGTATATTTAAAGAAAGAAAAAATAAAATGGTCCCGTGAGGAGTACAAAGTTGTTATGACTGCATTTCATGAAGCGTTACTCAAACCTCAAAAAAACATGACTCGCCAAACATATGACATTTGGCGTGAAAAAGTTGGTCAAGCAAATAGAAAGTATATTGACGAAAATAAATTGGCCAATGTACGTAGGTACATTATTCGTAATAACCGACTGTCAGAGGCTGAGATTCACGAAATTAAAAGAATTGTAACAAGAAGAGTCCAATCAACAAAATATGAAAAGGAACCGGAACCAGAAATAAAAAGTAATAACATCAAACAAATCACAGGTCATAATGTAGAAACCGTGAAACACGCAAATCACTGCGAAGATAATGATGTAAGTCTAAAAGTGCTGGAAAGGTGTGATCTGAGTCTGAGTCAGTTAAAAGACAAAAATAAAATGAGTTCAGAACACATCGAAGATAATTATTTGACGGAAAATAAGAACAATATACAGGAAGCCAAGATAGAAATAAAAAACCAGCTAAGTCAAATACAAAGTATTACAATGGAGAAACGTGAACAGCTCCCAAAATTCCAACCAACAAAACAAAACCTCCGAACTATTAAATTGTACAATACAGCACTGAAATCAATACTGGATGAAGACCCTCATACAAATCTTAACGAAATAATATATGCATCAGCAACAGCAGCAACAAAAAAATTAAATATCAAAATAAAAACAAGGCAGTCTCGTAGACGTGAAGTTCCACCTTGGAAAAGAAAAATAGAAAAAGAAATAGAACAACTTAGAAGTGAATTATCAATATTGGATGAACTGAGTAGAGGAATAAATGTAAGAACTAGGAAAAGCAGAAGAGCCGTAAAAAAATATAACATCAAGAATGAAAATGACGTCTTACCAAATAAAGAAAAAATAAAGCAAAAAATCCAACTGAAGGCTCAACGAATAAGACGCTATGAAAAAAGAGCAAGATTTTACAGAGAAAACAAGATTTTTCAGACTGATACAAAGAGATTTTACAGGGAAATAGGTAAAAAAAGTATTGAAGTGACAGTACCCCCCAGTATGGAAGAAGTCACACAGTTCTGGGAAAAAATATGGGCTTGCCCTAAAGAACTTAGCAAGGAAGTACATTGGATTACGCAAGAGACAGAACGAATGAAAAATAAACCCGAACAGACATGGTCTGGAATTACAGAAGATGATGTTAAATATGCACTAAAAAAAACACACAATTGGAAATTCCCAGGCATAGATAAAATTCCTAACTTTTGACTATATTATTTAAGCGCATCACATAAAAAAACTAGCCAAAGAACTTCAAGAAATGGTTGACGATCCCACTAAAATTCCTGCATGGTTGACAAAAGGAATTACATTTCTTCTACCCAAGAATGGTGACACAAAAAATCCGAAAAACTACAGACCAATTACATGTCTTCCGACAACATATAAACTATTAACATCTATTTTAACAAAGCAGACATATTTATTCTTAGAAAGAAATGACATGTTACCGCTTGAACAAAAAGGGTGCAAACGTGGCTGTTATGGTTGTAAAGACCAATTGCTGATTAACAAAATGATCCTGGAAAACTGCTACAGTACAAAGAAAAATCTTAGTACAGCCTGGATAGACTATCGAAAGGCATTCGATAGTGTGCCACATGACTGGATTTTAAAGACTTTAAATATATACAAGATATCGCCCGTCATCATCAATTTCATCAAACAGTGCATGTCTATATGGAAAACAACCCTTTACCTCAATCATATAAATGGAACCTATAAGTCTGATGAAATAAACATCAAAAGAGGTATATTTCAAGGTGATTCTTTATCTCCCTTACTATTCTGCATATCATTAATAGCACTAACCAGTCAACTTAATAAGACAGAATGTGGCTATAAAATAGGCCAAAAGAAAATAAGCCATCTATTTTACATGGATGACTTAAAGTTATATGCTAAGAATGATAATGAGCTGGAAGGTCTTCTGCAAACTGTAAAATGCTTCAGCGAAGACATTGGAATGAAATTTAATTTGAATAAATGTGCTAAAGCTACAGTTTTACGTGGATCAATACAAGAAACATCCTCAATTAGCCTAGACCCTGCTGTAACAATAAAAGAATTGAAACCAGAAGAAGCTTATAAATACCTAGGTGTAAATGAGAGCGTAAACATTCACCATAAAAAAATGAAAGAAATAGTGCGTAAAGAGTACTATAGAAGGCTACGAATGATATTAAAAACTGAATTAAATTCACAGAACAGAGTTATGGCCATTAATAGCCTTGCAATCCCAGTTGTCCAATATAGCTTCAACATCTTAAACTGGACTCTAAACGACATCAGGCGAATGGATGCTAAAACAAGAAAGCTTCTCTCTAAGCATAAGATGCATCATCCAAAGGCTGATGTAGACCGTCTATACATACCCCGTAAAGAAGGTGGAAGGGGTCTTATTCAGCTGGAATTGTCATACAAGACAACAACTATTGGCTTACTAACATACATAGAAACAACAAAGGATTGGATGATACAATTAGTAAGGCAACATGAAGTAAGAAAGAAAAAATATTCAATAATAAAAGAAGGCAGTAAATACAAACAAGATTTACAGTTAGTAGATTCTGTAGAAAAGCAAAACAGTAGCCAAGAACCAACTACTGCGGCAAAAAATATGAAAATGAAAGCCAAAGATAAAGCTCTTGAAAAGATGAAACAGCGCTGGCAGGACAAACCTCTGCATGGCCAATATCCAGTACGTGCCAATAAATCCAATGTTGACAAAGTTAATACTCATCGATGGTTACGTGCATCTGGATTAAAGTCTGAAACTGAAGGATTTATACTTGCAGCACAAGACCAAAGTCTTTTCACGAGAAACTTTCAGGCAAATATTATGCATAATAATATGGATCCAAAATGCAGGTTTTGTGATAAACACCAAGAAACAATAGACCACCTAATCTCAGGCTGTTCTGTGCTTGCCCCAAACGAATATAAAAATCGCCACGATAGAGTTGGGCAATATTTACATTGGGCAATGTGCAAACATTATGGAAAATCTGTAAACAAACACTGGTATGAACATCACCCAGCACCGGTTACAGAAATAGAAGATGTAACCATTCTATGGGATTACACCATCTACACAGACAGAAAAATTGAAGCAAACAGGCCAGACATTATTGTTAAAAACCAGAAGGAGAAAACTTGTCTCTTAATTGATATGGCTTGTCCAGCGGATTGTAACATAGCAATCAAGGAATTTGAAAAACTGTCAAAATATAAAGACCTGGAAATTGAAATAGAAAAATGTGGAAATTGAAAACAAGAGTTGTGCCAGTGATAGTAGGTGCACTTGGAATGATAAAAAATGGAACAAAACAACACATTGAAAGAATCCCTGGAAACCCCAGCTTAAGAGATATACAAAAAATTGTCTTATTAAGTACAGCCCACACACTAAGGAAAACTTTATCTCTGTAATGCTAGGGGTGATAGGGAAGATAGAAAAACATGAAATGGAGTCATAACAACACGCCACGACCTGCCTTAGGTCTCCTCGCAGACTTGGTTGGTAGTGAGACCAAAGCAGAAATCGAAATATGATGAAAAATGAAATAATAATGATATCTATCCAGTATAGAGTTATTATTGGGAAAATCTAAATGAAAAAATTTGGTCATTTAATTTTAAAAGGTTAGTTCAAATGAAAATTCAGTATTTTTGAAGTAACAAAAATTCTGTTTTTGTAAAAATAAAAAAATAAATAAATAAACAAATAAAAAAAAAATAAATAAATAGAATAAAGTCTATTCAGACTAGAAATGCTGACTTTAACAAAGTGTTAATGTTAAAACAGCCTGGAGGATTTATGCATAAATCAAGAAAAAGCGAAACTTAAATGTCTAGATTCTGTAAAATCTTTCACTGATCCAGTAATTGATATTTAGGTTTTGATATGGAAGATATTGGAAATTTAAGCTATTTGTATTTTGATACATTAAAAGTATTTTCTGTAAATCGCGTAAAAACATCATAGTTACTTTTAAACTGAATTTTTAAAAATGAAATGTTTTCTTGAAACTTTTATTTTAGTTTTAATTGAAAGCTAAATGATTAAATTTATTATTTCCACTAAGCAAAATACTCTGGTGTATTTCAAACAGAAATTATATTGATTGGAATATAAAAGTTTGAGATTTTTTTCAATTTTTGAATTTGCTGCCATTTTTGAGCGATCGACACGTTTTTGTAAACAAAGGTTAATTCTCGGTTTTAAAAATCTTGCTAAAATAAAATATACATCTGTGACACATTATTTTTTGGGAAATTAGCAAATTTTATGTTAAATTAATCTGATTTACACAAATATTACTTATTTATAGCGTGAAATTTAGAATAAAAACAACTATCGCCCGGTTCACACTCCACCCACATCTATTGAACAGGTGAAGAGGCTCATCCCTTGTTTCCTGTTTAGGATGCGGTTTCCGGCTTTCTCTTTTCCATTCTTTTTACCCTTACGTAGCCCATTGCGCATCAGTGGCGTTATCGCCTTGCTTGGGGTGATATGATTAAAAAAAAAAAATCACAAATTTGGACTTTTTGACTTGTACGCGTCGTAAATCAAGAATCAAGATTGTGTTGACAGGTTCTTGATTAGGGATAAAAATGTATGGCGTTCATAAGCGACACAATTGTCCTCATTTCCTTTCGGGTAAAGAAGGAAATTCTGACCTTTTAATTTGCATATAGAAATTACCATACAAAAAAAAAAAAAAAAAAAGAAACATCGAATGCACAAAAAAAAGTTTAAATTATTTTAAAAGTATGGGTGCAAAACGATTTTTATTAAACTTTTCAATTTTTGATAGGCAATATCAATTCTTAAACTAAAAAATCTAAGGGCAACAGTTCTTTAAAAGATTTTTAAAATATTTTTAAAAGTTTATTAATTATTATAATAAAAAAAATTCGGATAGTGTTATTAAATTTAAAATAAAAAAAATAGATAATTTATGTTCCCCAATGAGTCCTGCGTTTAACTAATAAAAAATATTTTGCAGCCAATTAAAATTAAAATTTCATGGATTTATGTGGAGTAGGGTAACAGAGTTAAAAATACTTTTACCAAGATTTTAAAAAAATAATAACTAGAAAAATAATTTCATTCATTTATGAAGGAGTACTGAAAGTTTCATTAAAATCCGACAATTATTTGATTTTTGCAAGAATTTCCAAATTAATGTGTTTGTCACAGGAAAAATGTGGGTGATGTAATTATTACGTTTTCCATTGTAAACAGTCGTAACGTTTGTTTAACCGCTAACTCAAATTAAAACAAAATTTTCTGACAGAATTTCGAAAAATTTAGAAGAGAGTAAAATTTTTTTTAAATAATTAAAAATTAATTTGATCTTTCCTCTTAATAATAATATAAACATTTTGATGGAAAAAGTTTGTTTTATTAAATTTGGGACCTTTTTTTTTATTTATACCGAGAATAGTATAAATAAAAATAGGTCCCACACTTAATAAAACAAACTTTTTCATCAAAATGTTTTTTAGGTTGTTTTTAGCGATTTTTTGGAGGTACCTAAATGACCTTGTGGTACAGTGGATATCGGCTCGGAACGAGAAATCGGGGAGCCGAGTTCGAATTCCAGCTGAATCCGTTGTATTCACTTACGCGCAAATACCCTTTGGAAAGGTATTAATCCGTCTCTTCCTTCCAGTTATGGGTTAAATAGCAGGACAGATTGGGTTCTATAGCCTTGGTCGGCAACCAGTCTACCGCAGAAAGCAATGGCAACCTACTGCGGGATAATCTTCTGCCCAGTCAGTCATGTCTCTTTCGAGACATGATCGCCCAAGCGTGTATCACGTATGGCACTTAACTGACTGAAGTGTGATCTACCTCCACTAAATCGCGAAAAAAACTGCATAAGTTACTTTTAAACTGAATTTTCAAAAATGAAATGTTTTCTTGAAACTTTTTATTTTAGTTTTACTTGAAAGCTAAATGATGAAATTTATTATTTCCAGTAAGCAAAATACTCTGGTTTATTTCGAATAGAAATTATATTGATTGGAATATAAATGTTTGAGATGTTTTTAAAATTTTAAATTTTGCCACCATTTTTGAGCGATCAACACATTTATAAACAAAACTTAATTCCCGGTTTTAAAAATCTTGCAAAAATAAAATATACATCTTTGAAATTTTTGAAAAATTAACAAATTTTATGTTAAATTAATCAGATTTACACAAGTATTACTTATTTATAGC